>CM044002.1:30231068-30603568 GCA_024085815.1 Flaveria linearis
TCTGAAATAATTCCAGACACTTTTATACTTCAAAATGATCATTCTGTGAATTTATCAGATTTTCCGAATTTATTTATATTTTGATATTTTCTTATTTTTCATTATCTAAATAATTGTATAAATTGTTTTATTTATCATAATTTACCAAAATCTCCAGAATAATATTTCAGTATATATAAAGATTTTTCAATGTTTATTCCCACAATCGCATTTGTTTATATTTACTAGATTTTTCTTAATAATTTCAAGATTTAATCTTTATAAATAAAATATTTCTTTTATCACAAGTTTTCTGAATTTTTTGTAACTTATTACTTGTGATTAAGGAACTTAAAAATACTTCCAAGGTTGGTTTTGGTGTTTTAATACCAAAACTAATTATATAGGTGTTTTTATAACACATATGTAACAAATATAAAACTAATGAACTACACTTTTTGAGTGGTGTTGGCTACCTTGAAACCGAGAAGAAAGGCCGTGAAAGTGGTGAGGATCGTGGTTAGTGATGATAGTTTCAAAGGTGGGTTAAGGTGGTGTTTGGCTATGGTGATTATGGTATGGATGATGGTGGTGCTATGGGTGTGGTAATGGTGTGGTATAGTTGTTGTTTATTTAGATGAAAGTCGAGAGATGAGAGGGACAGCAGGTGGTGATCGAGTGTGGTGGTGTTGGAGCTGGTTATGGTCGGGTTATGGTTGTGTTCGAAAGAGAGGACAAAGGTGGTGGTGATCAAAGAGACCCGAGAGTTAGTGAGACCCAAGGGATGTTTTGGTTGTTTGGTGTTGGACTTATCGACCATGGGGGACTGTAAAGGCTTCGGCGACCACCCTCACATGACTAATCATGAGGTCTACACTATAGTCTTGATGAGTAACCTATTCTAGGTGTGCCTAGGTGTGAAACATAGGTTTTTGTGATGATAGGTGGTGGGTTTAGAGGGTGGTTGGCTAGGTGGAAGGTGGTATGTTATGATGGATGTCAAAGGTAACAGAGAGTCCTTCAAGAACTTGCCACATCTATTTTTTTGTAATTATTATAGGTTGGCTAGGTGGCGGTTTCAGGAACACTCAAGATAGAGGTTGCAAGGTGGCAAACGGGGAAGGCTAAGGTGTGAATGTGAGTGGGATGGTGGTGGTTCAAGGGTGATGTGGTGGCGGTTTTAAAGGGATGGTTATGGTGTGAATACAAAGTGATAGGTGGCAGTTCCATGGTGAGAGGATGCCATTTTTCATTAGTAATGATTATGGTGGTGTGGTGGCGAGTTATGGTATATAGGGCGGTGATAGGTGGTGTGTGGTGGTGATAGTCGGTGGTGGTTTTGATTTCACTTAAGCCACCGAGAGGTTAAGGTGGTGTGTCGGGTTTGGTTTGTTTGGATGTGTATACATAATCAAGTTGTGATAGTATTGATATTGTTACTTAAATCATGTGTATAGGTAGACTCACAAAATATATATATATATATATGTGCATAAGTATAGGATATATATATAATATATACACATACGCATAATAACTTAGATAGTTTAAGTCTACCTTATATATTATGTACATACACATAAAGTATATATATCAAGTGAACTATATGTTCGTATACAAACATGCATACTTCATTTTCACTTGCATGCACACGTAAATTTTTCATTATTATACATGTAGGAATACATAACCAATTCTAATATATATACTTGATTGGCATGTAAGCAAGTATACAAAATTATAATAAGATAGAGAAACTAGAGGCTGAATTCTTAGCACTAGAAATGAAAGGAGCTGCACACCGGAATATACTGATAGTATAATGAATTATCCAGGTTAGTACCACATCTGATAACCCGAAATCAAAAAGAATCAGGAAGGTATATTTGGGGATTAGTACCACAAATAAGAGGGTTAGTAAAATCTGCAAGAACAAAAACCTTCCAAGAAGCATTAATACGGTTAGGAAGTCTGACAGATGAAATGATCAGAAATGGATCATTAAGTCACCCACAGGTAGGAGAGAAAAGGAAATGGACTGAAAAACACTCTGGAAGAAGATTGGAGAAAGCTCCAGAAAAGAGTACCTCGACCTCCACCAAGAATTTCTGGGAACAGCTCAGGGAAAGAAAATGGATAAACAACCACAGTATAATATCTGCCAAGATATCATATAGGGAACTGTATGACAGTGGTTTGTTACAACTGCAAAAAGAAGGGACACATTTCTCGAGACTGCAAAAAAAAAACCAACCCTAAAAAAGTGAAAATCATTTTCGTAATGAATGTCCACAACGAAAGCAAGGCTCCAGCTAACGGAACGACCCCCATGGAAGGGATTTCGGATACAAGCTGATGAAGCTCGTCATGAACCAAAAGTAGTAACGGGTACGTTCCTTATAAATAACCAGTACGCTAAAGTATTATTTGATACAGGAGCAACTCGTAGTTTTGTTTCAAACACTTTTAGACCACTTAGTTTAACATCTGAGAAATTAAGTGACAGCTATGTGATAGAATTAGTGACGGTAAAATAATAGAAGCTGATGGAATCATTCCTAACTGCATTTTGAATTTAGATGAATATTGTTTGATATAAATCTGATACCTATTAATTAGGAGGATTTGATATCGTTAGTAGGAATGGATTGGTTGAGTAAAAATCATGCTGAAATCATTTGTGATAAGAAAATGATAAGAATTCCTTTGATTAAGGAAGACAAAACTTCTCTGCATATATGGTGATAGACCAAACACAATATATGAAACTGATTTCTTGTAAAAAAGAACAAAAAATGCTTAAATAAGAAATGTTTAGCTTCTTGGCTCAATAGTTGATGCAAAGCTTGATAAGGAAATTTGGAAAGGGTCCTGTTATAAATGAGTACTCTGAGTTTTTCCTGATAAATTACCTAGATTACCACCCCTCGTCAGGTCGAATTTAAAATAGAATTAATACCAGAAACAGCCCCTATTGCCAAAGCACCCTATTGTTTAGCACAACTGAAATGAAAGAACTTATGTCTCACTTACAGGAATTATTAGATAAGGTATTTATACGTCCTAGATATCACCATGGGGAGCACCCGTTCTCTTTGTCAAAAAGAAAGATGGAACTTTAGGATGTGTATCAATTATAGAGAACTCAAAAAGGTTACCGTAAAGAACAGGTTCTCTCCCTAGAATTGATGATTTGTTTAACCAATTACAAGGATCTAGTTATTTCTCTAAAATAGATTTAAGATCTGGATATCATCAATTAAGAATACAGGAAGGCGATATTTCTAAAACTGCATTCAGAACTAGTACGGACATTACAAATTCCTTGTAATACCATTGGCTAACCACTGCTCTAGCATGTTTATGGATTTGATGAATAGAGTTTGTAAACCATATTTAGATAAATTATTATAGTCTTCATAGATGACATTCTGATCTATTCTAAAAATAAGGAAGACCACGAAACAACACCTGAGGTAACTTTGGAATTACTTCAAAAGGAAAGATTAATGCAAAATTCTCAAAATGTGAATTTGGAAAAGAGAAGTACAATTTCTAGGACATAGTTAACCAGAATGGGATTCAGGTTGATCGGCAAAGATTGAGGCAGTTAAGAAATGGGAAATTCTAAAAACCCCAACTGAAATACGACAATTCTTAGGTTAGCAGGATATTACAGAAGATTTATAGAAAACTTCTCAAGAATAGCTCAACCGTTGACAGATTGACCCAAAAAGATAGAAAGTATGTATGGGGAGAAAAACAAATGAAGCATTTGAACTCCTTAAAAGCGAGTTATGTAGTGCGCCCATATTAGCTTTACCAGAAGGAACAGATAATTTCATAGTGTATTATGATGCATCTCGTCAAGGTTTTGGATGTGTTTTAATGCAAAAAGACAAAGTTATGGCATATGCATCCAGACAACTTAGAGGCAGTGAAAAGAATTATACCACCATGATCTAGAATTAGGAGCTGTAGGATTTGCACTGAAATTAGAGACATTATCTGTATGGAACTAAGTGTATAATATATACGGATCACAAAAGTCTGCAACATATCTTTGATCAAAATATGTTAAATACGAGGCAGAGGAGATGGGTAGAATACTAAGTGACTACGACTGTGAAATTAAGTATCATCCCGGTAAGGCAAATGTAGTTGCTGATGCTTTAAGTAGGAAAGAAAGAACCAAGCCTTTACGGGTACGTGCTACGAAAATGGAACTACGTTCAGATCTGTTAAGTCAAATCCGGGAGGCTCAACAAAAAGATATGTTAAAACTAAAGACAATTAAAAGACGTGAAGAGGAAGCAGATGGAATTCTGAGATTAAAGGAAGAATCTGCATACCGACAACAACATGATTAGAACAACTATACTGCAAGAAGCTCATAAGTCAAGATACTCTGTGCACCCGGGAAATAATAAAATGTACAAAGACTTGAAAAGCCAATACTGGTGACCCGGCATGAAAAGATCAGTCGGAGAATTCGTAGAATAATAGTTGACGGTAGTGTGTACTTTGACGCACACTTCCATCGGTTCTAAGGGCATGCTGTAGTCAAGTTGTAGAAAATTACATCTAATTTTGAAAAACTATGTATAAGATGTAATTTCAAATATTATATATAAAAGCATGTCCTATGTTGTGATTTATGTATGTATATTTATTGTGTTTTCTTTATTATAATTAATGTACTCTGATAAAGCAAGTCACACCCACCCGCATCTTTCACGCTTCCGCCGGGATGTGACAGGTTACCTGTCACATCCCAGCGGAAGCGTGAAAGGTGCGGGTGGGGTGTGACTTGCTTTATCATAGTACATTATTATAGTGGAGTAAACACAATAAACATACACACATAAAATAATAAAGTAGGACATGCATTTATTCTTAATATTCGAGATTACATCTTATACATAAGTTTTCAAAATTAGATATAATCTTTCTACAACTTGGTTAAACTACTGCATGTCTTCAGATATGGTGTAAGTGTGCGTCAACATACACACTATAGTCAACTATGTTGACTGTTAGTGTAACACAAAACCTTCCAACAATTTCTCCCCAACCATATGAACTTCGAAGCTAAAATCAAGGAATTACTCATTGTTTCCTGAAAAAGCATACTCAAAATAGTCAACAAAAAATTAGTGAGAATATAGGTTTATTCCAGAAATAATTTTTGTTGATATATCAATTACAACCAAACCTGCTCACAACATAATCATACTGTCACGAAATAATTCACAAAATCAGATAATATTACATCTCAACCCTCATTCGGTTAGGTGTAGGAAAATAGCAGCAACACTTATCCTGTTAGTGCAAATATTCTCCTAAGTAGCGCTACTAATATTATCAGACGATTCCTCATTCGAAGTAATGGTTGTATCGCAAATGAGTAAGTATCAAAATATTTCAAAATAATATATCAACGTAACCAGTATGCTTTTCCCCCCTAAAAAACTTACAAATACCAAATGGGTCAAAAATGGGGCTATGAAACTCACCGTGTCTCCAAACTTGAACCTATAAAATAATTCACAATATCAGACAAAATTTTTTTAAATTTTTAGAACCTCAGATTTAACTAATTTTTGAAATTTCAGCTGAAAAATGGTCACATGATGTTACCACAAAAATTCTCATAATTATTTATTATACATAATTACTATAATTAGTCCAAAGTCTCCATAATTCACTAAAATTAGTAAAGGTATCCAAAAATCACCAAAAATTTATAGAATGTTCTTTCAATTGTTAGTAGCATCCCATAAATTTTATAACATCTAAATCTGAACAGAGCTCTTCTGTAATTTTTATAATAACTCCATAAATTTTTAAAAATATATTATTTGGCTTATAAATTCTAAAAACTTTACAAAATGTTTCTTATAAAGAGTAGAATATCAGCTAAATATATCAAGGCCTAACTTGTGGTATATCAGATTCTGTAAATTTTCAATAATCTTAATATTTAGAAAAACTAGTTATATAACTCCAAAAATTATGAGATTTGCACATTATGTATATTCAGATTTAATATTATATTCATGATTTTTCAGAATTTATTATATATTTAGGTATTTAGTCTGATTTCCTACTGCACAGTATAATTTGTTTCTTAATTATAATAAGGAAATAAATTCTGAAATAATTCCAGAGACTTTTATACTTTAGATGGATCATTCTGTGAATTTATTCGAATTTTCCTGAATTATTATATTTTGAGTATTTTCTTTATTTTCACTATTTTAAAATAATTTGTATAAATTATTTCATTTATCATAATTTACCAAAATCTCCAGAATATATTTCAGTATATAAATAAAGATTTTCAATGTTTTTTCCCACAATTGCATGTGACACCTCACAATATCAAGCAAATAACACGGGGGTTACTGTCACTTAGTGTGACAGTTCAGATGATACAGATGGATTTAATGAACAAAGTTTTAGAAACATTCAAATATTCCCAAATCAGAAAGGAAACTTAAGATTCTTCTTGTTGAAGATCATGTGGTGAATGTGATGGTGTGTAGCATTTGTCACCGGTAGGTCTGTCAACTTACATTAAGCTCGTTAACTCACCGTGTGTATTAACGATCCGCATATGTTCATAGTCTATTTATCGTGTTAACCGAATCATTTCGTGTACTCGTTCGAGTGTGTGAACTATCCTCATGTATTATTATTTTCGTAAATATCTATAGTTTTCACCGAATTATTTCGTATAGCGTTCATGGTAACCATAATAAAAATAATAATAATAATATAATAATAATAATAATAATAATAATAATAATAATAATAATAATAATAATAATAATAATAATAATGACAATAATAATAATAATAATAATAACAATAATAATAATAATAAATAATACTAATAATAACAAATAATAAAGTCCAGGGGGCATTCTGTTATTTCTGAAACTTCAGAAGAAGTTTTAAACATAAAATGACAACAACATAAACCTCTGGGAACAAAACTGAAAAATTTTAAAAACCCAACCTGCCTACCCCGCTTTTCCGGCGCCGGCTCCGGCCGAGCTCCGGCAACCCTCCGGCAAGGGCCAAATCACCAAATTACCCCATTTCGAGCCTCACAACCTGCTCAAAACGTTCCTAGGATCCAAATCGAACTAAAATACAACACAAACACGCGTTGAATCGATCAAACCAACGGCTATAATCCACTTTATCTTTTCGACCGTTCTAACGGCTAAATCACCCACTAAGATACTACTTTAATAGAATTAATTCAACCTGAACATTCCTATATAACTTCCTAATCAAATACAACTAGAAATTGCACCTGAAACACATAGAAACATTGAATTCAACCTCTTCCCTCTGTCGCGACCTGCAACTATCGAACCCCCATCTTCGAGCATTCTAACCTACAATTGACAGAGGGCTATTGATCTATAGCATCGTTCAAAGCTTTCTGTATGATTAATTTGATTTTTATCAATATTGATCCCATTCGAATCGAGATAGCCGCGGCTGTTCTCTCGTGTTCTAAGCATCATATCACTCAAATCAGGTAATTGAAAGCACCATTATACTCGGTTTATCATGGGGAACAAAAGCCCCATGAAATTAGTCGTTAACAGCATCAAATCGGGGGTCAATTTGACCCAAATCGATTAGGTTGATATGGATTTTGGGGGAAACGGGCTAGGTGACTTAAAAAAATGAAACTAAGTTTAATCGTGGCTCGATGCCTTGGTTCACTGGTTGGTGCTTGGGATAATGGGCTAGAGGTCCCGGGTTCGAACCCGAGCCTCTGCCATTTATTTTAAAAGCCTTTTTTAAGCCTCAATAAAATATATAAAAATTCTTAAAAATTATAAAATAATTTTTATAAATTTTCTTATTTAAAAGATTACATAAATATTTTCTAAAAATTTTTTTAATTAAAAACCTTAAAAATCTTTATAAAATATTATTTATAAATATTATAAATAATTATTTTTATAAAATAGACATCAAATCGGAGGTAATTTACTATAAAAATTATAGAAATTATATATCATATATTTCACAATTATTCCCAAAATACCTACAAGTTATAAATATACTTTAAATAATTAAACCTAATATATAAATCACTAGTTTATGATTAAACTTAAATCATAATCAAAACGTGAACGTCAAACCGAACTGACCCGAATCCGATCAATATATCTATTCACGTTGAATACATTTTAAAGGCTTAGTTATAATCAATAATAGGTATTGATCGTGTTTGATCGTGCATTGCCTTATTCTATGAAGTCTTTGTGCATTTTCATTAATTCAAGTGTGTTTCGAGCCCCTTTTATGCTTATACAAGTTTTCAATGTTTTCATCAATGGGGGAAAAGTATGCTCACCCGTTTTCAATGCTGTACATCATATATTCTATTTTCATACTTGAATCAATGTGATACTGTTTTGCATGCATACATGGTGTTATTCTATGGATATTCTTACAACCATTAATTCCCGGGTTTGGGAACCAACGGTTAGGTATTGGTAGTACTACTGGGTTACACCCCCACCTTCGACGATTGGTTAACTTGCGAGTTACCAACACAGCTGCCAGCAATCAGGCAAGGTGAATATATTCCGGCTAATTATATGCTAACGTCATTAGTTTTGGTTGTCTAAAACACATGTTATGTGTTTTGCTTACAGTATGATTCCACATCAAATTCTATACAGCATCAATTACATATTTTAAATTTAAACCTGCGGAACTCACCAACATATGTGTTGACATTTTTGAGCATATCTTTTCAGGTGAACATAATCAAAGAGGATAGCTAGAGCTGATGCCTTAGCAGAGACCCTCAGGATTTCAATAGATTTGCATTAGTATTGTTTGTCATATGTATTCATATTTGAACACTGTGTATATTGGATTTAGAATCAATAAGACTATGATAGTCGGGAACTGACTAACCACGACACAAGTCACCATTGTGTCGGGCGACGTCATACACGAGGATTTTGCATGTATTATATCTCTGTAAACGAACCAAGTGTTTATGACGATCCCATCCGTCACATCCTCGTGTTTCCGCTATAAGTGAGGGTGTGACAGATTGTATCAGAGCCTTGGTTATAAGAATTAGGTGGAGAATTCGACCTAGACTATAACCTAAGAACCTTCATATAGAATGCATGCTAGGGGATTATGGTGCATTTGATTTTACCTAATATCTTTCATGATTTGTGTGGCACATAGACACTGTATTCCTAGATTTCCTGGCAAAAGGCTTTGGGCTAAGGCAAGCGTATTCGTATAAATCTCATTGCGAGAACCCGTTACGCTACCTGGGGATTTTCTGGGATGAGTGATAACTATGGTCATACACAAGTCTACAATGCAAATGGGTCAAGTATATTAAGTCTGAAACTTAGTATACAAGTATGTTCCTACACTTAATGTTATACATATACACAGTTATCTGAACATCCCGAAAAGACACTCTACTCTTAGTCTTTCTCCATGGATACTTTTATGCTAGAACTCTACGCTTGTATGCGCACAACATCATGTTATTAGGGAACTTGGTGATCACGCGTAGCGTCGATCTAGGATATTGAATCTGACCTTATCATGGTTATGACTGTAAGTATGACGGATATGCAGTTATCATAGACATAATGTGCTTATATGCTTACTTGTTATTACATGCTATTATTGGAATACTGGCTCATGGACAGGAGGACATCATATAATTTGTGCTTGTTGAATCTAGATAATACTATGATGTTAACTTGGGGTAAGTGAAGCTAAAGGTAATCATGCAAGGTAATTACCATTACGGGTGCACACGTAATTCCATTCGCCATGCATGAGAAGTCTGGTTAATCTTACCATGAGGTAACGTCATGAGTATCACACTTTCTATTCTATACCCTAGGGTGCTAGGTCATAATTCTAGTAAGACCTTGTTGAAGGCAATCAAATATTATCATTTACTCCAGTCCTGTCCTACTAAAAGCCTTCATGGTATTTCCAATCATAGATTGACCTTATGGATTACATGAATGTAGAGGATTAATGATACTCTCTACACATACAAATACGTATTTCTTTGATAGGTGCTAAGGAAAATTAAGATGTTAGTAACTAGTTTAAGTATATTCAGGTATATCGTGGATGTGTGGGAACGCTGCGGGAACCCTATATATAAACATCACCGGTGTACTAAGAATGTTCTTAAACTGGGCTACGTAATGATCTTAATGGACCAAAGCATGGGTTATAGAGACTTGATAACGAAATCATACAGTGACTAAGTTCCCATCTTTCTGTAGTTGAGAATGACGCCTAAAAGAGTCACAACGCAAAACCAACCAAGAAGCTGAAGCCCCACAAAACAGGAGAAGGGGTTAGACCATCAAGACTGGTGGTGCTCAGCCGACAATAATCAGGAAACTGGCAATCTGATATAGCTGCTTTGATTGCTCAGCAGTTGGCTGCATTGGTTCAACCATCGTAACCAAAGTAAGCGACGCCCTGCTGACTCATCCTCCCATGGGTTATAAACACCAATGGCCAACATAACCAAGGGGTAGTGGATGATATTGGCATTGGTGGAACAAATGGAAACAAAACTGGCGTCAACCATACCAAACGGGGATGCACATAAAGAATTTGTGGCTTGCAAACCCCATGAATTCGATGGGAAGGCGGAGCGATAGCCTTGACCAGATGGATCGAGAAGATGAAGGCAGTAATCGACATTAGTGAATGCCTCGATAGTCAACGGATCAAATATGCCACCTGCTCAACAATGCAGGCCGACATTAACCTGGTGGAACACCCAGGTTCAGGCAAGAGAAGGAGTCTGCAATGCAGATGACCTGGGATGAGTTTAAGGCATTAATTTCTGAGGAAAATGTCCTCTTAACGAAATGCAGAAACTCGAACTGAATTCTGGAATCACGTAATGGTGGGGGATGGGCACGCAGCTTACACCGATCGATTTCATGAATTGGCAAATGGTTCGCATTTAGTCACACCCGGAATCCACGAGAATCGAGAGGTACATTTGGGGACTTGTGCATTAAATTCGAGCACTTGTGATAGCAGCTGCTCCTCCTACAATCTAGAGTGCAATTTTGAAGCTGCGCTCTTACTGACGAAATGGTGAGAACCGGATTACTGGAAGGGGAACCGAGAAGAGAAAGGAGTTCGGTCTAACGCTGGAAGATCAATAAGAAGGCTAACAAGCCTGAAGTTTTGTGGTGCTGTAACCAAGAAAAGAAGGATTACACAGGACCGCACCCCAAGTGCAACAGTGTAATTGGCACCATTCCCCAGCAAGGCCTGTCGGGAAATGTACAAGCTGTAGGCGCTTGGGTCACTGGGAAAAGGATTGTAGGATTGCACCACCCTGGTAGCACCCATCAATGCGGTTAACCCCGCCGGGAATGCCAGGGCATGCTATGAATGCAGGGGGGTCGATCACTTCCGAAACAGTGTCCCCGACTAAACAGAGCACCCGATCAACAAGCAATAACCAGCAGCAATTGCTGGCTATAGCTGTAATCCGGCCCAGGAAATCAAGGAAATGCTGCAATAGACGAGCCTTTGTCATTGGAGCCATGATGCCCGCGAGGATCCTAATATCGGCAGGGGTACGTACCTTCTCAACGACCACTTCGCATCTATATTGTTTGTATACGGGAGCAGAGAATAGCTTCATATCTTCTGATTTTGCACACATGCTGACTTGAACCGAGTAGGCTAGAAACTAGCTTTTCCGTAGAAAATGGCCAATGGTAGATTCGTACAAGTAGATAAGATCATTAGACAGTGCTCCATAATATTATAAGACCATGCCTTCGACATAGATTTAATACTTTTGAGCTAGGAGCTTCGACGTGATTGTGGAAATGGATTGGTTATCGAAGCACGAGCCGAGATCGTTTGTCGGGAGAAAGTAGTACGAATTCCCATGCCTAATGGGAAGGTACTCAGGATTTAAGGAGACGACCAGGAAGAACTCGAAGCTTATTTCCTGCATGAAGACGCGTCGATGCCTACGGAAGCAGTGCTACGCACTCCTGGCTCATGTTGTAGAAAAGAAGAAAGAAGGCATCAAGTTGGCAGATATTCCTGTGGTGCGAGATTATCCGGAAGTATTTCCTGATAATTTTTCGGGTTCCTCCTCTACGTTAGGTGGAATTTTGTATCGAGTTGGTTCCTGGAGCTACGCCGGTAAGCAAAGGCACCATATCGATTAGCACCATCGGGATTGCAAGAATTATCCAGCCAACTACAAGAGCTGTTGGAGAAGGATTCATTCGGCGGCGCGAGTCATTCACCATGGGGAGCACCGTTCTATTCGTCAAGAAGAAAGACTGGTCATTTCGTATGGTTATCGATTATCGCGAGTTAAACAAGTTGACTGTGAAGAACGATACCCTCTTCCCAGAATTGATGATTGTTTTGATCAATTACAAGGAGCTTCATCTTTCTCCAGATTGATCTTCGTTCTGGATATCATCAACTGAGATTTTTTGAGGATGACATACCGAAAACTGCATTCAGGACTCGTTACGGGCACTATGAGTTCTAGTCATGCCGTTCGGGCTGACTATGCACCAGCTGTGTTCATGATTTGATGAATCGAGTATGCAAACCATACTTAGATAATTTTCGTAATCGTGTTCATAGACGATATACTTATCTATTCTCGTTCGAAAGAAGAACACGAGAAACACCTTCGAGCAATTTTGGAATTGTTGCGGGAAGAGAAGCTTTTCGTCAAATTCTCGAAGTGTGAATTCTGGATTCAAGAAGTGAAGTTTTTTGGGCCATGTGGTTACAAAGATGGAATCCATGTAGACCCCAGCAAGATTGAAGCGGTAGAAATGGGATACACCCAAAACACCTTCCGAGATACGGCAATTTTTAGGATTGGCCGGATACTATCGTCCGCTTTATCATGAATTCTCGAAGATCGCACACCATTGACCATGCTAACCCAGAAGGACAAGAATTTTGATTGGGGATATGCACAAGAACAAGCTTTCCAAACGTTAAAGGAAAAGTTGTGCAATGCTCCAATACTGTCCCTCCGGACAGAAATGACGACTTTGTGGTGTACTGCTATGCTTCACATCAAGGATTGGATGGTGGTGTTAATGCGAAGAGATAAGGTGATTGCATACGCCTCACGACAACTAAAGTGCACGAAGAACTACATGACTCATGATTTGAATTTGGGCGCTGTAGTTTTTGCACTTAAGATATGGAGGCACTATCTGTATGGAACCAAATGCATCATCTACACTGATCATAACAGCCTTCAACACATCTGAATAGAAAGAGCTCAACATGCGTCAACGAAATTGGGTAGAACTACTTAGTGACTACGATTTAGAAATCCGGTATCATCCGGGGAAAGCAAATTGGTGGCTGATGCCCTCAGTCGTAAAGAGCGTGTAAAACCACTATGTGTTAGAGCTTTGGGATGACTATTCAAACGAACTTGAAAGCTCAAATTCAAAGTGCGCAAAATGAGGCACTAAAAGAAGAAAACCTTGCGGGAGAAGAATTTCGAGGGTTGATAACAAATGAGTCGCAAGAAAAATGACGGCGTACATTATTTCATTGATCGAATATGGGTTCCCAAATGGGGAGGTGTACGTACACTAGTCTTGGATGAAGCACACAAGACTCGATATTCTGTTCATCCGGTGCAGACAAGATGTACCATGATCTGAAGGATCTGTACTGGTGGCCGGGTATGAAGAAAGATATTGCTCTATATGTGAGCAAATGCTTGACGTGTTCAAAGGTCAAAGCTGAACACCAGAACCATCGAGATTAACTGCAACAACCTGAAATTCCCGAGTGGAAATGGGAGAACATCACTATGGATTTTATTACCAAACTCCCCGAGACGCCAAGCGGACATGACTTATATGGGTCATAGGATCGACTGACAAATCTGCTCACCTCTTGCCTATCCGAGAAGATTATAAAATGATAAGCTGGCAAGATTGTACGTCAAGGAGGTCGTGACATGGCATGGGGTGCGGTGTCAATCATATCCGACCAAGACAGTCTATTTACTTCACGCTTTTGGCAGACATTACAGAAAGCGATGGGCACTCGATTAGACATGAGTACAGCCTATCACCCCCAGACAGACGCCAAAGTGAACGCACAATACAGACGCTTGAGGACATGCTACGGGCATGTGTAATTGATTTGGGTGGCAGTTAGGATACTCATCTACGTTGATCGAGTTTTCCTACAATAACAGCTACCATACTAGTATTGGGTGTGCACCATTTGAAGCGCTGTATGGCCGCAAATGTAATCACCTGTATGTTAGGCCGAGATTGGCGAGACTCAGCTACAGGTCCTGAAATCATACAAGAAATACCGATAGATTTTCCCAATCTAGGATAGACTTAAGGCTGCTCGAGATCGCCAAAAGAGTTATCCGACAACCGTCAAGCCATTAGATTTAATGTTGGGGATCGAGTTTTACTTAAGGTCTCTCCTAGGAAAGGGATCGTTCGGTTTGGAAAGAAGGGGAAGTTGCCTTGAGATACATTGGACCATTCGAGATCACAGAGAGAATCGGTCCGGTAGCATACCGATTGAGGTTGCCACAAAGAGCTTAACAGTGTGCATGATACTTTCCATGTATCGAATCTCAAGAAGTGTTTAGCTGACGAATCACTTCACGTGCCTATTGAGGACATAAAGATTGATCAATGTCTCCATTTCGTGGAAGAACCTATTGAGGTCATGGACCGAAAGGTCAAGAAGTTGAGACGCAGCAAGATACCTATTGTTCGTGTGAGGTGGAATTCCAAACGAGGTCCGGAATTTACATAGAACGTGAAGATCAGATAGACTTAAATATCCACATCTATTCGTGGATGACACTCTTGGACCTAGCACCAGTGAATTTCGGGACGAATTCTCTCAACTGGGGGATACTGTGACACCTTACAATATCAAGCAAAGAACATGGTGGGTTAGTGTCACATTAGTGTGACAGTTCAGATGATGCAGATGGTTTAATGAACAAGTTTTAGAAACATTCAAGATATTCCCAAATCAGAAAAGGAAACCTAAGATTCTTCTTGTTGAAGATCATGTGGTGAATGTGATGGGTGTGTAGCATTTGTCACCGGTAGGTCTGTCAACTTACATTAAGCTCGTTACCTCACCGTGTGTATTAACGATCCGCACATATGTTCATAGTCTAATTTTATAGTGTTAACCGAATCATTTTCGTATACTCGTTCCTAGTGTGTGAACTATCCTCATGTATTTATTATTTTCGTAATATATCTATCGTTTTCACCGAATTATTTTCATATCGCGTTTCGTGGTAACCATAATAATAAAATAATATAATACTAATAATAATATATAATATAATAATAATAATAATAATAATAATAATAATGACAAATAATAATAATAATAACAATAATAATAATAATAATAATAATAATAATAATAATAATAATAATAACAATAACAACAACAACAATAAAGTCCAGGGGCATTCTGTTATTTCTAAAACTTCAAAAGAAGTTTTAAACATAAAATGACACAACATAACCTTAGGGACCAAACTGAAAATTTTAAAAACCCAACCCGCCGCCGACCCCGCTTTTCGGCGCCGCTCGGCCGAGCTCCGGCAACCCTCCGGCAGGGCCAAATCCCCAATTACCCTATTCGAGCCTCACAACCTGCTCGAACCGTTCCTAGGATCCAAATCGAACTAAATACAACACAAACCACGTTGAATCGATCAAACAACGGCTATAATCCACTTTATCTTTTTCGACCGTTCTAACGCCTAACTGAACATTCCTATATAAATTCCTAATCAAATACAACTGGAAATTGCACCTGAAAAACATAAACCATCAATTCAACCTCTTCCCTCTGTCACGACCTGCAACTAATCGAACCCAATCTTCGAGCATTCTAACCTACAATTGACAGGGCTATTGATCTATAGCATCGTTCAAAGCTTTTTCTTTGATTATTTTGATTTTCATCAAGTATTGATCCCCATTCGAATTCAGATAGCCGCGGCTGTTCTTCGAGTGCTCTAAGCATCATATCAACTCAAATCAGGTAATTGAAGCACCATTATACTCGTTTATCATGGGAACAAAAGCCCCATGAAATTAGTCGTTAACCATCAAATCAGGGGTCAATTTGACCCAAATCGAATTAGGGTTGATATGGATTTGGGGGAAACGGGCTAGGTTGACTTAAAAACAAATGAAACTAAGTTTAATCACGGCTGGATGCCTTGGTCACTGGTTGGTGCATGGGATAATGGGCTAGAGGTCCCGGTTCGAACCCGAGCCTCTGCCATTTATTTTTAAAATCCTTTTTAAGCCTCAATAAAATATAAAAAATTCTTCAAAATTATAAAAATAATTTTTATAAATTTCTTATTTAAAAGATTACTAAATATTTTTCTAAAAATTTTATTTTAATTAAAACCTTAAAATCTTATAAAATATTATTTATAAATATTATAAATAATTATTTTTATAAAAATAGACATCAAATCGTAGGTAATTATAACTATAAAAATTATAGAAATTATATATCATTAAATTCACAAATTATTCACAAATATACCTACAAGTTATAAGTATACTTTAAAATAATTAAACCTAATAATATAAATCACTAAGTTTATGATTAAACTTAAATGCATAAATCAAAACGTGAACGTCAAACCGAACTGACCCGAATCTGATCAATATATCTATTCACGTTGAATACATTTTAAAGGCTTAGTTAGAATCAATAATAGGTATGATCGTGTTTGATCGTGCATTGCCTTATTCTGTGAAGTCTTTATGCATTTTATCAATTCAAGGTGAGTTTCGTGGCCCTTTTTATGCTTATATAAGTTTTCAATGTTTTCAATCAATGGGGGAAAAGTATACTCACCCGTTTTCAATGCTGTACATCATATATTCTATATTCATACTTGGAATCAATGTGATACTGTTTTGCATGCATACATGGTGTTATTCTATGGATTATTCTTACAACCATTAATTCCCGGGTTTGGGAACCAACGGTTAGGTATTGGTAGTACTACTGGGTTGACACCCCCACCCTTTGACGATGGTTAACTTACGAGTTACCAACACAGCTACCAGCAATCAGGCCAAGGGTGAATATATTCGGCTAATTTATATGCATAACGTCATAGGTTTGGTTATCTAAAACACATGTTATGTGGTTTGCTTGCAGTATGATTCCACATCAAATTCTATACAGCATCAATTACATGTTTTAAATTTAAACCTGCGGAATCACCAACATTATGTGTTAACATTTTTGAGCATATCTTTCATGTAAACATAATCAAAGAGGATAGCTAGAGCTAATGCCTTAGCAGAGACCCTCAGGATTTCAATAGATTTGCATTAGTATTGTTTGTCATATGTATTCATATTTGAAACTATGTATATTGGATATAGAATCAATAAGACTATGATAGTCGTGGAACTGACTAACCACGACACAAGTCACCATTGTGTCGGGCGACGTCATGACACGAGGATTTTGCATGTATTATATCTCTGTAAACGAACCAAGTGTTATGACGATCCCGTCCATCGCATCCTCATGTTTACGCTATAAGCGAGGGTGTGACATCGCATTTGTTTAATATTTTACTAGATTTTTCTTAATAATTTCAAGATTTAATCTTTATAAATCAAAATATCCCTTTTATCACAAGTTTTCTGAATTTTGTAACTTATTACTTGTGATTAAGGAACTTAAAAATACTTCCAAGGTTGGTTTTGGTGTATACTACCAAAACTAACTATATATGTGTTTATAACACACATATGTAATATTTGAATTTTGAAGAAATACTAAGAGAATAATGAACTAAACCTTTGTTACTTTAAAAACTGAGAGAAAGAACCGTGAAGGTGGTGATGATCGTGGTTATGTGTCGAGAGATGGACGAGGTGGGTTTGGCTATGGTTTGATGGTGGTGTTGGTGATGGTGTACGATGGTGGTTTGGTTGTTGTTTGGTTTTGTGTGGAACCGAGGGAAATATAGAGAAACAAAGGTGCGGTTGTTGATGGTGGTGTGGACGGGTGATGCTATGATTCGAGGGACAAGGGGAGGTGGTTGTCGAGAGCCCTTCTTATGAATGCAAGAGGGTGATGTATAGCCTTAGTGAATCACCAAGTAGCTTGGGTGAGTGAAGAGGGAAGGTGGCAGTTCTAGGATGGCTTTAGCCGAGAGATTGCCACATTATTCCTATAGGAATGATTAGGGTGGTGTGGTGGCGAGTTGTGGTGATGCTAAGGTGGCGGTCAATGGTGTGAAAGCAAGGTGTCCGATTGACTTTTAGGGAGTTTCAGTATTCCACACTTGTAATGATATAGGTTGGCTAGGTGGCGGTTTGGAGGAGAGTTTTGGTGTCCAAGGAATTGCTGAGGGGTTGCCACACTATCTTGGTTGTCATAATGGTGGTAATCCTAGGTGGCAAGTGTGGCGGTTTAAGGGAAGCAAGGTGGTCGAAGGTGGTGATAGTGTGGTGGTGTTGTGGTATGGTGGTGGCTTTGGGTGGTGGTTTTTGGCTGAAGGTTTGAGAGGGTGGTTTAGGTGTTTTGGTTTGGTATTAGTTTTAGGTTTTTAGTTAGGGTTTTGATTTAGTTATGTTTGTTTTAGTTTTAGTTTTCTTAATATGTATATATATATACATATATATAGATGTATTCATAGATATATGCATAAGTGGGCTTTTGTAAACATGTATCATGGCTTTGCGTATATAGATTATACATATATGTACATGCAAAACATATATACTTGATTTGATGCATGTAAGCAAGTATACAAAATCTCCATACATGCAAGCGTGAATTTCCATTATATACATGCATGTACCCTTAAATTTTCCATATACCTATATGTATGCAAGCATGCATACGTAAAATTTGGTATATATACATGTAGGTGTGAATTTCTGATATATATACATACATGCATACGTAAGTTTTCTAATATATATGCATGCATGCAAACATGCATACGTATACGCACAGTTGGCATAATAATAATGTACTTTATCTAATCATAATATAAATATTTTATAATAAAATTTTTAGGGTTGTCACATTCTCCCCCCGTTAAAAGAATTTTATCCCGAAATTCATTGGAGTGTGATTTAGAAAACTTAAATAATTATTACCTCTGAATAGGTGGGGGGTATTTCTTCTGATTTCATCTTCTCTTTCCCATGTGTATTCCGGTTCTCTCTTTGCATTCCACTTAATTTTCACTATGGGAACTCTATTTCTTTTTAACTTCTTTATTTCTTTCCCTATAATGGCTATTGGTTCTTCCATAAAATGAAGTTTCTTATCTACTTTGATTTCTTGAATTGGTACTTCTTGTGACATCCGGTAATTTCCGTTACCAAACTCCGTTAGTTCCGTTAAGTTTTGCATACACGTGTCCGTAAGCACACACTAGTTGTTGTTTGACGTTGGTGACCTAATAAATAATTAATAATGTTAAATTAATAATAATCTAGTGGATTAGATGATTATTGTGTTATGCTTATGTGTTTACGCGATTTAAATGTTAACGATAAATTTTATCGCGTAACGTGGAAACGCTGTGTTAATTCGTATGTCTTGTGTTTTTTATAAAATAAAATATAAGTGTTATCATTAGTTTATATGTTCATATTATTAAGTTAAAAACACATTGCAAAGAGTTTAAAAGCTTAAATTTTATAAAAATATAAAATGCAAGGTTTAGAAGGGATATTCTTGTAAATTAATTAAAACAAAACAACCCTAGCCCCCACAATTCCACCCCACGATCGTGAACAGCATTCTCCAGCCCTTTCCCTGCGATTTTCAGCCTAGAACACTCAATCCATCACGGTTTTGAGCGATTTCAAGCCATAGAAAGCGATCTGGACCTTCATTAACAAGTACACACGTGAATTGAAGGTTAGTTTTGATGTTTTTGTGGATTTCTATGCTTGGCCAAAGCCTACATTCGAATTAGATGATGATGGTATCGAATTTTTGATATTTGGTTGATGTTAACATGTTAGTTAGATTCTATGTATGTTGTTTAACGTTGATTATGCATGAATGACACGTTTGTAATGATTGGATCATGAACCTTGATGAATATGAACCCTAATTCGAAAATTTGGATGATTATGTGGAATTGGTTGTTGTTTGATGTTGTTGGGATGGTAATTATGTTGTATGAGTTCTAGGAAACATGAATCATGCAAGAAATTGGTGAATTGAGAACTTTGTTCATAGGTTACTAATAGTAGTACTTTATTTTACATGATATGATGAATTGTTGATAAATTGATGTTATGGATGTGTTTAGGATGTTGATTAGGTGCTAGATTGTTGATATAAATGCTAGAAATCTTAGGGTGGATGTTGTTGTTTATATCTTGCCAAAAGTAGAAACTTTTTAGATATGGATGAATGAATTATGCTAGTTTGATGTTGTTGATCATGTTTAAGTGTTGTTATGAACTTAGAATAGCATATTATTAATGAATTTTATATGTATTGGGTGTTATTAGATTTTGTGATGAACTTTCCCAAAGGGAAACTTTATTTTGGATGAACATTGGTTATGGGAATTAGACTTACTCATGGCTTTAGGATCATGCTAGAATGCTTGTTGTGGAAGCCTAATGTGATAAAACCTGTTAATTGGGTTGTCTTGAATGTTTATTAGGTTGGTGTGTGATTTATGTACCTTGGAGATCATGTATGGTTTGTATGTTGATTAGTAACTAGGACATCATGTTTGGGACTGGAAATCAATCATCTTGATGTATGTGGTATGTATTAGACATGTTGAATGTGTTATGGTTGGTATGGATGATTATTTGGTAAATTATCTGTTTTGACCGGTATATGCTAATTCATGGTTATAGGTCATATAAGTAGGTTATGCATGATCTGACCTTTTATATGATACACTAGTTGTGTTATGAACACACAGAGTATGCTAGATGCTAAGAACATACATGACTTGTATGATATGTACATAGTATGATGATTTAAGCAATGCATTGGGAATGTAGCATCATATGTGATTCACTAGCATGTTAACCATGAATAATATGTAATCATGTCTGTCTAAATGGTTTACAACACATAATGTCACCAAGGGTCAAACGGGTTAACTGGGTCAAACATGTCTATTCTTCTAAAACCTTAAGTCTGGTTGTAGTGTACTTAGGGTTTCACATATTCTCTGTTTACACATACCATGTACTCACATGATCTAGGTAACCTCTGAGGGTTGACTGTCCACTATTCCTTTCAAGTAAACCCTAGTACACAATATGCGTATCAGGTGAGTTCATGCCCCACTGTTTACTTAATCTCTTTTTGGGGGAGATAGCATACTGGTAATGTTACAAACGCTTTATTTATTTAAGATGTGTATGATATTAATATAGTGCTGTTTACCATGATAAAGTCCTCACACTTTCAAATTGTTAATATTTAATAGCGGGGAAACTTGGGTAGTACTACTGGGTCTGACAAGCCTCACCTGTGTGACTCGAGGTCACCGGGTGCAATTTGTCCTATGTACATTTGCCATGACATGGTAAGTCATGACGGGAGGCAAACATATCACAGTCATCTTCAATTGCGAAATCACTATATACTAATATTATTTGTTAATGGACTAGCTATCTATTACAATGCACATGCTTATATATATCACAATTTTTAAACTGTTATGTTTATACGCAAACTCTTGAACTCACCAACCATTGTATTGACTTTTAGTATGCTATTCTCAGGTCGATAATCTGGACTGCTGATAGGAGCACTGCACGAGTCAGCATGCATTTCAAAGATTTAAACTACAAACATAATTACTCGTCTTTTACTTATGGTTTTCAAATATTTGGTTGGCAAGTGTTTTGCCATATGATACATTTATATACTTTGGGTTTGTTTTATTTACAATACGCTTCCGCATGATTTTTAAAGTTTGAACTCTGATTTGGTTTATGTTAAACGTGGCATATAGAGTCGTTCCGAGTAACTATTGACTGTGATCCTGGTTTGTTCATACGCCTCGCGGTAAAACTCGTCACGTGGATTTTGAGGGTGTGACAGATTGGTATCAGAGCCATTGGTTATAGAGAACTAGGTTGCATACACACTAGACTATAACCGCACACAGTTAGTTAGTTACTTGTTACTGATTTTTCTACTGTATACTCATTGGCATACATATCACATACTCTGCAACATGGCATCATCGTCACAGGTTTTGGGAAAAAGACGTGCTCGTTCTGGATCCCCTCCACCTGTACCTCACCGAGTGTATGACTAGCCGCGACATCCTTACCCCTTGGTGAGATAGGCCGGGATCAACCGTTTGTGCCACCTGCACGCGACCCTCCAGGAGATTGGAGTTATTACCCAACTTGTATAGATCGCATGATTTGTAGAGAGCGTGTTCCGAAGCCGGCCACTGCTGGACCTAGGACTAGGCCAGCAACTACCTTTGCGACACCCACCCTCCCATCTCTAGATGTACCCCTTGAGCAAGTTGTGGCGGCATTGACCGCGACACTTGAGACTGACCGACGACGAGTTAGAGTGCTCACTGACGAGAACTCCACACTTAAGGATGATATACGTCGACTATGGCTAAAGATGGCTATAATTGAGGAGCGGTTGTCGATGTCCATCCTAGGAAATTTCAAAATGACTGGTACAGTGATGGATCTTACTGAGCGTATGGGCGAACAGGATCTCCACAATGTGGGCGTCGAGAGCAGACTAACCGGATTAAAAGCACCGCTCGTAGCACAACAAATTGAGGATAACCCTGCACCTGTCGAAGACTCCGATGAAGACCCTGAGGAAGAACTAGAAGAAGCTCCGGACGGTGGAAACAGTGATGGATCAGCTTTGTTCGATTGATTCTCTTTATTCATATAACTTTGACTGCATAGTGTTTATTTTGAAACCTATGTGGGAAGGGTTGTTTCCCCACCCAAACGAGAAACTTAAATTTTGACATTGCTAAATAATTTATGACTCATTTGCAATTTATTTACCTTTGGTTATTATTTTTGTTATAAATGTTGTGGTGGTGATGATTCATTACTTTCTTATTGTTTACTATACTTCAATGAGTAACATCAAAAAACGGTTTTTGTTCGATTAATTCATTACTCATTATTGTATTTGTGAATGTAAAGTGAATAATGGACGCCCGAGGATGTGGACGTGGTCGAGGATGCGGGCACGGGCGTGGACGTGGCGCTGGTGACCAAGGTGCCGGTGACCAAGGCGCCGGTACTATTAATATGACCCCTGTGGAATTGGCTGCTCTAATAAATGCACAAGTCCAGACAGCGGTAGCTGCTACCCAAGTAGGACAGCCCGCAGGTAAACGATAATGGAAAAGTTCGTCAAATACCCAAGTTAATCGAATAAGATATCTAATCAATATTTATCGTGTTAAAGCAGGACCATCAGCGTGTAGTTACAAGTCCTTTATGGACTGTAAGCCACACACCTATAGTGGAACCGAGGGAGCTGTAGGGTTGGTAAGGTGGTTTGAGAAGACGGAGTCCGTGTTCTCAAAGTGTAACTGTCCACCTGCCGACCACGTGAAATACGCTACGGGAACTGTTGGACCAAAAGAACCAATGAGCCAAGATCAGGAAAACCTCTAAGTCCCACATGACATCACAACAACTGCTGAAGACTCCCATCAGCTGTTCTGACAAAGTCTGAAGAATCAAAGTCTGAAGATCAAAGATCTGAAGTACAACAACTGAAGAATCTCAAGTACTGAAGACAAGTACTGAAGTCTGAACTACTGAAACATACAAGTACTGAAGACTTCAAGTACTGAAGACAAGTGCTGAAGATCAAAGTTGAAGAACTGAAGAACTAAAGATCATCTACTGATGCACAAAGTCTGAAGACAAAGACTGAAGATAACAGCTGATGACATCTACTGAAGTCATCAGCTGATACAATATCTGAAGCCCAAGTCTGAAGAACCAAGTGCTGAAGATTCAGAGTTTGTCACAACAGCTGAAGAAGTCGTCTTCAGTTGTTGTGATGATTTTTCTCTTTTAGTAGTTTTATATTTAGTTTCAGTAGTTTGTACAACAGCCGAGGACAACAAACATCCTGATTGGGTGTACAAGCTTGATAAGGCTCTTTATGGGTTGAAACAAGCTCCTAGAGCATGGTATGAGACACTATCAACTTTTCTTCTCTAAAATAAGTTCACTAGAGGCACCATTGATAAAACCTTATTCATCAGGACTGTGGGACAACATAAGCTCCTTGTTCAAATTTATGTAGATGACATCATCTTTGCATCCTCTGATCTAAAGTTGTGTGATGAATTACAATGCTCATGAAGCAAAAGTTTGAAATGAGTGCTATGGGGGAATTACAGTTCTTTCTAGGTTTGCAAATCAAACAACAGGCTGATGGTATCTTATTCATCAGTCCAAATACACCAGAGTTGTTGAATAAGTTTGAGTTACAAACCTGTAAGCCCTGTTCTACTCCCATGAGCAGCATCACACAACTAGATGTAGATCAGAAAGGTAAAGCGGTTGATGAAACCCTTTACAGATGTATGATTGGGTCCTTGATGTACCTTACAGCCTCTAGACAGACATCATATTTGCAACATGTGCCTGTGCTAGATTTCAGGCTGCACCTAACGAATCCCATTTGATTGCAGTCAAAAGGATCTTTAGATATCTGCAAGGTACCCAATCACTAGGTCTTTGGTATTCAACTGGGCATTCTTGCAAATTAGTTGCTTTCTTGATAGTGACTATGCAGGATGCAAAGTCACCAGAAAATCAACTTCTGATGGTTGCCAATTCCTAGGCAATGTTTAGTTTCTTGGCAGAGTAAGAAACAAACATCAATTGCTACATCCACTGCTGAAGCTGAGTACATTGCTGCTGCAAGTTGTACATCTCAGATACTCTGGCTTCAGAACCAACTCTTGGATTATGGCATTACAGAGACTAAGACTCCATTACTAATGGATAGTGCTTCAGCTCTTTGTATTGTTAAAAATCCAGTCCAGCACTCCAGGACCAAACATATAGAGATCAGACATCATTTTATCAGGGATTGCTATGAAAAAGGTCTGATTGATCCTAAGTTTGTGCCTAGTGCTGATGAGCTTGCAGATATCTTTACTAAGCCTTTAGATAGTGCCACATTCCAAAATTTGGTACTAAGGCTTGGTATGCTGCAGCTAGATTAATTTGACCAATGCTGATGCTCTCACTTCACAAGTACTGATGAGCAAAGGTCAAATATAAGTACTGATGAGTAATTTAGTCTTCAGTATTTCATAACTACTGAAGACTAAAATGCTTCAAAGTACTGATGTACATTATTTGTTGAAAACAACTGATGTAGTGAGGTGGATTACAACTACTGATGTATGATTTTCAAACAAATAAGTACTAAAGAACAAATTTTGCTCACAAGTACTGATGTGTAATCTTACACAAGTACTGAAGACAAAATTTGTTCACTAGCTCTGAAGAGTATTTCATCAGCACTTGTGAACTTCTGATCACAAGAGCTGAAGGCATAAATACTCATAAGAGCTGAAGGGTCAATGAAACATCTGAAAGTCAGCCAAAGAGCTGATGAGTAAATGTGGAGGTCAGCATGAAACAACTGATTTGATGGAAACAGCTGATGAGTAATTTTACTCTTCAGCTGATGCCAACAGCTGTTGTTTCATATCCAAACAACTGAAGGACAAAAACCATGTCTTCAGTAGTTTCACAACTACTGAAGGCTAACACCAAGTCCTCAGTGTTTACAACAACTGAAGCAATACCACGTATTCAGTAGTTCATAACTACTGATATCAGTAGTTCACAACTACTGAAGGCTAACACCAAGTCTTCAGTTGTTACAACGTCTGAAGATGAAAAATTAGGTCTTCAGTAGTTTATAACTACTGAAGACTGACAACAAGTCTTCAGCTGTTTACAACATCTGAAGGACAAAACCAAGGTTTCAGTAGTTTCAACTACTGAAGACCAACACCAAGTCCTCAGATGTTATAACCACTGAAGGTTAAAACCACGTCATCAGTAGTTTCAACAACTGATAACTAACACCAAAACCTTCAGTAGTTTTCTTTCAGCCTTTGCCCTACCCTATAAATACCCAACTTTCAGAGCATTTACTCTTCACTTGACCTAACTTTTCAAAAACCTCTGAACTTCACATACACCATTAATGGCGACCATGCAACTCAAACCTCGACACAACTGTGTCGCTCATCTCACCAAATAGCCATTATGGCCTAAATTTCACCATGTCGTCGATCTTATGAACGACTCACCTTACCAAACGGCATTTCTTTTGAACCCCACCATCTACACCGACTCCCTGACGGAGTTTGGACGAACATCACCGTCCAAACCGGAGAGCAAGATGGCGAGGTCTCTCTTCGGTCCTCCGTCAACAACCACCCAGTGGTTATCACTCCAGCTACTTTGCGCCAAACCCTAAAGCTGGAGGATGCCACCTACCCTACCTCTTACCCAAAGGCGCCCTTGATCTATCATTCACATCCAATGACTATCAGGGTGACCTCTCAGCCACCACCTTGTTGAAGAAACACTTCCCTGACCCCCAACGTCTCATCTTCCACATGGTGAATGTGTGTCTGGCCCCCAAAACTTCTTCATGGGACCAGATGTCAACAAGGTGGAAACAGGTATTATTCTCTATCCTTGAAAAACAACCTTTGAACTTCACAGATATTATATTTTTAGAAATCAAGGATATGGCCACAAAACGAGTTTCTAACCGGTGGATCTTGTATCCTCGGTTTATAATGGCCATAATAGAGGACAGCTTCAAGCTGAGGGACTTGTTGGCACTGGGGTCCTGCCATGGCTGTTTTAGCCGAGGTATACTCCAGGCACAACACGACCACACACTAAAACAGGCTGGCCGGCTGCGAAAACCCACGCAGTAGGAACCCACAGCCTCCACCTCCAAATCCAAAGTCCCCACCAAGCCAAAAGCCAAAAAGAAGCCCAAAAAGGCTACTCAGGGAAATGAGTCCCCTGAGGATGCCCCTGCAACACAAATGCAGGAAGTGACTGCTGGTCCGATTCTCCCAGCAGTCACCACGACTCCACCCACCACAACCACACAGGTCTCTTCTCCACAAGAGCCTGATGCTACAACTTCTGGGGAAGCCACACTTCTGGGGTCTATCTCACTTGAGGAGACTACCATTGAAATGCACACTCCTCTCCATGTGCACACTGCTTCAAGCCCATCTCCTACTGAGACCGCCCCACAAAGTCCTACACTAATAATTGCCAAAGTGTTGACCCATCTGAGCACTCCACCCTCTCCCCAGAAACCAATTACAACTGGGGAGACTCCAACTGAAGAGAGGGTGGACACAAGTGCCGGTGGGAGCCCCCAACATAGAGAATCACATGTTCAATCTCCCAGTGTGGCTAGGGAGATAGGACATTCTGGTGAGGCTGCCACTTCCCCTGCATCAACATCTAAGTAGGGTGAAGCTGGTAACATCAATAAGACCTCACCAGAGGCAACTGCTAATGATGGATACAATCCGGAGGCTGGAAGTCCCCAGTACCAAGATCAAGGGGCACATGCTACTTCTGAGCCACACTCAGAGCATGTATATCCTGACATAGTCAGGAGGTCAGGTGATTCAGTTCACACTGAAGATGACCTGAGCTTCTTCTTTGATGTAGTTGCTCACAACACTATCTTAGAAGATGAGATAAGCAGACTCAAAGAGCTGCTTGCTCAAATGACTCAAGATAGAAGTCCATCTGCCACCACTGACCCACAGATGGCGTCTTCACCCGAAGGTCTCACATACACTAAGCCACTCCCACAAACTCGGCCACCAGCCCCTGCTTCTGGCACTAGCTCTCAGGACCAGAACCCCCTGAGCAGCTAGATGCTATCCTCCAGAAATCCCTGCCTCTCATCACACCCATAATAACAGATATTGTCATAAAAACCATTGATGAGAGGCTTACCACTCATATTCAACCCCTGGTGAAGGTTGATGTAGCCAAGGCGCTTGCTGATAGTCAAACCCCAACCAATGCACCCAAAAAGGGGAGACATCAGTGCAAGCTAAGAGGAAGAGGGGAGAGGAGGAGATAGAAGTAAGAGAGGAGGTAGTTGAGAGGGAGAAGGTTCAGGAGACAAAGGGGAAGGGGGCGGAAAAGGAGGAGAGAGCTAAAATAGAAATGGCTGGAATCCAAAAGGATTTCAGTTTCACTTATCAAAAGAGAGAAGGAGAGAATGGAGAGAAGTCTGACTCTGATCTAGCAGCCTTTGTCAAGGAGGTTGATGCTGAGCATAGCCGATCAATGGACTCTGTCATTGATTAGCTGTTCAGGCAAGGCTTTGACAAGGACACTGCCATGCTAGATCAGGAGATCAGAAATATGGAGAGAAAAGAGATTGAGTACCGATGGACTACTTATAGCCAAGAGGAAAGAAAGAAACTGAGGCTATGAGTAGGTTCACTTCGAAGTATCTGGGCAGGCCAGTCCTTGATGTCAAAGCATGGACCAGGGACAGAATCTTGGCAATAACCACCAAGATCTGTTCGGCTGGTGATTTTACCAAAGGACTGGTCGCCGAGGCCCTCTCAGAAGCCGGTGCTGGGAACAGGACACTGCTAGCAAAACAGACCAAACCATCTCTTATCTCTAGATTGCTAGCAGTGCCTGCCAACATTCCCACACCAACCACCCAAACACAACCCACAAAACCACCCTTCACCATCAAAACCCGCAGCTAATGATCCACCCTTGAAGAAGAAGAGAAGGGTGTTGAGGCTGAATGAAGAAGAAGAAGAGGAGGATGAGGAGGATAGACTGCCTCTTTCAGCAGTTATCTCTCTGCCAAAAGCCAAACCTCAAACCATCACTCCCACCTCACAGATGGACACTGTGAGGGTAAAGATAGAGGAAGAGGAGCAACAAAAGCTTCATGATGCTGAAATGCTTAAGTCTATTGACCAAGCTTATGTTGCTTCTACCTCTATCATAAATATGAAGAAGGAAGCTCTGAGACTCTTCACTCTCAAACAAACCTTCCAATATGACAAAGAGAGAGTGAGGACTTGGCCTGATCCTAGGGTGGCTCACAGGATTACAAAGAAAGACATTCCTGTGAGGTACAAGAGCCAGATGAAGATGATTGTAGATGAAGTGATCACAGTGGCTCTTGTATTAACACCCTGGGAAATTGTGGATGAGTTGGAGAAGGCCCATAAAGCTAAGCAACCACCCGAAATGATGTTGGAGAATAGGGTGGTTAGGAAAGGCTTAGTTTATAAGAGGCTTGAGAACTTCCACAAAGATGAGCTCAACTTGTTGCTAGAGGGCAAACATCCAGATGAATTTGCATATAGGCAATTCATAACAGTTGAGCTCAAAAATGGAAAACAGGCCAAGTATGTCTTAGAGCTGTACGGCCGTGAAGGATTATTTGATGGTGCTTCTGAGGACCTGTCCAAAGAAGAACAAATGATCTTCCTCAGAGCATACACCAGAGAATCCTATAGGCTTGTACATGGGAGGTAGGTTCATGGATGGGACAACAGCTCTGTGTCCAATTCCCCAAAATAGAACTCCCATCCATACTTAGCCAAACAAATATCAGAAACCTCCTCCCAGGCCAGTGCTTATCAGGGTCAACTTCTGATCTGATCCAGAAGGAAATAGACCAATTTTTATGCCACCAATAAGTGGGACAACAAATAATTAGAGGTTTTGGCTACATTGGTTCAGGGGGAGTTTGTTGGACCAAAAGAACCAATGAGCCAAGATCAGGAAAACCTCTAAGTCCCACATGACATCACAACAACTGCTGAAGACTCCCATCAGCTGTTCTGACAAAGTCTGAAGAATCAAAGTCTGAAGATCAAAGATCTGAAGTACAACAGCTGAAGAATCTCAAGTACTGAAGACAAGTACTGAAGTCTGAAGTACTGAAACATACAAGTACTGAAGACTTCAAGTACTGAAGACAAGTGCTGAAGATCAAAGTTGAAGAACTGAAGAACTAAAGATCATCTACTGATGCACAAAGTCTGAAGACAAAGACTGAAGATAACAGCTGATGACATCTACTGAAGTCATCAGCTGATACAACATCTGAAGCCCAAGTCTGAAGAACCAAGTGCTGAAGATTCAGAGTTTGTCACAACAGCTGAAGAAGTCGTCTTCAGTTGTTGTGATAATTTTCTCTTTCAGTAGTTTTATATTTAGTTTCAGTAGTTTGTACAACAGCTGAAGAGCTTGTTCTTCAGCTGTTATAGTTCAGTAGTTATAAACGACTGAAGAGTTTGTTCTTCAGTCGTTGTAGGTTTTTCAGTAGTTTCCTTTTGTACTTGTAATAGGAACACTTTTGTAAGAAGATGTCAGCTGTTGACATCTTCAGTAGTTTTATGTTCTATCAGTTGTGAGTTTAATAATCGGTTGATGTCACTGTCAAGTGACATCATCACCCATCCTTTTGCCGCCTGTAAAAGGATGGTGAACCATGCTGTATTAGGTGCCGAAACGTGTTGAGCAATAGAAAATCATTTCTTTCGTAGAACTTTCTCTCTCTCTCTCTATGTTTGTACTTTTACATGCAAAATATTTTGTGTTCTTGCTTTAAGTGCTAATTTCGTGCTAAATCCGCTGCAAAACAATCTGATTGATCAAACTAGAGGCTGAGATCCTGTCAGGAACGTTGGATGGTGCAGCATTGTCCTGGTGGAACGCTCAAGTGCAGATGCTAGGGCAAGCCATGGCAAATGAACTCCCTTGGAATGAGTTTAAAGACATGATGAACGAGGAGTACTATCCTCGAAGCGAAGTACAAAAAATAGAAATGGAATTCTGGAAGCTGAAGATGCAAGGTTCAGAAATTGAGGCTTATACCACGAGAACTCATGAGCTGGCCACCCTATGTCCAGGGATGGTAAACGAGATGCACAAGCGAGTGGAACACTACATTCGGGGATTGGTGCCGAGATTAGGAGTATGGTGACTTCCTCCAACCCGGCTACTATCCAACAAGCTATCCGCCTAGCCCACAAACTGACTGATGAAGATGTGGAGCAAGGATGGTTACCAAAACGGGTCGCTGTGCCGAGCGTGCCTGACAACAAGAGGAAGTGGGATGCCTCCAACACCACCAACAACAACAACAACAATAAATCATCATCGTCTGGTGGTCAACATCAAACTCAGCAACAACCACCGTAGCAACAACAAAGGAAGTTCGACAACAATCATAATTTCAACCAGTCAGCCTCGAACAATCAAGGACCAAGTGCCTATGGTGGTAAACAGCCGAGGTGCATGCGGTGCAACTATCATCATGTTAGAAGATGTGACAATTACAAGTGTCAGCGGTGTGGAAAAATGGGACACTTGGCCAAAGATTGCCTTGGTAAGTTGGTTAGGAAGCCACAGCAATCTCAGGAGACTCCAAAGGGTTGTTTCGAGTGTGGAAAGGAGGGGCACTACAAGCGAAATTGCCCATAGCTGAGGAAAAACGGTAATGGCAATGGCCAAAACAACAACAACCAAGGCAACAACAACAACAATGATGGAAACGGCAATGGAAATGGTGGTAATAATAATGGAGCCAAAGGGTGAGCCTTCATCATTGGCTTAGATGAGGCTCTAAATGACCCTACAACTGTTACTGGTAGGTTCTCTGTCAATGGATGTTTTGCTACAGTACTGTTGATACTGGAGCCGATAGGAGTTTCATATCCTTAAAGTTCTATAGTCTTCTAAGTGATATTCCTTCTGCCTTAGAATCGAAATACACCGTAGAATTGGCTGAATGTAAACAAATCCATGTAACACACATCCTTAGAGATTGTAAGATAGAACTCGCTGGTCATACTTTCGCTATAGATCTTATGCCTGTTACACTGAGTAGTTTTGACATGGTGGTAGGCATGGATTGGCTCTCTAATAAGCAAGCGGAAGTCATATGCCACGAGAAAATCATACAAATCCCTGTTGGTGATGAAATCCTTACAGTCCGAGGCGATAGGAGTGGTGAAGTGATGGGCATTATCTCTTACATGAAAGCACAAAAGCTATTGTGAAAAGGTCATTTGGCTATTCTGGCACTTGTCACTGATCAGCAATCAGAGGAAAGAAAAACAGAGGACATCCCTGTGGTACAAGACTTTCCAGAGGTGTTTCCAGAGGATCTTCCTGGACTACCACCTCATCGTCAAGTGGAATTCCAAATTGAACTGACTCACGGCGCAACCCCGATTGCTAGGGCACCTTATCGATTAGCATCGAACGAACTACAGGAGTTGTCATCACAACTTCAGGAGCTTTTAGATAAGGGCTTTATACGACCTAGCACATCACCTTGGGGAGCCCCTGTTCTCTTTGTTAAGAAGAAAGATGGCACGTTCCGAATGTGCATTGATTATAGGGAGTTGAACAAAGTCAAAGTCAAGAACCGATACCCTCTACCTCATATCGACGATTTGTTTGATCAGCTTCAGGGATCAAGCTATTATTCGAAGATCGACTTGAGTTCTGGTTATCATCAACTCAGAGTCCGTGAGGAAGACATCTCCCAAACTGCATTCCGTACTCGTTATGGTCATTACGAGTTCTTGGTCGTGCCTTTTGGGTTGACTAATGCACCTGCGGTGTTCATGGACCTCATGAATCGCATGTGCAAACCCTATCTTGATCAGTTTGTTATTGTGTTTATCGATGACATACTGATATACTCTAGGACCAAGGAGGACCATAAAGAGCATCTACGATTAATCTTGGAACTATTGAAGAATGAGCAACTATACGCTAAATTCTCCAAGTGTGACTTTTGGATACGCGAAGTGCAATTTCTGGGTCACATTGTTAATGAGAGGGGTATACATGTTGATCCTGCCAAGATTGTGGCGATAAAGAATTGGGCCATACCTAAGACACCGTGTGAGATAAGGCAATTTCTGGGATTAGTAGGATATTACCGACGATTCATAGAGGGATTTACTAAGATTGCACAACCTCTCATAGCCTTGACCCACAAAGGAAAGACATACAAATAGGGAGAAAGTCAAGAGGCGGTTTTTCAGCTATTAAAACAGAAACTCTGTGGTGCACCGATATTGCAACTGCTAGAGGGGACAAATGATTTCGTGGTGTATTATGACGCAACCATTTAAGGATTGGGTTGTGTCCTGATGCAACGAGATAAAGTAATAGCTTACGCCTCGAGACAACTGAAGGTTCACGAGAAGAACTATACTACCCATGACCTGGAATTGGGTGCAGTGGTTTTGCCTTAAAGATTTGGTGACATTACTTGTATGGTACCAAATGCACTATCTACACCGATCATAAGAGTCTTCAGCATATCTTTGAGCAAAAGGAGTTAAATATGAGGCAACGACATTGGGTAAAGCTCCTGAATGATTATGATTGCGCTATCAAGTACCATCCTGGAAAGGCGAACGTAGTTGCCAATGCCTTAAGCCCAAAAGAAATAGCTAAACCCAGGCGTGTATGAGCCTTGCAACTTACGATCAGTACCCATCTGCCTGAACAAGTTAAGGAAGCACAGATAGAAGCATTTAAAGAGGAAAACCTTGGTCCTGAGTCATTACGGGGAATGGATAAACAATTGGTAGTGAAAGAGGATGGAATTTGGTACTTCATGGATAGACTTTGGGTGCCTGTCTATGGAAATCTAAGGGATTTAGTTATGAGTGAGGCACATAATTCTATGTACTCTATACATCCTAGATCTGACAAGATGTATTATGACTTAAAGGCACACTACTGGTGGCCTAATATGAAGGCGGATGTAGCCACGTATGTGAGCAAGTGTTTGACCTGCTCAAAAGTCAAGGTAGAATACCAAAAACCATCTGGACTGTTACAACAACCCGAGATACCAATGTGGAAATAGGAACAAATCTCCATGGATTTTATTACTAAGTTACCCCAGACTAATACTGGTTGTGACACAATATGGGTTATTATGGATCGGTTGACAAAGTCTGCTCACTTCCTTGCAATTAAGGAAACGGATAAGATGGAGAAACTAACCCGACTGTATCTGAAGGAAATCGTTTCGAGACACGGTGTACCGATTTAATTTATCTCTGATCGCGATGCTCGTTTCACGTCACACTTCTGGCAATCACTACAAAAATCTCTGGGTACACGATTGGATATAAGTACTGCTTATCATCCACAAACTGACGGTCAGAGTGAGCGTACCATACAGACTTTGGAGGATATGCTTCGTGCTTGTGAGATTGATTTCAGGAACAACTGGGAAGTTCACCTACCTTTGGTGGGATTTTTTCTATAATAACAGTTATCACACTAGCATACAGGCAGCACCTTTCGAGGCTTTGTATGGGAGAAAGTGTAGATCACCGGTTTGCTAGGCTGAAATTGGTGATAGTCAACTAACGGGTCCTGAACTAATACATGAAACCACTGAGAAGATCGTGCAGATACGGAATCGTATGGCTGCAGCGGGGATTGACAGAAAAGTTATGCTGACAAGAGTCGGAAACCTCTAGAGTTTCAAATTGGCGACAAAGTCTTATTGGAAGTCTCACCGTGGAAAGGCGTAGTTCGGTTTGGCAAACGAGGAAAGCTAAATCCGAGGTATGTTGGACCATTCGAGATATTGGAAAGAATAGGTCCAGTGGCCTATCGACTAGCCTTACCTGATTCGCTGAGTGGAGTTCACAATGTGCTTCACGTTTCAAATCTGAAGAAGTGTTTATCGGATGAGACACTAATTGTACCACTAGAAGATGTTCAAGTGGATGAACAATTACGCTTTATCAAAGAACCTGTCGAGGTGATGGATCGTGAGGTGAAAACACTTAAGCAGAGCAGAATACCCATAGTCAAAGTTCGTTGGAACTCACGACGTGGACCGGAATTCACGTGGGAACGTGAGGATCAAACAAAGCTTAAGTACCCTCAACTGTTCGAGACGATGCCTGCAGACAAAGGTATTGATTTAAATTTCGGGATGAAATTTCATTCAACATGGGGATGATGTGACAACTCATCCAAAACTCACTCGATTTCGATTTCTGTGTGCCAATGCAGTAGACCAGTGATGGAACACTCTCACCATGTGATGGAACACTCTCACCATGTAACGCAATTTTCGGGACGAAAATTCTTTCAACATGGGGATAATGTGACATCTGGTAATTTTCCGTTACTAAACTCCGTTAGTTCCGTTAAGTTTTGCATACATGTGTCCGTATGCACACACTAGTTGTCGTTTGACGTTGGTGATCTAATAAATAATTAATAATGTTAAATTAATAATAATCTAGTGGATTAGATGATTATTGTGTTATACTTATGTGTTTACGCGATTTAAATGTTAACGATAAATTTTATCGCGTAACGTGGAAACGCGTGTGTTAATTCGTATGTCTTGTGTTTTATAAAATAAAATATATAAGTGTTATCATTAGTTTATATGTTCATATTATTAAGTTAAAAACACATTACAAAGAGTTTAAAAGCTTAAACTTCATAAAAATACAAAATGCAAGGTTTAGAGGGGGTATTCTTGTAAATTAATTAAAACAAAACAACCCTAGCCCCACAATTCCACCCCACGATCATGAACAGCATTCTCCAGCCCTTTCCCTGCGATTTTCAGCCTAGAACACTCAATCCATCATGGTTTTGAGCGATTTCAAGCCATAGAACGTGATCTGGACCTTCATTAACAAATACACACGTGAATTGAAGGTTAGTTTTGATGTTTTTGTGGATTTCTATGCTTGGCCGAAGCCTACATTCGAATTAGATGATGATGGTGTCGAATTTTGATCTTTGGTTGATGTTAACATGTTAGTTAGATTGTATGTATGTTTTTTAACGTTGATTATGCATGAATGACACGTTTGTTATGATTGGATCATGAACCTTGATGCATATGAACCCTAATTCGAAAATTTGGATGATTATGTGGAATTGATTGTTGTTTGATGTTGTTGGTATGGTAATTAAGTTGTATGAATGCTAGGAAACATGAATCATGCAAGAAATTGGTGAATGAGAACTTTGTTCATAGGTTACTAATAATAGTAACTTCATTTTGCATGATATGATGAATTGTTGATAAATTGATGTTATGTATGTGTTTAGGATGTTGATTAGGTGCTAGATTGTTGATATGAATGCTAGAAATCTTAGGTTGGATGTTGTTGTTTATATCTTGCCAAAAGTAGAAACTTTTTAGATATGGATGAACGAATTATGCTAGTTTGATGTTGTTGATCATGTTTAAGTGTTGTTATGAACATAGAATAGCATATTATTAATGAATTTTATATGTATTGGGTGTTTATTAGATTTTGTGATGAACTTTCTATGACACTCCGTAATTTCAGGTTAACACCACTTCGACTTTTGTCGTTAACACTTCTTGCAATCGTTATCACCCAAAACATTTACAAGCATCACCACCATCATCGTTAAACATATTGTGTTATATAATACTAACATCACGAATGACCCATTCTTAGGACATCAAAATAGTGTTTGTAGAGGACTAGGATAAACGTGGTTACTGAAGGAATCCTCTTAATTAAATATAACTCGCTCATACACGTCGTTATCAACCTGAACGAAATTGGGGACACGGGACCCAAGTGCAGGGGCTAAACTAGACATTTGCCAAACTGGGGCTGGGTATAAATACACATCCACCAGCCTAACATTTCACCCTCTGCTCTTCATTCTTCATCTACGCTTTCTTCTTCTCCATTTCTTCCTCCTAGCACCAAAAACCTCCTCGTTGAGCTTGTTTTTCGTCGGATTAGACCACGCAACAGCTGAGAAATCACGATTCCAGTAAGCAGGCGACCTTGGTCGTCCATTTTATTGCTCATTCACATCTGCGATTTTGGGGTTTCGGGTGTTCGAGTTCAACCTGAATGCATGTGGTCGTGTGGGCGTGTGTGATGTCCATCTGCTTGTGCATTTTACTTAGACGTGTTAGGAAAGTGTTTCTGGAAGTCCTGATTGTGTGAAAACCGAGCATGGAACAGCCAAAGGCTGTTCAGCCTGTCCAGCAGTCGCGATCTACTGCAGTTCACGACTGGGCCAGTCATGCGACTAAGTCATGTGACTGGGTGAGTCGTGCGACTGAGTCCATGCGTCTGAGTCCATCATGCGACTGAGTGGTGCGACTGGGATGAGTCGTGCGACTGAGTCCATGCATGTGTGCGTGTCGTGCGAATGAATGCATGCGAATGAGTTTTGCATGCAATTGAGTCAATGCGGATGAATGTGTGCGACTGTGTGTATTGCACGACTGAAGGTCCAATCGCACGAAAGAAGGTTCAGTCATACGAATGGAGCTGATTCGTACGAGTGAAGGTTGAATCGTGCGAATGACTGTTGAGTCATGCGAATGGGTGCTGTGTGGTACGACTGAATGTTCAGTCGCACGAATGAGTATTCAATCATACGAGTGAAGCTGATTCGTACAATTGAAGGCCCATTCGTGCGGATGGAGTGTCCAGTCGTGCGTCTAGTCTTACGACGATAAAGTAACATTAATAAAGTGTTATTTCTTGACCACAAAGATTAAAGTCAACGCTATCAACAAGCACATACTATTTCCAATTGAAATAACCTAACCTTTTACAATTATCGACAAATCCATTTGGGACTACTCCTAATACTAAGCTCTATACAAGGTCTGATATGTGTCTGCCTACTTGTGTGTGTGTCACCCACGACCGAACCCATGCAACCCGACCCGACTAAACATTGCTATTAACACTAGACACAACATTAATGCTTAACATGACTATCAATAGGTATTTGACCGTTCACTGTAAACAACATTTGGGAGGCTTCCATCCTACGTACCTATCACCTGTGAGTCTTCACGGCCCCTATTTTACTTTCTTTCCTTTGGGGGAGGAAACATGCAACATATTTCATAAATGGTTTTAGTATTATTAATATCGCCTGTTACGTTAGTGCAAACATACACAACAGTCCTGACATTCTCGAACCGTTAGTAGTGTGTAGCGAGGTAATTCTGAGTAGTACTACTGGGTCTGACAAACCCTGCCCGGGCTAGTCGCGCTAGCTTGATTGGAGGTCAAACGAGTGTATTATTGACCTAATATTTGTCATGGTCTGGTGAGACGTGACGGGGAAACAACAAACATATAGGACATGCAAACAGTCAGCTTCAGTTCGAAACGCTAAGTAACTTGACTATAGGCTAGCTACCTATCGATATGCTTTAATTACTATACCATTTCAAACAGTTACAAACATTCAAACAGTTACAAACATTCGAACAGTTACAAACATTTTTATCTGTGATAAAACCTGTGAACTCACCAACTTTATGTTGACACACTTTAGCATGTTTCTCAGGTCACAGGAACGCTTAATCTCATGATACACGATTGAGGACGCACTCAGGACATTCATTCATCAGTTTCACCTAGTTGCATTGAATATTTGTTTGGCTTAGCATTTTTAGACTTTCAGTATTGTTTACATTTCAGTTTTACGCTTCCGCACTGATGTTTATATCTTTCATGTTACTCTGATTTAAGTCAAATGTTTATTTTAAATTCATATAGTGTCGTTTGATATGACCGTGTCTGAGATCCTGGTATGTCACACGCCTAACGGTAAAACCCCGTTTGTGGAAATTGAGGGTGTGACAGATTGGTATAAGAGCCACTGGTTATAGAGAACTAGGATTGCATTTGCATCTAGACTATAGCCTTAGACACAACACTAGTATTCCACAGACACTCTTACATGATCACAACTGTTGAACAAACATTCTCTCGGCATACTAACATTACATTACTAAACGATCAAACATTATCAGCACTATCCATGTCACCTGTATCATCCTAGACTAACAGAGGGGCGGAGAGTCCCGCTCGCTTACTTCCAATGTCTACACTTGTTTCTTCACTCCTGGAGTTGAAGCAACGACTACTTGAACCTAACATTACCACTTGGGAACACGAAACTCTTTTCTCACACATACGACAAACCTAACGATGACGAACAAGGAGAACAACGCACTTACTTTTCCAACTCTATTGTACTTGTTTCTATTTCCAACATGCCCTATCATCTTCACTAGTCTGAACAGTAAACGTATGACAACCAAGGGATTTGAAGTCTATCAGAGGATCAGACTTAGGCATGTAGACGCTTAGAGCTTCAAAGGGAAAAGGCCAGATCGTCTTGATTCCCCGTTGTTATCTTAACCAAATCCTTTGTACAACCTTAGTTATTTGACCCTTGGTATAATAAATATATCTTTGATACCTCTATCATTGATAACACTCGGTACTTGACAAGGTATGTGCAGGATCGGTTTTCGGGTGGTCTTTCTCTCAACTCACTGTGAATCAACACTCGGCAAGCAGTCTATGAAGAGTTGATCACAATATAACAAGTAACAAGCAGTAAGAAAACTTAACAGCAGATAAATTTTCAAGGTACTTTATATATTGCTTCTCAACTCAAAGGATTACAAGACACTTGGACTCAAATCGCTTACATAAAGAGTTACAGGGAGAAGATATATATAATACTACCTACAGCCGGATATACTTTGATACCAGCTGGACACCTCTAACCTTACATCTATACTACAAGACTCTAGGTGAGGTCTTTCAGACATTTTGTCTGAAAGTTGGTAGTCAGGACATGTCCCTGACTTACCTTTTGTCACCAACTAAAGTTGGTAACATGTACTAACATAAAAAGGTGAACAGTAGAATAAAGTATGGTCAACAACATGGCTCTTTAGGAAGATGCCATGCTGTATCAGAGGTCTGCAGCGGACTGTCAGGGACCATACTTTTATCTGCTGGACATAGCAATGTCTTCCGAAGGATAAAGTGCTTCGGAAGAATAATTTCTTCCGAAGGCACTTATACTTCGGAAGACTGCTTCTTCCGAGGCTTGGAGTCTTCTTTGTCTTCGGAAGCAGACTTTGTCTTCGGAAGCTCTTTCATCAGACTTTGTCTTCGGAAGCTCTTTCAGACTTTGTCTTCGGAAGCTCTTTCAGACTTTGTCTTCGGAAGCTCTTTCAGACTTTGTCTTCGGAAGCTCTTTCATCAGACTTTGTCTTTGGAAGCTCTTTCAGACTTTGTCTTCGGAAGCTCTTTCAGACTTTGTCTTCGGAAGATGTCTTCAGCTGTTGTTCCTTAGACTCTCGGAAGATCTCTTGCTTGGCTTCGGAAACCCTTTAATGTAGTACCAAAAGTGACTATGAAGTGAATTTGGTTGCACCAGCCTTATCATGATCCAACAAACTCCCCCTAGGCTGATGCTACCAAAACTTCACTTCCCTCTTCTTCTCAAAGTTCTCAGCACCAAGGCGAGCAGGTGTTTATCAGTATCTTCATTCTTTCCTGCTGTGATGCTGAGAATCTTGTACAAATCTTTGGTGGACAGAACCTCTACTCTGTCACCTTGGATTATGTGTACCCTCTGTTGTGGCCCTCTGAAAAGAGTTAGTTGATGGGAAGTATAGTCATATTCCCATCGAACTATTGGTTCCAATTCAGGACCTTCCACCATCTGTAGAAAGGTTGTGCCTTTGGTGGTTGATCTTTCCTTGTCTTCCACTCTTTTCAGCTTCAACTCTTCTTCAATCTTGGCTCTTCTATTTCGTTCAGCCAAGTGGAGACCACTGATATGGTTTCTTATGTGTGCAGCAGTCTCAGAGTTGGAGGGATTGGAGAATGGCTTCTCTGCAAGCTCAGCAAGATCAAATCTGCTGAGATGCAGTAGAGAAGTGGCATTGAGCCTGTTGGTTTCACCATTCTCCCTTTCCACAACAAAGTTGTGAGAAGGTTCATCGAACCTCCACTGGATTATTGCATTTCTAGGTCCAGGAGATTGACCAGAAATCCTGTCCTCTTTCCTGGTATCCAGCAGAGTCACCAGTCTTCTTCTTAGCCTCTTCTCCTCAGCATTGAGGGTATCGGAGTTGAGACCAAGAAGTCTTGCAGCCTGGCCCAAGGTATCTCTAGGCAATTCAAGAAATTGACCTAGGGTGAGGAGCTTGAAGAGTTATCAACATAGGTGATGTTGATAACCTCTCCCTCATAGGAGATGCTGCTCAAGGTAGTGCAGTTGATGAGCCTCGTCTTGAACTCCTTTATTTCCTCAAAGGAGAGATGTTTAGGAGGCTGAGGGGATGGTTTGGTTGTTGTTGGGTAGGCTTAGGTTTAGTGGTTTTGGGTTGAGTCTTGGGTTTTAGGATGGGTAGTTTGGGTGGTTGAGGTGATGTGGTAGGTTTGGGTAGAGTTGTGGGTTGAGGGGTGAAGGTTTCATCAGTGGGTTCGGGTTTAATGGGAAAAGGGGTTGGCTCTGGTGTGGGTTGTGGCTGTGGTTGAGTGGCTGGGGTTGAGACCGTTCCCTTTACCCTCCTATACATCTCCTTCTCTTCCCCAAACGGATGTCAGCCTTTATTTCACTGACTATCCGCTGGAGTGTCCTTTCGGACATAGGTCCCACCTGCCTACCAGAGAAGCCATGAGCCCGGAGGTAGTCCTTCATCCAGGCTTTGTCAGTTGACTTCTTGGCAGCAGTGACCTCCTTCTCTTCCTCCCTCTTCCTCTTCACCTTCAACTTCTCCCTAGCAGCCTTCTTCCTTTCCTTCTCCATTTGATCCTGCTCTTTGTTGTGGAGCAGCAGGATCATATCATCATCATGTGGAGACAGTTCAGGAAGACTGAAGCCTCTTGAGAGTAGGAATTTGATCCTCTCCTCTCTCAGCTTCAGGGTTGCCTCCCTCTGCTCTTCTTCTGCCTTCTCCAAGGCCAACCTGGCTTCCCTTTCTTGTTGTAGCCTGGTTGACCTCTCCAAAGTCACCAACTCCTCTAGTGGTAGCAGGAGTATTTCCTCATTGACAGCTCCTAGGCTGATGAGCTGGTCAATGAGTGCTGTTCTTCTCTTTAGGTTGATTTCTTCTGATTGGCTGCAGCTGCCTTAGAACTAGCAGCTAACAGCTTCTTAGTAGGAAACCGACCTTTCTTTTGGCCTTCTCAATTTCTCCTCCTCCTGAAGCTCTTCCGCAGTCAACTTTCTTTTGCCTTTGTCTTTGATTGTGCTTGACTGTGGTGGTTCTTGGATGGAGGGTTGTGATTGAGAGAGAAGTTCAGCTGGTGCTTGGGTTGGAGGTATATCAGAAATGTCCTCAGATGCAATTTCAGCAATGACATCTGTGATGGTCAGTTCCTCGGACATCTGAAATAGGCCTTCCGCAGCTTCTATTTCGGCCTCGGAAGACTTGTCTTGTTCTTCCGAGGCTTCCATGTAAACTTCGGAAGCCTCAGCTAGAGCTTCGGAAGATGAGACTGCTGCAGATTCTGTCCCATCTGTTTTAGTTGCTGGGCCATCAGTCCCCATTTCCCCTTCGAAGCTAATCTCAGGTTCCATGAAGACCTTAGGTTGACCAACTTCCTCCACAGTGGTAGAAGGTGCAGTCAGTCTTTGAAGCTCCTCAGCCCCAAAGTATGCAAGTGTGGTGTCGGGGCTGGGCTGTTCTAGGGATGATCTCAATACAAACTTTGTGAAAAGTCTGTAGAGATCTTGAAGCATCCTTGAGTCAATCTCCAGAAAGGATTGAGATGACTCAGGTGGTGTAATGATTTGTTGGGTGGAAATGAGTTGGGTCTGTGGTTCCATAGGTGTTTGTCTCTGAACTTTCTCCCCCTTTTTGGTAGCATCATCTTGAGAGCTAGATGAGCTAGAGGAAGAAGTCATTGAGACCTGGATTGGTACATGCCTAACAGACCTCTCCGTCTGTTTCTCAGCTAGTTTAGCCTTGAGAGAGTTAATCTCAAGTTGCTGAGTGGCAGTCCTTGATTCTAAGATCTTCACCTGTGATTCCAGGTTGGAGACCTTAGAAAGCAAGTACTGAAGTGTTAGTTGCATACTTCCCTCATCTTCATAGGAAGAATCACGGGGAGATGAGATAACATACCTAGTATGCTCACTCTCACCACCAGATGTGGTTTCTTGGCACCCTGGTTTCCTTTGCTCAGAGTCATCTCTTTCAGAGATGTCAATGGGCAAAGTTGCCGTAGACTCAGTCCTAATTATGTTACCACTGTCCTGAGAGCTCAATGAGAGACTCTGAGTAGTGGCAGCTGAGTCTACATGAGTCCCCTCCACATCAGTGGGACTCACCTCAGTAGCAGGCTTCTGATGGGGGCTAGAGACAAGGGATCCCTCTTGGCTCTGTTGATCTCTCAGTGGGTGTTGTAGATCAACTTCATGGCCATGGAGAGATGTAATCTCTTCATCAGTTCGGAGTAAAAGGTCAGTGAAAGAGAGGGTGGTTAGTCCTACTGACCCGGGACCTTGATCAATGTCTACAGGCATTGAGCCTATGGTGGGGCTGTCCCTAGAAAGCTGCACAGGGGAGTGTAGAGACTCACCCTGTGGGCTAAAGGCTTGGGGTTCGGGCTCAGGGGTTTGAGACTGAGGAGGCTCAAAACCCACATTGAGGTCAAATGTGAAGGATGGTGTGACCTCGGACTGAGTGGGAGCCCATGATTCCACTCTAGTCCTTTCGGTGTGAACAGGAGGAGCTTGTTCAATCAGAGTAGATTGAACAAGGGTTCGTTTGGGGCGTCTCTGATATGTGGCTTTGATGGGTAAAGAAGGTTTTGGTATTGTGGTGGATGTTGCTGGTGTGGGTTCATCACCTGTGGGGAGAACAGGGATGTCACCAGGAGCTATGCGCTCAGTCATCTCTGGAGGTAATGGAGTGTACCGTCCAGTGAAGTTGGTGGACATCTTCTTCAGTGTCTTGAAGATGGTAGGCCTCATGTGTGGAACAGGAAGAGCAGCTGCGCAGACAAGCTTGCTTGGTTCCATCTCACAGTTGATTATGTGTTGAAGAAATCGGGGATACATGAAGAATGTATCCCTGCTGAGATTGGCGATTAGGTTGTTCAACACAAATCGTGAGTAGTTGAATCTGAGGCCTCTCACCAACCCATGAACTAGGCATCCTAGTTCATATGGGATTTGATCCCAACCCCCTGATTTGTTGGAGAGGCAGTGCAAAACAATGTGCAGCAGGAACTTCCAATGGTAAGAGAAGTTGAACTTGTATACTGTGGACCTGCTGACATCGCCTCCATATCCCATGAGGATATAGGTGCCTTCCAAGTCTTCCTTGGGGAACTCAGTAGGAGCCCCATCATCGTGAAGCTCGAGATGCTCCCTGATGATCTGTTCATTGATGACCAACTCTTGGCCACAAACTCTGGTTCTCAGGACTCGAACCCCATTCAGCACTGTAGTTTCTCCGTTGCTCCAAAATTCTGACATATGGTTGGAGTATACGGTTGGGTTAACTGTGAGTGCAGTGAGGTAGGTGGATTCGGTGAGAAAGGTGATGATTTGGGTGAAGTCGGCATCCCTTGACGAGTCAAGTAATGCGACTTGGTTGTGCTGAGGGTTTAGCGCCATTGGAGAAAAGGTAAGCTTGAAATTTTGAGTGAAATTTATGGTTTGACAGTGAAGGGAACAGTTGGGCTGTAAAGTGGTAAAAGAAGATGAAATTGATAAGTCAAGATTATTTAAAAAGGGGTGAATAGTGGTATGGTGGTGGTAATAGGGTAACTGTTTTGGGGTTACTGTGGGTGGTATGGTGGTTTACGGCGGAGAAATGATGTTGGCGGCAAGGATAATTTTAAATAATCTGACAATATCAACAAAATCTTTACTTTTTACAGAGTGGGGCCCAAAAGATATCCGTTACATATAAAAACCTTTACTTCCGAGGGTAAAACATTTCGAAGGTATTTTCTTCCGAGGGCAATTTCTCTTCCGAAGCATGATATTGCTTCCGAAGGTAAAATTGTCCTTTGAAGGCACTTTATCTTCCGAAGCAAGGCATTGCTTCCGAAGGTAAAGCTGTCTTTCCGAATGGAGAGTTGTATAAGTTTCGGAAGTAGATCTGATATAGAATCAATCGCTTCTTCCGAGACCAAAAACTCTTCCGAGAAGAAAATTTCCATTGAGGAATTTAGCTTCGGAAGATATTCAAGAATATCTTCCGAGAGTTAGTTCCTCTTCGGAAGGAATTTACACTTGGAATAGTTTAAAGATCTTTTGTAACAGGGCTTAAATTGTATTGACACAAGACATTACTCATTTAAAAAGGTCTTCAAAAGAGGTAGTTATTCAATGTTTATCATCCCAATTGCTGATATGAGATACTTAAATCTTTGTTCATCAAATGCCTTTGTGAACAAATCAGCATATTGTTCATTTGAGTCAACTTTGATTAACTTTATCAGTTGTTTCTCATGAATATCTCTAATGAAATGATACCTGATATCAATGTGTTTTGTCTTGGAGTGCTTCACCGGATTCTCAGTAATGGAGATAGCACTGTTGTTGTCAATATGGATAGGAGTAGTCATGAAGTTGAACCCATAGTCTAACATCTGATTTTGAATCCATAGCAGTTGAGCACAGCAGCTAGCAGCAGCAATGTATTCAGCTTCAGCAGTTGATGTAGAGACACAGGATTGTTTCTTGCATTGCCATGAGATAATCCTTCCACCAAGAAATTGACATCCTCCTGATGTTGATTTCTTGTCAATGTTGCAGCCACCATAGTCACTGTCAGAGTATCCATAGAGATTGAAATCACTATTTCTTGGATACCAGAGACCTAGTTTAGGTGCTCCTTTGAGGTATCTGAGGATTCTCTTTGCAGCAGCTAGGTGAGACACCTTTGGAGCAGCCTGATATCTTGCACAAATGCATGTGGCAAACATGATATCTGGTCTACTTGCAGTGAGATACATCAGAGAACCAATAATTGCTCTATACTGATGTTGATCAGTATCCTCCCCCTCAAGGTCAGGGCAAAGATTATGGTTTCTGGGTATGGGTGTCTTGGCTGGTTTACAGTCCTTCATTTCAAATCTTTCTAAGATGTCTGAGACATACTTAGATTGACTTATGAAGAACCCTTCCTTCATTTGTTTCACCTGGATTCCTAGGAAAAAGTCCATTTTTCCCATGGAACTCATCTCAAACTTCTGCTTCATAATGCTTTCAAAGTCTTTGCACATTTGGTCGTTTGAAGAACCAAATATGATGTCATCAACATAGACTTGTACAAGCAAAATGTCTTCTCCACTCTTTCTGATGAAAAGAGTCTTGTCAATGGTACCTCTAGTGTATCCATTCTTCAGGAGAAACTGAGACAAGGTCTCATACCACAGCCTAGGTGCTTGGTGCAGCCCATATAGAGCTTTATCCAGCTTGCACACATAGTTGGGGTGCTGTGGGTCTTCAAATCCTGGAGGTTGACACACATAGATTTCCCTATCTATATCCCCATATAGAAAAGCACACTTGACATCAAGTTGGTAGACTGTGAAGTTCTTGGATGCAGCATAAGCAAGGAAGATCCTAACTGCCTCAAGTCTTGCAACAGGTGCAAAGACATCAGTATAATCAATTCCTTCCTCCTGGGTGTATCCTTGAACTACTAGCCTTGCCTTGTTCTTGATAATCAAGCCTCTATCATCTTTCTTGTTCCTGAATACCCATTTAGTGCCTATGGGTACTTGACCAGATGGTAGTGGGCATAGATTCCAGACCTTTTGTCTTTTGAATTGAAGCAGCTCCTCCTGCATCGATTCAACCCAACTACTATCCTTTAAGGCATCTTCTACCTTCTTTGGTTCCATCTGAGACAGAAAGCATGAGTACAAGCAGACATTCCCATGATGAGTTTGTCCTCTTGTTCTCACACCCTCAGAGACATTCCCTATGATGTTCTCAGTTGGATGAGTGTTGTGAATCCTAAGACGAGGAATCACTTCCAATTGCAGAGATAAGTCTAGGTTAGACATATTCTGATCAGGAATTGGATCACTCTGTCCAACTGCTGTTTCAGAGTCATTCAATGAGGACTGATTGAATGATTGAGAAACATCATCAATGGTTGGTTGTGAAGTAGTATTAACAGTTGCCTGTTCCTTCAGAATACCACTTCCCTCAACCTGGTGTTGTAGTGGATCACCTGAGGAACTTTGAGGTTGATCAAGTGATTCACTTGTTGAAGCTTCACTATTTCTGGAGATAGTTACACTGTCAGATCTGTGAATAGTTGAAGCTTGTTGCCCTTCAGCTCTTGGAGAATTTGGAATAGGTCTGGGAAGCTCATATAGTTGACCTGCATCAGCATCAGCATCACTTTGAGCACCTGTTCCAGCTGAAACATTCTCACAAGATGGTTTAGAATAGTTTGGAAACAATTCTAAATCAAAGATATACTCAGGTCCATTCCCCCTAACACAAGGAGTGTGCTCATTAACAACTATGTTGGATGACTCCTCAAATTGTTGATTCTTAATATTGTATACTCTATAAGCTTTGGAGCTAGAAGAGTATCCAATAAAGATAGCATCATCCGACTTCTCAGCAAACTTTGCCAAGTTGTCCTTTGTGTTAAGTATGGTACACCTGCAGCCAAAGGACCTTAGAAAGCCAATGAACGGTGGCCTCTTGTTCCATAACTCATAAGGGGTTTTTCCATGGGGCTTAACTACAAGAACCCTGTTCTGCACATAGCATGCAGTGCTGACTGCCTCTGCCCAGAATGTTAGAGGCAGCTTTGAATCAGCTAACATGGTCCGAGCAGCCTCAATAAGTGTCCTGTTCCTCCTCTCAGCAACACCATTTTGTTGAGGAGTTCTGGGAGCACTATATTGTCTGGCAATCCCTTTTGAGTCACAGAATGAGTCAAGAACGAAGTTCTTAAACTCAGTCCCTTGATCACTTCTAATAATCTTAACCTTGTGATCAATTTGATTTTCTATTTTAAGAATAAAAGATTTTAAAGTTTCAGCAGTTTCATCTTTACTTCTTAAAAAGAATACCCATGTAAATCTTGTAAAATCATCAACGATCACAAGGCAGTATGATTTCCTTCCAATGCTCATTATACTTGTGGGACCAAAAAGATCCATGTGCAATAAGTGTAATGGAGTAGTGATAGAGTTAACACATTTGGATTTATGAGATGATCTGTGTTGTTTCCCTTTCAGGCATGCAACACAGTTATCTTTGCAGAAAAATTCCTTTTTAGGCAAACCATGTACCAAGTTATTTTTAGACAATTTATTCATTGTTTTAAAATTCACATGACACATGCGTTTATGCCATAGTGTTGACTCATCACTATCAGCTTTGGAAAGAAAGCATGATACTTCACCCATAGGAGAAGCATTGTTCATATCCAGCTTGTACATATCCCCTTTCCTGGGAGATCTGAGAAGCACCAATTCCGGAGGAATTGTCATCCCTGGTTTGAGGATAATGCACTCATGTTCTGTGAAAAGCATCTGATGCTTCTGATCACAGAATTGAGAAACACTTAACAGATTGTGTTCAAGCTGTTTGACAAAGTGAACTTTGTCAATGTTTATTCTGCCATTGGATATACTTCCTCTGCCAGAAATATATCCTCCGGCCTCACCTCCAAATTGGACAGGCCCTCCATCAAAGTTCTGGAATTGTTGAAGGAGAGATCTGTTCCCTGTCATGTGCCTGGAGCATCCACTATCTACAATCCAGATATTGTTGTTCTTGTCAAATGGATGTCCCTGCACATAAGATGAGATGGTTAGTTTTGTTTGGAAGCCCAAGCCTTGCAGGTCTCGGGCTCTTCCAAAGATAGTGACATAATTGAACCAAAAGATATGCAATGGGGTTCAATAGAGGTCATTGTTGAAGAAGAGGTTTGGGCTGCAGCATCTTCCTTGATCTTCCAATCCATCCTTTGGTTGATCTTTGAGGATGAGCTTGTTGAAGCTTTTGCAGCATGGTCTTCTTCCGAAGCTTCTCTCTTTTCGGAAGAAGCCTTCACCACCTTTTCTTCCGAAGTAGTCTTCTTCTGAGATGGTTTCAAGGGAGCCTTCTTGTTCTTCCGAACCTTAGAAGGTTTGGCTTCCGAAGCCATTTTCCCTTCGGAAGAAGCAGTTTCTTCCGAAAGCAACTTGGCTTCCGAGACCAACTTTCCCTTTTTCATCATTTGGACCTTTTGAAGTGGTCCAACTGAGAAACCTTCTCTGACTACTTCTTTTCTAACATTATTTGCATAATGTGTGCTTGCTGGATTGTAGTAACAATCTTTAGCCATGTGGTTGTGCAGACCACACATTATGCATGCAATGTTAGTCTTCTGGGAACTTGCAGGTTGCTGTTTCTTGGGTTTCTTCTCTTCATCAGCAACTTTCCCTTTCGACTTCTGATCCTTCAGTAGGACAGGAGTGCTGGTACTACACTCCTTTCCTGAATCAGGAGTACCTACCACTTGAAACCCGGCAGAAATGAAGACACCCTTTTGCTTAGGGTCAAACTTAAGCTTGGACTCTGCAACCTTCTTAGCAGTCCTTCTAGCAGCTTTAGCTCTGCTTCTTCTTGCCTTGGTGGTCAGGATTTGGTCATCACAGGTGGAGATGGGTGTATCCTCCTGTTTCTCCCCTGTGGAGGCCACTATTTTTACTTCATCCTCTAGTTCCAATGGAGAAGGGTCAGCAGTTGGAACCTCTTGCTCTTCAGTACCACATCTAGGTAGTCTAATAGACTCATAAGAGTGTGGTGGAGCTATTTCACTGGTTCCCAACCCTTCTTTGTTTTGATAAAACATTTTGGAATGAGAGGTTGATGCAAGAATAGTTTGGAAGCTTTGCTCAGCAATAGCTTGCTTCCTGGCCTGAGCCTCAGCTGTGACTAACTGGGCTTGAACTTCAGAAAGTTTGGAGATCAGATCTTTGATTTGAGTCTTGTAGTTAGTCTTTTCATGTTTCAAAAGAGACACAGTTTTCTCTAACTCATCAATTTTCCTTTGATAGTCAGATTCAGCTCTTTTAAAGTCAGATTTTAGCACATTTAAAGACTCAACCTCAGATCTGATTTCCGAAATGTAATCCTTATACAATTTAACTTTAGCAATACAGGCAGCAGTACAAAGATGTTCATATACCTGATCATCATCTGTTCCGGCCATGAGTGCTTGAGCGGGAGTCACATCCTGTACCATGAAGCTCCAGTCAACTTCCTGAGCAACAGCAGCTGTTTCAGTTGACTTTTCTTCATGCTTGGGAGCAGTGGGATGTGTGGAGGCCTGTGGGGTTCCCGGGTTGTTCTTGGGAGCCTTGCATTCCCTAGCAAAGTGACCAAGTTGGTTGCAGTTGTAGCACCTTGCTTTGCTCTTATCAAACCCAAACTTGCTGTTGACTGGGTTTTGAGGGAATTGCCTTCCAGTTCTCTTGAAGAACTTCTTCGCTCTGTAAGTTAAAAGAGCCATCTGCTGGACAATGTCCATGTACTCCACATCATCTGGATTGAAGCACTCAAGATCATCAAAGCAGTATTGAAAATCACCAGAGTGTCCACTTCCAGAGACAAAGGCACAACTATCCTGAAAGGAGTTGTGTTGAACCTTTTGAGACTTTGGAGTCTCAGGTAGAGTGATGAAGGGTCCAGTATGTGAGTTGTCAGGGTAGCATAGCAACTGATGTTGTGGTTCCATGCTTTCCCTTTCAACCACATGAAGGGCTGAACTCTGTTGGTTATTGGAGTGGTCAGAGGAGTTCTGCATGTTCATCTCCATCTGAAATGCACTTAGGATACCATACAACTCTGTGAGAGAAAGAGTCTTAAGGTCCGAAGTTCTCTTGATGACAACACAGTAGTGAGTCCATAGCTTAGGAAGAGAGGACATGAACTTCCTAACTATGTCTCTGTTCTCAAGAGCTACTCCAATATCCGCCAGAGTATCTACTAGCTCAACATACCTGAAGTATTGTTGAGTCAAGGTCTCACCAGCCTTGAAAGTAAAGTTCTCAAACTGCTGCTTCAAGAGATCTTTCTTGTTCTCTTGAGTTTCCTTGGATCCCTCATACATCAGCTTCAAAGCTTCCCATAAATCTTTAGCAGTCTTGCACTTCTTGAAGCGTCTGTAGACGGAGTTGGGGAGAGCAGTTTGGAGACAAGTCATAGCCCTTTGATCTAGCTCTATTCTCTTCCTATCTTCCTCTGAGTAATCATCAACATCTTTTGGAATGATGCGATTACCAGTGGCAGATGTAGTGCTTGGTATGAAAGGACCATTGACAATGGAGTCCCACATCCTTGAGTCTTGACACTTGATGAAGCCTTCCATCCTGATACACCATGTGTCAAAGTCTTCAGGGGTGATCATAGGGGACTTGGTCAAGGTACCAGTTTCCATATCAGCCTTGGAGAGAGCAGCCATTTGAGTGAGTGGATTGTGGTGAGGAGTGAAAAACAGGTTGATTAGGATGGTAAGATCTCACAATCAAGAGCCTGGAGCTCTAATACCAATTGCAGGATCGGTTTTCGGGTGGTTTTCTCTCAACTCACTGTGAATCAACACTCGGCAAGCAGTCTATGAAGAGTTGATCACAATATAACAAGTAACAAGCAGTAAAAAACTTAACACAGATAAATTTTCAAGGTACTTTTATATATTGCTTCTCAACTCAAAGGATTACAAGACACTTGGACTCAAATCGCTTACATAAAGAGTTACAGGGAGAAGATATATATAATACTACCTACAGCCGGATATACTTTGATACCAGCTGGACACCTCTAACCTTACATCTATACTACAAGACTCTAGGTGAGGTCTTTCAGACATTTTGTCTGAAAGTTGGTAGTCAGGACATGTCCCTGACTTACCTTTTGTCACCAACTAAAGTTGGTAACATGTACTAACATAAAAAGGTGAACAGTAGAATAAAGTATGGTCAACAACATGGCTCTTTAGGAAGATGCCATGCTGTATCAGAGGTCTGCAGCGGACTGTCAGGGACCATACTTTTATCTGCTGGACATAGCAATGTCTTCCGAAGGATAAAGTGCTTCGGAAGAATAATTTCTTCCGAAGGCACTTATACTTCGGAAGACTGCTTCTTCCGAGGCTTGGAGTCTTCTTTGTCTTCGGAAGCAGACTTTGTCTTCGGAAGCTCTTTCATCAGACTTTATCTTCGGAAGCTCTTTCAGACTTTGTCTTCGGAAGCTCTTTCAGACTTTGTCTTCGGAAGCTCTTTCAGACTTTGTCTTCGGAAGCTCTTTCATCAGACTTTGTCTTTGGAAGCTCTTTCAGACTTTGTCTTCGGAAGCTCTTTCAGACTTTGTCTTCGGAAGATGTCTTCAGCTGTTGTTCCTTAGACTCTCGGAAGATCTCTTGCTTGGCTTCGGAAACCCTTTAATGTAGTACCAAAAGTGACTATGAAGTGAATTTGGTTGCACCAGCCTTATCATGATCCAACATATGTTATCTCGAATGGGAGGAACAATGGGTGACCATGCAAAGCAAATTAGAATCACGGGTGCACACGTAATTGAAATTTGTCATGCATGAGAATTCTCGCAACTCTATCGGGTGATAACGGTCATAATCAGTACAAGTTGTAACTTCTATACTTGGAGACATGAGGTCTCGGTTCTCATAAAACCTCACTATTGATATGCAAACAAATCCTTCATTCCTACTAGTATGAAAGTTCTCATCTACCCGAGCCTTAATGAGATTTGTGTTATGACATTAGCCCTAGTCTCTATGAGACGTGCTCTTTTAGCATTTCAGTGTTCGTAACACTATCCATCTACATTGTGCCAGATCTTCAAAAGTTGCAATAAAGTGATAATATTCTTGGCACGTATAGTCCTTTTCATTGGATTGATCTAAAGACTTAGAGTCTCGGTAATTTTAGCGTTTCAGCATTCATTTTATTTGATATCCATCATGTTAAAGCGTACGTTACCTTTGTTTGTCTCCCTAGTGGTGGGAATCTAATCGGATTTTTTTTTTCTGGCTGACTACGTTTGGAGTATGACCAAAGCAAGACATTATGACGACACCGTCCAACATATCTCATCCTCCCCATTATAAGCAACAGGTGCAACTATCCCTCCCAATGACTCGTGCAATAAGAACATTGAGAGCATTGTAGAGAAATTTGGCCATACCTTCAAGAACCATCGTGTGAACATCCAGCCAAGTCTCCTCAGCCACAAGAATCACAAAGAGGATGTTATGAGTGCAGAAAACCCATGCGTTAAAGGGAACCGCCCAAGGCTCAAGAAGATAAGAAACCAGCAGAAATGGCAGTTCTGCTCCAGCATTATCTCATTCGAGTACTGATAGAAGTTTCATGCCTGGTAACTTGAGTGGACTGCTAGCGGTAGTTCTTACCAGTTTAATTTCCAAAACCTACCAAAATTTACCGATGGTAGAACTATAACTGCCACCCATGTGCTGGCAGTTGTAATCTAGGTCTGTCTAGACATCCTTCGATATAAGCCTAATTTCTATTACCAATGGTAGCTACGATTTGTGGTCAAAATGGATTGGTTGTCCAAAAAAAAACCAAACATAGATCATTTGTGGAAACAAACTAATTAAGTTACCTCTTCTTAGCGATGGAATACCTACAGTAGAAGACGACAGGGTTGTGTTCTGGTTGGCATCATCTCCAAAACGTGAAGGTGCATATATGTCTCAAGAAAAGGGATTTCTCTCTACTAACACTAATTACATAGAAGAAGGCGGATGAGAAGCGTGTTAAAGATATTCCAGTTGTCAGAGACTTCCCGGAAGTATTTCCAGAATACTTAACTAGTATTACCACAGTTTTTGGTTATGCCATTCGGTTGACAAACGCGCCAGCGGTTTTCATGGACCTTATGAACCGAGTGTGCAAACCCTATTTGGACAAGTTCGTCATAGTCTTCATCGATGACATCCTTATTTATTCAAAGAATAAGGAAGAACACGAGGAGCACCTTAGACTGATTCTGGAGCTGCTGAGACGAGAACAATTGTACGCTAAATTTTCAATGTGTGACTTCTGGATACGAGAGGTCCACTTCTTGGGTCATGTGGTCAATGAGGATGGGATACATGTTGACCCGGCAAAAATAGAAGCCATCAAAAACTGGGCTATGCCTAAGACTCCAACTGAGGTACGACAGTTCCTTAGGCTGGCTGGCTATTATCGACGGTTCATCGAAGGGTTTTCAAAGATTGCTCAACCTCTCACCGCGTTAACTCATAAAGGCACCACGTACAATTGGGGTGACAAACAAGAAGCAGCATTCTAGGTTTTGAAGCAGAAGCTCTGTACGGCACCGATTCTGTCCCAGCCTGAGGGAACGGATGATTTTGTGGTTTACTGTGATACTTCTATTCAAGGCCTCGGTTGTGTGCTAATGCAACGCCAGAAGGTGATTGCCTATGCTTCCCGACAATTGAAGGCTCATGAGAAAAACTACACGACACATGTCCTAGAGCTGGGAGCAGTTGTATTCGCACTCAAGATATGGAGACACTACTTGTACGGTACCAAGTGCACCATTTACACCGATCACAAGAGTCTCCAGCACATCTTTAAACAGAAGGAGCTGATTGAGACAACGTCGTTAGGTCGAGTTGTTAAATGACTATGATTGTACGATCAAGTATCATCCGGGCAAGGCCAATGTAGTAGTAGATGCCCTAAGTCGGAAGGAAACACCCAAGCCAAGACGAGTTCGAGCATTGCAACTCACCATTCACACCGGTTTACCCGATTAGATCCGCATGCTCAACTTGAGGCGTTAAAAGACGAGAACCTGAAAGCCGAATCACTACGAGGCATGGAGAAGCAACTGGAAACCAGTCTGCCGGAATCCGCTACTTCATGGATCGAACATGGGATCCCTCGTATGGAGACCTACGAGAGCTAGTATGGACGAAGCTCATAATCCGGTACTCAATCCACCCAGGTTCAGACAAGATGTACCACGACCTGAAGGTTCTTTACTGGTGGCCAAACATGAAAGCCGATATCGCCACCTATGTAAGCAGATGTTTGACCTATTCTAAAGTTAAGGTGGAGTATCACAACACCCTCTAGATTACTTCAACAACCGTAAATTCCAGTATGGAAGTGGGAGCAGATATCAATGGATTTCATCACAAAACTGCCGAGAACTCCCAGCGGATGCGATACCATTTGGGTAATCGTGGATCGTCTGACGAATTCCGCACACTTCCTGGCAATCCAGGAGACTGACCACATGGAAAGTTAACTCGTATCTACCTAAGGGAAATAGTCTCTCGGCATGGTGTGCCGACCTCCATTATCTCTGATCGTGACGCTCGATTCACGTCACACTTCTGGCAATCTTTAAATCGGGCATTGGGAACGCAGTTGGATATGAGCACCGCTTATCACCCATAACCGATGGTCAAAGTGAGCGTACGATCCAGACCTTGGAAGACATGCTGCGTGCCTGCGTGATAGACTTCGCGCAGTTGGGAAACTCACTTACCGCTAGTTGAGTTTTCTTACAATACAGCTACCACACCTCGATCAAAGCTGCTCCATTCAGGCATTGTATGGGCGCAAGTATCGATCACCTATCTGCTGGGTGAAGTTGGAGAAAGTCAACTCACCGCCCCGAACTTATGCACGAGACGACCGAGAAGATCGTCCAGATCCGTAACCGTATGGCGGCAGCACGTGACCGACAGAAGAGTTACGCTGATAAGCGTTGCCGATCGTTGGAATTTCAAATAGGCAACAAAGTGCTTTGAAGGTGTCACCTTGAAGGTGTCATACGTTTCGGAAAACGTGGGAAACTAAGCCCTAGATACGTGGGACCGTTTGAGATTGTCAAACGGGTTGGCCCCGTGGCCTATCAGCTGAACCTATCCAAGAACTCCGTGGAGTACACGATGTGTTCCATGTGTCAACCTGAGGAAATGCCTTGTAGACGAGACTCTCGTCGTTCCGTTGGACGAGATACAGGCTGACAAACAACTACACTTCATCGAGGAACCAGTGGAAATTATGGACCGAGAGCTCAAAACCCTCAAACATAATCGTATCCCTATCGTCAAGGTCCGTTGGAACTCAAAGCGTGGACCAGAGTTTACCTAGGACCGCGAGGATCAAATGAAGAAGAAGTATCCATAACTGTTCCATAACCAGGCATCTACTTCTTAAGACATCTACTTCTTGAGACAGGCAGGACCCCGCTTAGCACACGTAGCGAATCACCGAGCCTTGTATTCCTCGTTGAACCTTGTAACATGATGCTCTAATTTTCAGGACGAAAATCCCTTCAACAAGGGTATACGTGACACTCCGTAATTTCAGGTTAACACCACTTCGACTTTTGTCGTTAACACTTCTTGCAATCGTTACCATCCAAACATTTACAAGCATCGCCACCATCATCGTTAAACATATTGTGTTATATAATACTAACATCATGAATGACCCATTCTTAGGACACCAAAATAGTGTTTGTAGAGATTAGGATAAATGTGGTTACTGAAGGAATCCTTTTACTTAAATTAACTCGCTCATAGACGTCGTTATCAACCTGAACGAAATTGGGGACACGGACCCAAGTGCAGGGGCTAAAATTGACAATTACCAAACTGGGGCTGGGTATTTTACCCATCCACCAGCCTAACATTTCACCCTCTACTCTTCATTCTTCATCTACGCTTTCTTCTTCTCCATTTCTTCCTCCTAGCACCAAAAACCATCTCGTTGAGCTCGTTTTTCGTCGGATTAGACCACGTAACAGCTGAGAAATCACGATTCCAGTAAGTAGGCGACCTGGTCTCCATTTTATTGCTCATTCACATCTGCGATTTTGGGGTTTCTGGTGTTCGAGTTCAACCCGAATGCATATGGTCATGTCGGTGTGTGTGATGTCCATCTGCTTGTGCATTTTACTTAGACATGTTAGGAAAGTGTTTCTGGAAGTCCTGATTGTGTGAAAACCGAGCACGGAACAGCCGAAGGCTGTTCAGCCCGTCCAGCAGTCGCGATCTGCTGCAGTTCGCGACTGGGCCAGTCATGCGACTGGGTGTGTCGTGCGACTGAGTCCATGCGTCTGAGTCCATCGTGCGACTGAGTGGTGCGACTGGGGTGAGTCGTGCGACTGAGTCCATGCGTGTGTGCGTGTCGTGCGAATGAATGCATGCGAATGAGTTTTGCGTGTGATTGAGTCAATGCGGATGAATGTGTGCGACTGTGTGTATCGCACAACTGAAGGTCCAATCGCACGAATGAAGGTTCAGTCGTACGAATGGAGCCGATTCGTACGAGTGAAGGTTGAATCGTGCGAATGACTATTGAGTCGTGCGAATGGTGCTGTGTGGTATGACTGAATGTTCAGTCGCACGAATGAGGGTTCAATCGTACGAGTGAAGCTGATTCGTACAATTGAAGGCCCATTCGTGCGGATGGAGTGTCCAGTCGTGCGTCTAGTCTTACGACGATAAAGTAACATTAATAAAGTGTTATTTCTTGACCACAAAGATTAAAGTCCACTATCAACAAGCACATACTATTTCCAATTGAAATAACCTAACCTTTTACAATTATCGACATCCATTTGGGACTACTCCTAATACTAAGCTCTATACAAGGTCTGATATGTGTCTGCCTACTTGTGTGTGTGTCACCCACGACCGAACCCATGCAACCCGACCCGACTAAACATGCTATTAACACTAGACACACATTAATGCTTAACATGACTATCAATAGGTATTTAACTGTTCACTGTAAACAACATTTGGGAGGCTTCCATCCTACGTACCTACTACATCACCTGTGAGTCTTCACGGCCCCTATTTTACTTTCTTTCCTTTGGGGGAGGAACATGCAACATATTTCTAAATGGTTTTAGTATTATTGATATCGCCTGTTATGTTAGTGCAAACATACACAACAATCCTGACATTCTCGAACCGTTAGTAGTGTGTAGCGAGTAATTCTGAGTAGTACTACTGGGTCTGACAAACCCCGCCCGGGCTAGTCGCGCTAGCTTGATTGAGGTCAAACGGGTGCATTATTGACCTAACATTTGTCACGGTCTGGTGAGACGTGACGGGAAACAACAAACATATAGGACATGCAAACAGTCAGCTTCGGTTCGAAACGCTAAGTAACTTGACTATAGGCTAGCTACCTATCGATATGCTTTAATTACTATACCATTTCAAACATTACAAACATTCAAACAGTTACAAACATTCGAACAGTTACAAACATTTTTATCTATGATAAAACCTGTGAACTCACCAACTTTATGGGACACACTTTAGCATGTTTTCTCAGGTCACAGGAACGCTTAATCTCATGATGCATGATTAAGGACGCACTCAGGACATTCATTCATCAGTTTCACTTAGTTGCATTGAATATTTTTTTGCTTAGCATTTCAGACTTTCAGTATTGTTTACATTTCAGTTTTACGCTTCCGCACTGATGTTTATTTCTTTCATGTTACTCTGATTTAAGTCAAATGTTTATTTTAAATTCATATAGTGTCGTTTGATATGACCGTGTCTGAGATCCTGGTATGTCACACACGCCTAACGGTAAAACCCCCGTTTGTGGAAATTGAGAGTGTGACACTTTCCCAAAAGGGAAACTTTATTTTGGATGAACATTGGTTATTGGGAATTGGACTTACTCATGGCTTTAGGATCATGCTAGAATGCTTGTTGTGGAAGCCTAATATGATAGATCCTGTTAATTGGGTTGTATGGAATGTTTATTAGGTTGGTGTGTGATTTATGTACCTTGGAGATCATGTATGGTTTCGTATGTTGATTAGTAACTAGGACATCATGTTTGGACTGGAAATCAATCATCTTGATGTATGTGGTATGTATTGGACATGTTTAATGTGTTGTGGTTAGTATGGATGATTATTTGGTAAATTATCTGTTTTGACCCGTATATGCTAATTCACGGTTATAGGTCATATAAGTAGTTATGCATGATCTGACCTTTTATATGATACACTAGTTGTTATGAACACACTGAGTATGCTAGAGGCTAAGACATACATGACTTGTATGATATGTACATAGTATGATGATTTAAGCAATGCATTGGGAATGTAGCATCATATGTGATTCACTAGCATGTTAACCATGAATAATATGTAATCATGTCTGTCTAAATGGTTTACAACACATAATGTCACCAACAGGTCAAACAGGTCAACTAGGTCAACATGTCTATACTTCTAAAACCTTAAGTCTTGGTTGTTGAGCACTTAGGTTTCACATATTCTCTGTTTACACATACTCATGTACTCACATGATCTAGGTAACCTCTGGGGGTTGACTGTCCACTATTCCTTTCAAGTAAACTCTAGTACACAATAGCGTATCAGGTGAGTTCATGCCTACTGTTTACTTAATCTCTTTTTGGGGAGATAGCATACTGGTAATGTTACAAACGCTTTATTTATTTAAGATGTGTATGATATTAATATAGTGTTGTTTACCATGATAAAGTCCTCATACTTTCGAATTGTTAATATTTATAGCGGGGAAACTTGGGTAGTACTACTGGGTCTGACGAGCCCCACCTGTGTGACTCGAGGTCACCGGGTGCAATTTATCCTATGTACATTTGCCACGACATGGTAAGTCGTGACGGGAGGCAAACATATCACAGTCAGCTTCAATTGCGAAATCACTATATATTAATATTTATTTGTTTAATGGACTAGCTATCTATTACAATGCACATGCTTATATATATCATGATTGTTGAACTCACCAACCATTGTGTTGACTTTTAGTATGCTATTCTCAGGTCGATAATCTGGACTGCCGATAGGAGCACTGCACGAATCAGCATGCATTTTCAAAGATTTAAACTACAACATAATTACTCGTCTTTTACTTATGGTTTTCAAATATTTGGTTGGCACGTGTTTTGCCATATGATACATTTATATACTTTGGGTTTGTTTTATTTACAATACGCTTCCGCATGATTTTTAAAGTTTGAACTCTGGTTTGGTTTATGTTAAACGTGGCATATAGATTCGTTCCGAGTACTAATGACTGTGATCCTAGTTTGTTCATACGCCTCGCAGTAAAACTCCGCACGTGGATTTTGAGGGTGTGGCACTTCTAAGGTTTCATTGGTTAGGCATTTCTTGAGGTTTGATACATGAAAGGTATTGTTTACTTCACTTAATTCTTGAGGTAATTCTAACTTGTATGCGACAGGACCAATTCTATCAATGATTTTGAATGGACCAATGTATCTAGGGTTTAGCTTACTGGATTTTCCAAATCGAAAGATTCCTTTAGAGGGAGATATCTTTAGATAGACTCTGTCTCCAATTTGAAATTCTAATGGTTTCCTTCATTTATCTGCATAACTTTTCCATCAATCACGAGCTGCTTTCAATCTATTTTTAATTTCAGTGATCTTGTCCGTGGTTTCTTAGATTAGTTCAGGACCTGTGAGTTGTCTATCACCTATTTCTTTCCAACATAGAGGTGATCTACATTTTCTTCCATACAGAACTTCAATGGAGCTAACCCAATACTAGAATGATAACTGTTATTGTATGAAAATTCTATTAGTGGTAAGTGACTATCCCAATTTCCACCAAAATCTATAGCATAAGCCCTTAACATATCTTCTAGAGTTTGTATTGTTCTTTCACTTTGTCAATCAGTCTATGGATGATAGGCTGTACTTAAGTTTACTTGGGTTCCTAAGGCTTTTTATAAAGTTTGCCAGAATCTAGAAGTAAATCTACTATCTCTATTTGATATAATGGATACAGGTATTCCATGTCTGGACACAATTTCTTTTATGTAATTCTTACTAATCTCTCAATCTTATAATCTTCTCGTATAGGTAAGAAATGAGCCGACTTAGTTAATCTATCCACTATAACCCAAATTGTGTCGTATCCATTTCTGGTTCTTGGTAACTTAGTTATGAAGTCCATTGTAATTTGATCCCCTTTCCATTCTGGAATCTCTGGTTGCTACAGGTATCCTGAAGGTTTTGATATTCAGCCTTTATTCTTGAGCAGACATCACACAGTTCCACAAATATTCCGACTGATCTTTTCATGCCTGGCCACCAGTATTGGCTTTTCAAGTCCTTGTACATTTTATTATTTCCTGGATGCGTAGAGTATCTTGACTTATGAGCTTCTTGCAGTATAGTTGTTCTATTCATGTTGTTGTCGAGTATCCAGATTCTTCCTTTAAACCTTAGAATTCCATCTGCTTCCTCTTTCGTGTCTTTTATTTGCCCTTTTTCTTTTAACATATCTTTTTATTGAGCTTCCCGGATTTGACTTAACAGATTTGAACGTAGTTCCATTTTCATAGCACGTACCCATAAAGGATTGGTTCTTTCTTTCCTACTTAAAGCATCAGCAACTATATTTTCCTTACCGGGATGATACGTAATTTCACAGTCATAATCACTTAGTAATTCTACCCATCTTCTTTGCCTCATATTTAACATCTTCTGATCAAAGATGTGTTGCAAACTTTTATGATCCGTATATATTATACACTTAGTCCCATACAGATAATGTCTCCAAATTTTCAGTACAAATACTACAGCTCCTAATTCTAGATCATGGGTGATATAATTCTTTTCACTGTCTCTAAGTTGTCTGATGCATATACAATTACTTTGTCTTTTTGCATTAAAACACATCCAAACCTTGAAGAGATGCATCACAATACACTATGAATTATCTGTTCCTTCTGGTAAAGCTAATATGGGCGCACTACATAACTTGCTTTTGAGGAGTTCAAATGCTTCATTTTGTTTTTCTCCCCATATATACTTCCTATATTTTTTGGGTCAATTCTATCAACGGTTGAGCTATTCTTGAGAAGTTTTCTATAAATCTTCTGTAATATCCTGCTAAACCTAAGAATTGTCGTATTTCAGTTGGGGTTTTTGGAATTTTCCATTTCTTAACTGCCTCAATCTTTGCTGGATCAACCTGAATCCCATTCTGGTTAACTATATGTCCTAGAAATTGTACTTCTCTTTTCCAAAATTCACATTTGAGAATTTTGCATATAATCTTTCGTTTTGAAGTAATTCTAAAGTTAACCTCAGGTGTTGTTCGTGGTCTTCCTTATTTTAAAATAGATCAGAATGTCATCTATGAAGACTATAACAAATTTATCTAAATATGGTTTACACACTTTATTCATCAAATCCATAAATACTGCTAGAGAATTGGTTAACCCAAATGGCATTACAAGAATTCGTAATGTTCGTACCTAGTTCTGAATGCAGTTTTAGAAATATCGTCTTCCTGTACTCTTAATTGATAATATCCAGATCTTAAATCTATTTTCGAGAAATAACTAGATCCTTGTAATTGGTCAAACAAATCATCAATTCTAGGGAGAGGATACCTGTTCTTTATGGTAACCTTATTGAGTTCTCTATAATCGATACACATCCTAAAAGTTCCATCTTTCCTTTTGACAAAGAGAACTTGTGCTCCCCATGGTGATACACTAGGACGTATAAATCCTTTATCTAATAATTCCTGTAACTGGGTCATGAGTTCTTTCATTTCTGTTGGTGCTAAATGATAGGGTGCTTTATCAATAGGGGTTGTTCCTAGTATTAATTCTATTTTAAATTCCTCCTGACGAGGGGGTGGTAATCCAGGTAATTCATCAGGAAAAACATCAGAGTACTCATTTATAACAGGAACACTTTCCAAATTTCCCTTATCAAGCTTTGCATCAACTGTGTGAGCCAAGAAAGCTAAACATTTCTTATTTAAGCATTTTTGTGCTTTTTCACAAGAAATCAGTTTCACAATATTATTTGGCCTATCACCATATATGCAGAGAGTTTTTGTCTTCCCTAATCAAAGGAATCTTTATCATTTTCTTATCACAAATGATTTCAGCATGATTTTTACTCAACCAATCCATTCCTACTACGATATCAAATCCTCCTAATTTAATAGTTATCAGATTTATATCAAAACAATATTCATCTAAATTCAAATGCAATTAGGAATGATTTCATCAGCTTCTATTATTTTACCGTCAGCTAATTCTATCACATAGCTGTCACTTGATTTCTCAGATGTTAAACTAAAAGTGTTTGAAACAAAACTACGAGTTGCCCCTGTATCAAATAATACTTTAGCGTACTAGTTATTGATAACGAACGTACCCGTTACTACTTCTGGTTCATGACGAGCTTCATCAGCTTGTATCACGAAAGCCCTTCCACGGGGGTTGTTCTGGTTAGCTGGAGCCTTTCCTTTTCGTTGTGGACATTCATTACGAAAATGATTTTCACTTCCACACTGAAAGCAGACTGTTTTAGGGTTGGTAGGATTTTTGCAGTCTCGAGAAATGTGTCCCTTCTTTTTGCAGTTGTAACAAACCACTGTCATACAGTTCCCTGTATGATATTTTTGGCAGATACTACACTGTGGTTGTTTATCCACTTTCTTCCCCTGAGCTGTTCCTAAGAAGTTTCTTGGTGGAGGTTTGGTTACTCTTTTCTGGGAGCTTTCTCCAAATCTTCTTCCAGAGTGGTTTTCAGTCCACTTCCTTTTCTCTCCTACCTGTGGGTGACTTAATGATCCATCGCTGATCATCTCATCTATCAGACTTCCTGACAGGATCACTGCTTCTTGGAAGGTTTTGGTTCTTGCAGATTTCACTAACCCTCTTATTTGTGGTTCTAGTCCCCAAATATACCTTCCTATTCTTTTTGATTCCGGGTTATCAGATGTGGTGCTAACCTGGATAGTTCATTATACCTATCGGTATATTCCCGGTGTGCAGCTCCTTTCATTTCTAGTGCTAAGAATTCAGCCTCTAGTTTCTCTATCTCATTATGAGGGCAGTATTTCTCTATTACTATATTTCTAAATTCCTCCCAACTTATCCCATTCATAACATTCCTACCCCTAGTGTGTACTTCCATTTTCCACCAGGATTGTGCTTCTCCTTTTAGGGAATGCGAGGCAAATAGTGTCTTGAAATTCAGCACAGTTACTGATTTCCAAAACTCCTTCCATTTCATCTAACCATCTTAAATCTTGTACAGCTCCTCCTCTTCCATTGAATTCCCGAGGTCTGCAAGACATGAAGGTCTTGTAAGAACATCCCTTTGAGACTCTATTCAGAATCTCCTCTTCCTGTCGTTCTTCTGGGGTAATATTTTCAGGCCCTGCTGGTGGGTGTGAGGTGGTTCCAAAATTTAGATTTTGCTGGAGTTAGGTTATTAAGGTAGGTAGGGTAGTTTCTATTTGTTGGGCTACTATCTGAGAAATCCTATCATTCTCACTTGTATCAGTGTTTACGGGCATTTCTTCCCCAAGTCTGGTTCTGGGTCGTCCCACTCGATCTGTTCTTCGGACAGGCTGAGTGTTTCTTTTTGGCGGCATGATTCATTATAGTGAATTAAAACATTAGTATCATAAATAAATATTTTAACACAAAATCATTTAACACATATCAAATAAATATTTTAACACAAAAGTACATAAATCATTTAAGCTCTTATTTCTTTTATTTGGATAGGTTAGACTACAGTCTTCTAGTTCCTGTGAATCCATTTCCATATCCTTGTGAAGATACTCTTTTTGGGTGTTTTGAGCTTCTTGATGTCCTTTTGGATTTTCCAGATTCCTAGTTGTATTTTCTTAAGTTTCCTAGGAGTCTTAATTGTATATCCTCCCACGTGTACTGGTGCACGTCGAACATAAAATTTGATTTAATCCACTTCTGTTGGAGGAATATCCATTGCTTATTGAGGTTCTGCTTCAGGTGTTATTTTCTTAGAGTTGCTATGGTCTGGATATTCGGAAGGGTCGGTCTCATAGTGGTAACTATCTGAATTCATAACTGCACAAATTCCTTAATAATATTTCACAAAATGGTTAGTCAAATAATTATTAAAATTTTGTTAGAATCTTAATCATAAAATCATAGAATTTCACATAACTCATATAATTCACATAAAATCATAAAATTATATATAAATAATTCTAAGTATATTTTGAGCTTATGGTTATAGTCTAGATATTTTTAAAATATCTAATTCCCTATAACCAATGGCTCTGATACCAACCTGTCACATCCCAGCGGAAACGTGAAAGGTGCGGGTGGGGTGTGACTTGCTTTATCAGAGTACATTAATTATAACGAGTAAACACAATAAACATGCGTACATAAAATCATAAAGTAGGACATGCATTTATTCTTAATATTCGAGATTACATCTTATACATAAGTTTTCAAAACTAGATATAATCTTTCTACAACTTGGTTAAACTACTGCATGTCTTCAGATACGGTGGAAGTGTGCGTCAACATACACACTATAGTCAACTATGTTGACTGTTAGTGTAACACAAACCCTTCCAACAATATCTCTCCAACCATTATGAACTTCGAAGCTAAAATCAAAGGAATTACTCATTGTTTCCTGAAAAAGCATACTCAAAATAGTCAAAAAAAGTTGGTGAGAACATAGGTTTATTTCCAGACAAATAATTTTTGTTGATGTATCAATTACAACCAAACCTGTTCATAACATAATCATACTGTCACAAAATAATTCACAAAATCAGATAATATTACATCTCAACCCTCATTCGGTTAGGTGCAAGAAATAGCAGCAACACTCACCCTGTTAGTGTAAATATTCTCCTAAGTAGCGCTACTAATATTATCAGACGATTCCTCATTCGAATTAATGGTTGTATCGCAATGACAGTAAGTATCAAAATATTTTCAAAATAATACATCAACATAACCAGTATGCTTTTTCCCCAAAAACCTTTACAAATACCAAATGGGTCAAAAATGGGGCTATGAAACTCACCGTGTCTCCAAACTTGAACCTATAAAATAATTCACAATATCAGACAAAATTTTCTTTAAAATTTTTAGAATCTCAGATTTAACTAATTTTCGAAAGTTCAGCTGAAAAATGGTCACATGATGTTACCACAAAATTCTCAATAATTAGTTTATTATACATAATTACCTATAATTAGTCCAAAGTCTCCATAATTAACTAAAATTAGCTACGGTTATCCAAAAGTCACCAAACATTTATAGAATGTTATTTAAACAGTTAATAGTATCCCATAAATTTTATAACATCTAACTCCCAACAGACTGTTTTCTGTAATTTGTAAATTACCCCAAAATTTATTAAAATAGCTTCTTTGGCTTATAAATTCTAAACATTTTACAAAAAGTTTAGTATATAGAGTAGAATATTAGATAAATATATCACGTTCTAACTTGTAGTATATCAGATTCTGTAAATTTTACAATAATCTTAATATTTAGAAAAAATAGTTATATAACTCCCAAAATTATGAGATTTACAAATTCCGTATATTCACATTTAATATTATATTCATGATTTTCTCATAATTTATTATGTAATTTAGGTATTTATTCTGATTTTCCTACTGCACAAAACATAAAAATTCGTTTCTTAAATATAATAAGGAAATAAATTCTGAAATAATTCCAGAGACTTTTATACTTCATAAGGATCATTATGTGAATTTATCAGAATTTTCCCGAATTTATTTATATTTTGAGTATTTTCTTTATTTTCACTATTTTAAAATAATTTGTATAAATTGTTTCATTTATCATAATTTTACCAAAATCTCCAGAATAATATTTCAGTATATAAATAAAGATTTTTCAATGTTTATTCCAACAATCGCATTTGTTTAATATTTTACTAAATTTTTCTTAATAATTTCAAGATTTAATCTTTGTAAGTCAAAATATCCCTTTTTATCACAAGTTTTCTGAATTTTTGTAACTTATTACTTGTGATTAAGGAACTTAAAAATACTTCCAAGGTTGGTTTTGGTGTATTACTACCAAACTAACTATATATGTGTTTATAACACACATATGTAATATTTGAATTTTCAAGAAATACTAAGAGAATGATGAACTAAACATTTTGTTGCTTTAAAAACTGAGAGAAAGAACTGTGAAGGTGGTGATGATCGTGGTTATGTGCCGAGAGATGGACAAGGTGGTGTTTGGCTATGGTTTGATGGTGGTGTTGGTGATGGAAGGTGGTGTGGTTGTTGTTTGGTTTTGTGTGGAACCGAGGGAAATATAGAGAAACAAAGGTGCGGTTGTTGATGGTGGTTGTGGATGGGTGATGCTATGATTCGAGGGACAAGGGGAGGTGGTTGTCGAGAGCCCTTCTTATGAATGCAAGAGGGTGATGTATAGCCTTATGAATCACCAAGTAGCTTAGGTGAGTCAAGAGGGAAGGTGGCGGTTCTAAGATGGCTTTAGCGAGAGATTGCCACATTATTCCTATAGGAATGATTAGGGTGGTGTGGTGGCGAGTTGTGGTGATGCTAAGGGGTGGTCTATGGTGTGAAAGCAAGGTGTCCGATTGACTTTTGGGGAGTTGCAATATTCCACACTTGTAGTGATATAGGTTGGCTAGGTGGCAGTTTGGAGGAGAGTTTTGGTGTCCAAGGAATTGCCGAGGGTTGCCACACTATCTTGGTTGTCATAATGGTGGTAATCCTAGGTGGCAAGTGTGGCGGTTTAAGGGAAGCAAGGTGGTCGAAGGTGGTGATAGTCGGGTGGTGTTGTGGTATGGTGGTGGCTTCGGGTGGTGGTTTTTGGCCGAAGGTTTGAGAGGGTGGTTTAGGTGTTTTGGTTTGGTATTAGTTTTAGGTTTTTAGTTAGGGTTTTGATTTAGTTATGTTTGTTTTAGTTTTAATTTTCTTAATATGTATATATATATATATATACATATATATCGATGTATTCATAGATATATGCATAAGTGGGCTTTTGTAAACATGTATCATGGCTTTGCGTATATAGATTATACATATATGTACATGCAAAACATATATACTTGATTTTGATGCATGTAAGCAAGTATACAAAATCTCCGTACATGCATGCGCGAATTTCCATTATATACATACATGTACCCTTAAATTTTCCATATACCTATATGTATGCAAGCATGCATACGTAAAATTTGGTATATATACATGTAGGTGTGAATTTCTGATATATATACATACATGCATACGTAAGTTTTCAACCTGTCACATCCCGGTGGAAGCGTGAAAGGTGCTGGTGGGGTGTGACTTGCTTTATCAGAGTACATTAATTATAGCGGAGTAAACACAATAAACATACATACATAAAATCATAAAGTAGGACATGCATTTATTCTTAATATTCGAGATTACATCTTATACATAAGTTTTCAAAATTAGATATAATCTTTCTACAACTTGGTTAAACTACTGCATGTCTTCAGATACGGTGGAAGTGTGCGTCAACATACACACTATAGTCAACTATGTTGACTGTTAGTGTAATACAAACCCTTCCAACAATTTCTCCCCAACCATTATGAACTTCAAAGCTAAAATCAAAGGAATTACTCATTGTTTCCTGAAAAAGCATACTTAAACCAGTCAACAAAAAGTTAGTGAGAACATAGGTTTCTTTCCAGACAAATAATTTTTATTGATGTATCAATTACAACCAAACCTGCTCACAACATAATCATACTGTCATTTAATAATTCACAAAATCAGATAATATTACATCTCAACCCTCATTCAGTTAGGTGCAGGAAAATAGCAACAACACTCATCCTGTTGATGCAAATATTCTCCTAAGTAGTGCTACTAATATTATCAGACGGTTCCTCATTCGAATTAATGGTTGTATCACAAATGACAGTAAGTATCAAAATATTTTCAAAATAATACATCAACGTAACCAGTATGCTTTTTCCCCCAAAAACTTTACAAATACCAAATGGGTCAAAAATTGGGCTATGAAACTCACCGTGTCTCCAAACATGAACCTATAAATAATTCACAACATCAGACAAAATTTTTTTTAAAATTTTTAGAACCTCAGATTTACTTAAATTTGAGAGTTCTACTGTAAGGTAGTTAAATGAGGTTATCACAAAATTTCCCAACAATTAATTTATTATACATAATTACTTATAGTTAGTCCAAAGTCTCCATAAATCACCAAAATTACCTACGGTTATCCAAAAATCATCAAAATTTTACAAAATATTATTTCAACAATTAGTAACATCCCATAAATTTTATAACATCTAACTCCCAACAGATTGTTTCTTAAAATTTACTAAAAATAGCTTCTGTAGCTTATAAATTCTCAAAATTTTATAAACAGTTTCTTATATAGAGTAGAACATCAGATAAATATATCAAAGTCTAACTTGTAGCATATCAGATTCTGTAAATTTTACAATAATATTAATATTTAGATAAAATAGTTATATAACTCCAAAAATTATGCGATTTACACATTCTATAGCTTCAGATTAATATTATATCCATGATTTTCTCAGAATTTATTATATACTTTAAGTATTTATTCTGATTTTCCTACTGCAGAATACATAAAAATTCATATCTAAATTATAATAAGGAAATAAATTCTGAAATAATTCCAGAGAATTTTATACTTCAAAAGGATCATTCTGTGAATTTATTAAAATTTTCCCGAATTTATTTATATTTTGAGTATTTTCTATATTTTCACTATTTTAAAATAATTTGTATAAATTGTTTCATTTATCATAATTTTACCAAAATCTCCAGAATAATATTTCAGTGTATAAATAAAGATTTTTCGATGTTTATTTACACAATCGCATTTGTTTAATATTTTACTAGATTTTTCTTAATAATTTCAAGATTTAATCGTTGTAAATCAAATCTCCCTTTTTATCACAAGTTTTTAGAATTTTTGTAACTTATTACTTGTGATTAAGAAACATAAAAATACTTTCAAGGTTGGTTTTGGTGTATTATTACCAAAACTAACTATATATGTGTTTATAACACACATATGTAATATTTGAATTTTCAAGAAATACTAAGAGAATAATGAACTAAACCTTTTGTTGCTTTAAAAACTGAGAGAAAGAACCGTGAAGGTGGTGATGATCGTGGTTATGTGCCGAGAGACGGACAAGGTGGTGTTTGGCTATGGTTTGATGGTGGTGTTGGTGATGGTGTACAATGGTGGTGTGGTTGTTGTTTGGTTTTGTGTGGAACCAAGGGAAATATAGAGAGACAAAGGTGCGGTTGTTGATGGTGGTTGTGGACGGGAGATGCTATGATTCGAGGGACAAGGGGAGGTGGTTGTCGAGTGCCCTTCTTATAATAAAATTTTTAGGGTTGTCACATTCTCCCCCCGTTAAAAGAATTTCGTCTCGAAATTCATTGAAGCGTGATTTAGAAAACTCAATTAATTATCACCTCTGAAATGGTGGGGGTATTTCTTCTTGAATTCATCTTCTCTTTCCCACGTGTATTCTAGTCCTCTCTTTGCATTCCACTTAATTTTCACTATGGGAATTCTATTTCTTCTTAACTTCTTTACTTCTTTCCCTACAATGGCTATTGGTTCTTTCACAAAATGAAGTTTCTTATCTACTTTGATTTCTTGAATTGGTACTTTTAAGGTTTCATTGGTTAGACATTTCTTGAGGTTTGACACATGAAAGGTATTGTGTACTTCACTTAATTCTTGAGGTAATTCTAACTTATATGCGACAGGACCAATTCTATCAATGATTTTGAATGGACCAATGTATCTAGGGTTTAGCTTACTGGATTTTCCAAATCGAAAGATTCCTTTAGAGGGAGATATCTTTAGATAGACTCTGTCTCCAATTTGAAATTCTAATGGTTTCCTTCGTTTATCTGCATAACTTTTCTGTCGATCACGAGCTGCTTTCAATCTATTTTTAATTTCAGTGATCTTGTCCGTGGTTTCTTGGATTAGTTCAGGACCTGTGAGTTGTCTATCACCTATTTCATTCCAACATAGAGGTGATCTATATTTTCTTCCATACAGAGCTTCAAATGGAGCTAACCCAATACTAGAATGATAACTGTTATTGTATGAAAATTCTCTTAAGGGTAAGTGACTGTCCCAATTTCCACCAAAATCTATAGCGCAAGCCCTTAACATATCTTCTAGGGTTTGTATTGTTCTTTCACTTTGTCCATCAGTGTGTGGATGATAGGCTGTACTTAAGTTTACTTAGGTTCCTAAGGCTTTTTGTAAAGTTTGGCAGAACCTAGAAGTAAATCTACTATCTCTATCTGATATAATGGATACAGGTATTCCATCTCTAGACACAATTTCTTTTATGTAAATTTTTGCTAATCTCTCAATCTTATAATCTTCTCGTATAGGTAAGAAATGAGCCGACTTAGTTAATCTATCCACTATAACCCAAATTGTGTCGTATCCATTTCTGGTCCAGGGTAACTTAGTTATGAAGTCCATTGTAATTTGATCCCATTTCTATTCTGGAATCTCTGGTTGCTGCAGGTATCCTGAAGGTTTCTGATATTCAGCTTTTATTCTTGAGCAGACATCACATTGTTCTACAAATTCTCCGACTGATCTTTTCATGCCTGACCACCAGTATTGGATTTTCAAGTCTTTGTACATTTTATTATTTCCTGGGTGCACAGAGTATCTTGACTTATGAGCTTCTTGCAGTATAGTTGTTCTAATCATGTTGTTGTCGGGTATCCAGATTCTTCCTTTAAATATTAGAATTCCATCTGCTTCCTCTTTCATGTCTTTTAATTGTCCTTTTAGATTTAACATATCTTTTTGTTGAGCCTCCCGGATTTGACTTAACAGACCTGGACGTAGTTCCATTTTCGTAGCACGTACCCGTAAAGGCTTGGTTCTTTCTTTCCTACTTAAAGGATCAACAACTACATTTGCCTTACCGGGATGATACTTAATTTCACAGTCGTAATCACTTAGTAATTCTACCCATCTCCTCTGCCTCATATTTAACATCTTTTGATCAAAGATATGTTGCAGACTTTTGTGATCCGTATATATTATACACTTAGTTCCATACAGATAATGTCTCCAAATTTTCAGTGCAAATACTACAGCTCCTAATTCTTGATCATGGGTGGTATAATTCTTTTCACTGCCTCTAAGTTGTCTGGATGCATATGCAATTACTTTGTCTTTTTGCATTAAAACACATCCAAAACCTTGACGAGATGCATCACAATACACTATGAAATTATCTGTTCCTTCTAGTAAAGCTAATATGGGCACACTACATAACTTGCTTTTGAGGAGTTCAAATGCTTCATTTTGTTTTTCTCCCCATACATACTTCCTATATTTTTGGGTCAATTCTGTCAACGGTTGAGCTATTCTTGAGAAGTTTTCTATAAATCTTCTGTAATATCCTGCTAAACCTACGAATTGTCGCATTTCAGTTGGGGTTTGGGAATTTCCCATTTCTTAACTTCCTCAATCTTTACTGGATCAACCTGAATCCCATTCTGGTTAACTATATGTCCTAGAAATTGTACTTCTCTTTTCCAAAATTCACATTTTGAGAATTTTACATATAATCTTTCCTTTTGAAGTAATTCCAAAGTTAACCTCAGGTGTTGTTCGTGGTTTCCTTATTTTTAGAATAGATCAGAATGTCATCTATGAAGACTATAGCAAATTTATCTAAATATGGTTTACACACTCTATTCACCAAATCCATAAATACTGCTGGAGCATTGGTTAACCCAAATGGCATTACAAGGAATTCGTAATGTCCGTACCTAGTTCTGAATGCAGTTTTAGAAATATCGTCTTCCTGTACTCTTAATTGATGATATCCAGATCTTAAATCTATTTTCGAGAAATAACTAGATCCTCGTAATTGGTCAAACATATCATCAATTCTAGGGAGAGGATACCTGTTCTTTATGGTAACCTTATTGAGTTCTCTATAATCGATACACATCCTAAAAGTTCCATCTTTCTTTTTGACAAAGAGAACTGGTGCTCCCCATGGTGATACACTAGGACGTATAAATCCCTTATCTAATAATTCCTGTAATTGAGTCATAAGTTCTTTCATTTCAGTTGGTGCTAAACGATAGGGTGCTTTGGCAATAGGGGCTGTTCCTGGTATTAATTCTATTTTAAATTCGACCTGACGAGGGGGTGGTAATCCAAGTAATTCATCAGGAAAAACATCAGAGTACTCATTTATAATAGGAACACTTTCCAAATTTCCCTTATCAAGTTTTGCATCAACTATGTGAGCCAAGAAAGCTAAACATTTCTTATTTAAGAATTTTTGTGTTTTTTCACAAGAAATCAGTTTCACAATATTATTTGGTCTATCACCATATATGCAGAGAGTTTTGTCTTCCTTAATCAAAGGAATTCTTATCATTTTCTTATCACAAATGATTTCATCATGATTTTTACTCAACCAATCCTTTCCTACTATGATATCAAATCCTCCTAATTTAATAGGTATCAGATTTATATCAAAACAATATTCATCTAAATTCAAAATGCAGTTAGGAATGATTTTATCAGCTTCTATTATTTTACCATCAGCTAATTCTATCACATAGATGTCACTTTATTTCTCAGATGTTAAACTAAGTGAGGGTCTAAAAGTATGTGAAACAAAACTACGAGTTGCCCCTGTATCAAATAATACTTTAGCGTACTGGTTATTGATAAGGAACGTACCTGTTACTACTTCTGGTTCATGACGAGCTTCATCAGCTTGCATCACGAAAGCCCTTCCATGGGGGTTGTTCTGGTTAGCTGGAACCTTGCCTCTTCGTTGTGGACATTCATTACGAAAATGATTCTCACTTCTACACTGAAAGCAGACTATTTTAGGGTTGGTAGGGTTTTTGCAATCTCGAGAAATATGTCCCTTCTTTTTGCAGTTATGACAAACCACTGTCATACAGTTCCCTGTATGATATTTTTGGCAGATATTACACTGTGGTTGTTTATTCACTTTCTTCCCCTGAGCTATTCCTAAGAAATTTCTTGGTAGAGGTCAGGTTATTCTTTTCTGGGAGTTTTCTCCAAATCTTCTTCCAGAGTGGTTTTCAGTCCATTTCCTTTTCTCTCCTACCTGTGGGTGACTTAATGATCCATTTCTGATCATTTCATCTGTCAGACTTCCTGACCGGATTGCTGCTTCTTGGAAGGTTTTGGTTCTTGCAGATTTTACTAACCCTCTTATTTGGGGTACTAATCCCCAAATATACCTTCCTATTCTTTTTGATTCCGGGGTTATCAGATGTGATACTAACCTGGATAATTCATTATACCTATCCGTATATTCCCGGTGTGCAGCTCCTTTCATTTCTAGTGCTAAGAATTCAGCCTCTATTTTCTCTATCTCATTATAAGGGCAGTATTTCTCTATTACTAGATTTCTAAATTCTTCCCAACTCATCCCATTCATAACATTCCTACCCCTAGTGTGTCCTTCCATTTTCCACCAGGATTGTGCCTCTCCTTTTTAGGAATGTGAAGCAAATAGTGTTTTGAAGTTTTCAGCACAGTTACTGATTTCCAAAACTCCTTCCATTTCATCTATCCATCTTAAAGCTTGTACAGCTCCTACTCTTCCACCGAATTCCCAGGGTCTTCAAGACATGAAGGTATTATAAGAACATCCCTTTGAGACTCCATTCAGAATCTCCTCTTCCTGTCGTTCTTTTGGGGTAATATTTTCAGGCCCTGCTGGTGGGTGTGAGGTGGTTCCAAAATTTAGATTTTGCTGGAGTTGGGTTATTATGTCTCACCCTCAAATTCCACGTGCGGAGTTTTACCGCGAGGCGTGTGAACAAACCAGGATCACAGTCAATAGTTACTCAGAACGATTCTATATGCCATGTTTAGCATAAACCAACCAAAATTCAAACTTTAAAAATTATGCGGAAGCGTTTTGTAAACAAGACAAACCCAAAGTATGTAAATGTATCATATGGCAAAACACGTGCCAACCAAATATTTGAAAACCATAACTAAAGACGAGTAATTGTGTTTGTAGTTTAAATCCTTAGAATGCATGCTGACTCGTGTTGTGCTACTACCGGCAAGCTGGATTATCGACCTGAGAATAGCATACTAAAAAGTCAACACAATGGTTGGTGAGTTCAAGAGTTTGTGTATAAACATAACAGTTTAACATTTGTGATATATATATAAGCATGTGTACTATAACAGATAGCTAGTCTATTAACAATAGATATTAATACAAAGTGATTTCGCAATTGAAGCTGACTGTGATATGTTTTGCCTCCTGTCATGACTTACCATGTCATGACAATTGTTCATAGGACAAATTGCACCCGGTTGACCTCGAGTCACACAGGTGGGGCTCGTCAGACCCAGTAGTACTACCCAAGTTTCCCCGCTATTCAATATTAACAATTTGAAAGTGTGAGGACTTTATCATGGTAAACAGCACTATAATAATATCATACACATCTTAAATATATAAAGCGTTTGTAAAGTTACCAGTATGCTATCTCCCCCAAAAGAGGTTAAATAAACAGTGGGGCATGAACTCACCTGATACGTGTGATAGATATCTAAGGCTTAACTTGACAAGAACACGTGGAAAGACAACCTTCAAAGGTTACCTAGAACACACAAGTACATAAGTACATGTACACAGAAATCCCAAGGAAACCCTAAGTGCTCTACAATCAAAGAACTCAAGGTTTTATAAAACAAACACGTTTGACCTAGTTGACCTGTTTGACCCGTTGGTGACATTATGTGTTGTAAACCATTTAAACAGACATGAGCATATACCATACATGGTTAATATTCCAATGCATCACATATGGTGCTACATTCCCAATGCATTGCTTAGATCATCTACTATGCAAATATCATACAGGTCATGTAAGTCCTTAACATCTAGCATGCTCAGTGTATCCATAACACAACTAATGCATCATATAAAAGGTCAGATCATGCACAACCTACTTATATGACCCATAACCATGAATTAGCATATACGGTCAAAACAGATAATTTACCAAATAGTCATCCATACTAACCACAACACACCCAATATGTCCAATACATACCACAAACATTAAGATGATTGATTTCCAGTCCCAAACATGATGTCCTAGTTACTAATCAACATTCAAAACCATACATGATCATCAAGGTACATAAATCACAGAATAACCAAATAAACATTCCATACAACCTAATTAACAGGTTCTATCACATTAGGCGTCCACAACAAGCATTCTAACATGATCCTAATGCCATGATCATGTCCAATTCCCAATATCCAAGATTCATCCAAAATAAAGTTTCCCTTTTGGGAAAGTTCATCCCAAAATCTACTAAACACCCAATATATATATAATTCATCAATAATATACTATTTCAAGTTCATAACAACACCCAAACATGATCAACAACATCAAACTAACATAATTCCTCAATTCATATCTAAAAAGTTTCTACCTTTGGCAAGATTCATATCAACAATCTAGCACCTAATCAACATCATAAACACATCCATAACATCAACACATTACCAATTCAACGTTACATGCAAAATAAAGTTACTATTATTAGTAACCTATGAACAAAACCTTCAACTTATCAATTTCTTGCAAGATTCATGTATTCTAGCATCCATATCATCTAATTAACATCATACAACCATCAAACAACTATCAATTTCATATAATTCACATGAGATTCGAATTAGGGTTCATCTAGCATCAACATCCATGAACAATTCACAAAAACGTATCATTCTTGCATAATCGACGTTAAACAACATTAGCACCGAACGAGCTACAGGAGTTGTCATCACAACTTTAGGAACTTCTAGATAAGAGCTTTATTCGACCTAGCACATCACCTTGGGGAGCCCCTATCCTCTTTGTTAAGAAGAAAGATGGCACGTTCTGAATGTGCATTGATTATAGGGAGTTAAACAAAGTCACAGTCAAGAACCGATACCCTCTACCTCATATCGACGACTTGTTTGATCAACTTCAAGGATCAAGCTATTATTCGAAGATCGACTTGAGGTCTGGTTATCATCAACTCAGAGTCCGTGAGGAAGACATCTCCAAAACCGCATTCCGTACTCGTTATGGTCATTACGAGTTCTTGGTCATGCCTTTTGGTTGACTAATGCACTGCAGTGTTCATGGACCTCATGAATCGCGTGTGCAAACCCTATCTTGATCAGTTTGTTATTGTGTTTATCGATGACATACTGATATACTCTAAGACCAAGGAGGACCATGAAGAGCATCTACGATTAATCTTAGAACTACTGAAGAATGAGCAACTGTAAGCCAAATTCTCTAAGTGTGACTTTTGGATACGCGAGGTGCAATTTCTAGGTCACATTGTTAATGAGAAGGGTATACATGTTGATCCTGCCAAGATTGTGGCGATAAAGAATTGGGCTATACCTGAAACACCGAGCGAGATAAGGCAATTTCTGGGATTAGCAGGGTATTATCGACGATTCATAGAGGGATTTTCTAAGATCACATAACCTCTCACAGCTTTGACCCACAAAGGAATGACATACAAATAGGGTGAAAGTCAAGAGGTGGTTTTTCAGTTATTGAAGCAGAAACTCTGTAGTGCACCGATATTGGCACTGCCAGAGGGGACAGATGATTTTGTGGTGTATTGTGATGCATCCATTTAAGGACTGGGTTGTGTCTTGATGCAGCGAGATAAGGTAGTAGCTTACGTCTCGAGACAACTGAAGGTTCACGAGAAGAACTATACCACCCATGACTTAGAATTGGGTGCAGTGGTTTTTGCCTTAAAGATTTGGAGACATTACTTGTACGGTACCAAATGCACTATCTATACCGATCACAAGGGTCTTCAACATATCTTTGAGCAAAAGGAGTTAAATATGAGGCAACGTCGTTGGGTAGAACTTCTTAACGATTATGATTACGCTATCAAGTACCATCCTGGAAAGGCGAACGTAGTTGCCGATGCCTTAAGCCAAAAAGAAATAGCTAAACCCAGGCGGGTACGAGCCTTACCACTTACAATCAGTACCAATCTGCCTGAACAAGTTAAGGAAGCACAGATAGAAGCATTAAAAGAGGAAAACATTGGTTTTGAGTCATTACGGGGAATGGATAAACAATTGGTAGTGAAAGAGGATGGAATTTGGTACTTTACGAATAGACTTTGGGTGCTTGTCTATGGAAATCTGAGGGATTTAGTGATGAGTGAGGCACACAAGTCTAAGTACTCTATACATCCTGGATCTGACAAGATGTATCACGACTTAAAGGCGCACTATTGGTGGCCTAACATGAAGGCGGACATAGCTACCTATGTGAGGAAGTGTTTGACCTGTTCGAAGGTAAAGGTGGAATAACAAAAACTATTCGGACTGTTACAGCAACCCGAGATACCAATGTGGCAATGGGAACAAATTTCTATGGATTTTATCGCTAAATTACCCTGGACTAATACCGGTTGTGACACAATCTGGGTTATTGTGGATCGGTTGACCAAGTCCGCTCACTTCCTTGCAATTAAGGAAACGGACAAGATGGAGAAACTAACCTGATTGTATCTTAAGGAAATCGTTTCAAGACACGGTGTACCGATCTCGATTATTTCTGATCGCGATGCTTGTTTCACATCACACTTCTGGCAGTCACTGCAGAAATCACTGGGTACACGGTTGGATATGAGTACTGCTTATCATCCACAAACTGACGGCCAGAGTGAGCGTACCATACAGACTTTGGAGGATATGCTACGTGCTTGTGTGATTGATTTCGGAAACAACTGGGAAGTTCACCTACCTTTGGTGAAATTTTCCTATAATAACAGTTATCATACTAGCATACAGGCAGCACCTTTCGAGTATTTGTATGGGAGAAAGTGTAGATCACCGGTTTGCTGGGCTGAAATTGGTGATAGTCAACTAACGGGTCCCGAGCTAATACATGAACCACTGAGAAGATTGTGCAGATACGGAATCGTATGGCAGCAGCGCGAGATAGACAGAAAAGTTATGCTGACAATAGACGGAAACCACTAGAGTTTCAAATTGGTGACAAAGTCTTATTGAAAGTCTCACCGTGGAAAGGCGTAGTTCGGTTTGGCAAACGAAGAAAGTTGAATCCTAAGTATGTTGGACCATTTGAGATATTGGAAAGAATAGGTCCGGTGGCTTATCGACTAGCCTTACCTGATTCGCTGAGTGGAGTTCACAATGTATTTCATGTTTCAAATCTGAAGAAGTGTTTATCTGATGAAACACTAATTGTACCACTAGAAGATGTGCAAGTGGATGAACAATTACGCTTCATCGAAGAACCAGTCGAGGTGATGGATCGTGAGGTGAAAACACTTAAGCAAAGCAAGATACCCATAGTCAAAGTTCGTTGGAACTCGCGGCGTGGACCGAAATTCACGTGGAAACGTGAAGATCAAATGAAGCTTAAGTATCCTCAGCTATTTGAGACGATGCCTGCAGACAACGGTATTGATTTAAATTTCGGGACGAAATTTCTTTCAACATGGGGATGATGTGACAACTCATCCAAAACTCACTCGATTTCGATTTCTGTGTGCCAATGCAGTAGACCAGTGATGGAACACTCTCACCGTGTGATGGAACACTCTCACCATGTAACGCAGTTTTCGGGACGAAAATTCTTTCAACATGGGGATAATGTGACATCCGGTGATTTTCTGTTACCAAACTCCGTTAGTTCCGTTAAGTTTTACATACACGCGTCGTAAGCACACATAGTTGTCGTTTGACGTTGTTGACTTAATAATAATTAATAATGTTAATTTAATAATAATCTAGTTGATAAGATGATTATTATGTGTTTACGCGATTTAAAGACTATTCGGGAATTTTATCGCGTAACGCGGAAACGCGTGTGTTATTTCGTATGTCTTGTGTTTTTGCAAAATAAAATATCTAAGGGTTACCATTAGTTTATATGTTTATATTGTTAAGTTAAAAACACATTACAAAGAGTTAAAAACACATTACAAAGAGTTAAAAACTTAATTTTTATAAAATACAAAATGCAAGTTTTAGAGGGGTATTCTTGTAAATTAGTAAAATAAAACACCCCAAACCCCCACCCAAACACCCATTCGACCGTGACCTGCATATTCCAGCCCCTTCCCTGAGATTTCAGCCAAGAACAACCAATAACTCACTGATTTGGATCGATTTCAAGCATTACAACACATTAGAACCTTCAATTGCAAGCCATTACAAGTTTAAAGGTTAGATTTTTATGAGTTTTCATGTGTTCATGGCAAAACCAAGAACTAGGCTGTGAATTGGGTGTTATGTTGCTGAAATCTTGATGCTTTGTTGATGATAATATGTTAGTTTGATTTTATACATGTTGTTTAAAGTTGATTATGCAAGAAAACTACACATTTGATTGATTGATTATGAACCTTGAGGAATATGAACCCTAATTCGAAAATTTTGGGGCTTTTGTGGAATTGATTGTTGTTTGATGTTGTTTGGATGTTAATTAGTTAGTATGAATGTTAGAAAACATGAATTATGCAAGAAATTGGTGAATTGAGAACTTTGTTCATAGGTTACTAAAAATAGTAATTTTGTGTATGAACTTGATAATTCAATGATGAATTGATGGTATTAGAGTGGTAATGATGTTGTATGAACATTGGGATTATGATATGAATGCTAGATTGTTGCTATGAATGCTAGAAATCTTAGGTTGGATGTTGTTGTTCATGTCTTGCCAAAAGTAGAAACTTTTTAGTTTTGGATGAATGAATCAGGCTAGGTTGATGTTGTTGATCATAGTTGGATGTTGTTATGAGCTTGAAATAGTATATTATTGATGAATTGTATGTTCATTGGGTGTTTACTAGATTTTGGGATGAACTTTCCCAAAAGGGAAACTTTATTGTGCATGAACCTTGGATATTTGGAATTGGACTTACTTATGGCTTTAGGATCCTGCTAGAAAGCTTGCTGTGGATGTCTAATGTGGTAGAACCTGTTAATTAGATTGTATGGAATGTTACTTGGTTATTGGGTGATTTATGCACTTTGATGACCATGTATGGTTGGTATGTTGACTAGTAACTAGGACATCATGTTTAGGACTGGAAATTGATCATATTGATGTATGTTGTATGTATTGGGCATATTGAATGTGTTGTGGATAGTATGGATGACTTTTTGGTAAATTATCTGTTTTGACCCGTATATGCTAAATCATAGTTATAGGTCATATAAGTAGGTTATGCATGATCTGACCTGTCATATGATACACTGGTTGTGTTATGAACACACTAAGTATGCTAGATGCTAGAACTTACATGACTTGTATGATATATGCTCATGTCTGTATATGTGACACCCTACACATATCCCACATCGGCCGTGGACAGGAGAGATTCCTGGTTCATAAGGAATGTCTGGCCTCAAATATCAACAACGCGTTTGGGCGTATTGGCTGTGGATGAGAGGAGAACTCCACAGTTAAGCGTGCTCAGGTGGGAGCAACCAGGGATGGGTGACCTCCCTGGGAAGTTTTCACCCGGGTAACCAAAAGCAAATCCGTGAGCTCCTCGTGTGCGAAGCGGACAATATTGTTGGTGTGAGAGGCCGGGTGTTACAGAATGGTATCAGAGCCACTCCTGTGCCGTTCGGGGTGTGGGACATACCTCACCAAGGATGGTGACTTCTCGGGCTCATCGAGGACGATGAGTCCAAACAGGGGGTGCTTGTGACACCCTACACATATCCCACATCGGCCGTGGACAGGAGAGATTCCTGGTTCATAAGGAATGTCTGGCGTCAAATATCAACAACGCGTTTTGGGCGTATTGGCTGTGGATGAGAGGAGAACTCCACAGTTAAGCGTGCTCAGGTGGGAGCAATCCAGGGATGGGTGACCTCCCTGGGAAGTTTTCACCCGGGTAACCAAAAGCAAATCCGTGAGCTCCTCGTGGGCGAAGCGGACAATATTGTTGGTGTGAGAGGCCGGGTGTTACAGTATAAATGGTTTACAACACATAATGTCACCAATGGGTCAAACGGGTCAACTTGGGCAAACATGTCTATTCCTCTAAAACCTTAAGTCTTGGTTGTAGTGCACTTAGGGTTTCTCATATTCTCTGTTTACACATACTCATGTACTTACATGATCTAGGTAACCTCTGAGGGTTGACTGTTCACTTTGTCTTTCAAGTAAACTATAGTACGCATACGCGTATCAGGTGAGTTCATGCCCCACTGTTTTACTTAATCTCCTTTGGGAGAGATAGCATACTGGTAACTCTACAACGCTTTTTATATTTAAGATGTGTATGATATTAATGTAGTGTTGTTTACCATGATAAAGTCCTCACACTTTCGAATTGTTAATATTGAATAGCGAGGAAATTTGGGTAGTACTACTGGGTCTGACGAGCCCCACCTGTGTGACTCGAGGTCAACCGGGTGCAATTTGTCCTATGTACATTTGTCACGATATGGTAAAGTCGTGACAGGAGGCAAACATAACATAGTCAGCTTCAATTGTGAAATCACTATGTATTAATATCTTTTTGTTAATAGACTAGCTATCTATTACAATGCACATGCTTATATATATCACGATTGTTAAACTGTTATGTTTAAACGCAAACTCTTGAACTCACCAACCATTATGTTGACTTTTTAGTATGCTATTCTTAGGTCGATAATCCGGATTGCCAGTAGGAGCACTGCACGAGTCAAGCATGCATTCTAGGATCAAAACAATGACCCATTTGCTTTTCTTTATGATTGGGTTTTTCTTTAAACAGTTGGTTGGCGCATGTTTTGCCATGTTATACATTTTTATATTTTGGGTTTGTCTTATTTATAATACGCTTCCGCACGATTTTAAAGTTTGAACTCTGGCTTAGTTTGTGTTAAATATGGCATATAGAGTCGTTCCGAGTAACTATTGACTGTGATCCTGGTTTGTTCACACGCCTCGCGGTAAAACTCTGCACGTGGATTTTGAGGGTGTGACAGCCGCCCTACCTAAACCAATCATCATATCGGTCCCTAGCTTCCCCTAACAAAATCCCAGTGGGAGTAGAAAAGGCCAAAAACCTTCCCCAATTGACTGAACGTTACGCTACGGATTGGATGCTCCTCGTGCTATATATATATATATATATATATATATATATATATATATATATATATATATATATATATATATGTATGTATGTATGTATGTATGTATGTATGTATGTATGTATGTATGTATGTATGTATGTATGTATGTATGTATACATATATGTATATAGATATATATATATATATATATGTATTGATATATATAGATATATATATATAGATAGATAGATAGATAGATAGATAAATAGATAGATAGATATATGTGTATATATATGTATACATATATATATACATACATATATATATATGTATATGTATATATATACATATATATATACATGTAACGCCCCGAAATTTCCCGAAGCAAGCCATTTAATAATAATGGGCTTTTAAGGGTTAATTTAAGAAATAAAGGTAAATTAGTGGGCTATGGACCAAATTAGCCTTAATGGGCTATGTTTTGATGGGTTTAAGGGCCCTTAATCAGCCCTTAAACATGCATGATCAGCTCCATTCCAGCATTTGCAACCCTAGCCCCCAAATTCGTAAAGAGAGAAAGTGAAGAAAACTCAAGATTTGGATCTTGAAAGGTTGGAAGATTGAAGATCTGGGTGATTAGAGCATCAAATCCTAAGAAAAGAGTAACAAAACTAGGTAAGAATCGACCTCTAAACCCTTCTGTTGATCAAACCCAGATTCTAGGGTTTTGGGATTTGAAAAGTTTCAAAGAAACACAAAAAGGTCAAATTTTTACGTATGAAAACGTGTAAAAAGGTTAGATATGGCTTCATGGATGGTAAACCAAGGATTTGGACGTAAAAAGTTAAGATTTTGGGTTAAAAACGGCCTGGTTCTTAGTTTCTGTTCATCCAGCGAAACTGGGCCCCGATCCAGCGAAACTGAGTATTCATCCAGCGAAACTGTTCATTTATCCAGTGAAACTAAAGGATTTCTAGCGAAACTACAGTTTCACTACTGCGAAACTACAGTTTCGCTAATAACTTCGCTAAGTACTTAGGCTGACCTATAGACATTGCGAAACTAGGAAATTCCAACGAAAGTTGGGCGCTCATGGCAGCGAATCTGTCCAGCGAAACTGGCAGAAGTGCTACCCAGTGAAACTGGTAGCGAAACTGCCAGCGAAACTGGCAGCGAAACTACCAGCGAAACTGTCAGCGAAACTATGAAGAAAATGACGTTTTTGTGTATTAACTTTCGTGCAGCTAGAGTATTCAGACTATAGCTTAAGTGACTTAGAATTTAAGCTATTTGGATAAGCTCAGGTGAGTTCTAGACCCCTCCTTTACCCGTTTTCAACGTTTTGGGGTGATATGCATACTAAAATACATACTTTTATGATGACGGTTTTTAGACCTTTTATCAAGAAAATAAAATTTTCTAAAGTAAAATGTGCCATTTAAATAGTTCAAAATAATTTTCGGGCGCGCTGACCTGGCAGCCCGGCCCCAGCCAGGGGCGTTGCCCCTTGGACCCCACTAGGGGCTATCGCCCCTAGAACCCCGCTATCAGGGCTGCCGCCCCCGAACCCCCGTTGTTCCGTGGAGGGTCAGTTATCTAGTTTATCTCTCATGATTGATGAAATGTGAATGCTTAGACTAAGAGTTTGCTTCTTATTATATGTTAAGTGTATGTGCAAACTAAAGATATAAGTGAAACCTAAAGAACTGTTATTGGGCCCATAACGTGTAGCTGGATAAAGTAAAGCCTTGCAAGCAATTGATAAAGGTGGGTTGCGTTCGTCGTGCCCTCACCCTGATAAAGTGATAAAGTAAATGCTCGAACATGCAGGTCAGTAAGGCCTGGATTGGCATGACAATAATGGCCTGATTGGGTACGACAGTAAGTCCTAAATTGGTGTGTCGGTAAATTCCTGTGTTTATCATAGGCACCGATAGTGACAGAGAATTGACGGATAAAGAAGAATAATAATTAACACGTAATGATAAAGTATCGATAAAGTGATAGCTCGTGTGTACTGATGTTCTGATAGATAGTGATTATTTTCAAACTGCTAAAGCTAATACTTTTTACAAAAGATATGTAACAAAGTAAACCTAGAATTCACTCAGCGAAGCTGACTTTTGTATGCATATCAGTTGACAGGTGAGAGTTAGGGCTTATGGGATGGAAGCATGGGACTGAAGCTTCTTGGCACTTAAAGACTGGCATCCCTGATGAAGAAGAATTCAATAGGACTTTAAAAGAGTTTTGATGTTTAAAGACAATTTTTATATTTTTATTTAACCACGTTATAATGAATTGAAATTTCTACATTTCCCGCTGCAATATATATATATACCTATATAAGTAAATGATTGCTTTAAATCTATGCTTTTGCTGTGAATGACCAACTGTGAGGTCTCCTGGGAAAGGGGGGCCTTACAATACATATATATATATATATATATATATATATATATATATATATATATATATATATATATATATATATATATATATATATATATATATATATATATATATATTATATATATATATATATATATATATATATATATATATATATATATATATATATATATATATATATATATATATATGTATGTATATATATATGTATATATATACATATATATATGTATATATGTATATGTATATATGTATATATATGTGTATATATATATATATGTATATATATGTATATATATACACACACACACTAGATCTCCAGTATGAGTGCAACAGGTCTCACACTGTTGTACTCTTTAAATGTATGTGGTTTGATAACAAAGACGGTGTAGTAGTTCACAAAAATGGGTTGGTCGATGTCAAACCCAAGTCCAAACTTCCAAGTGACGACCCATTTATCTTGGCATTACAGGCGGGACAAGTGTTTTACACATCATATCCTGCTGTGACAAGTGATACAGAAAATGTACGGGCAGTAGTGAAGACAAAATCCCGACATATCTATGAATTGAAGTTACCACATCTGAAACTCAAGTATCAAATGATGTAGATACTGAAGCACATGTGTTTTTTCAAATTAATGAACGATTTGAGTTACCAGATGAAGTAACTAGGAGTGAACGTCTGAACCTGGTTACAAATACTAATACAACAGAGCAAATGACCTATAGGAAGGAAGAACCCAAAGATGATAATGATGATGACGATGTTGATGATGAAGATGAAATGGTTTATTTGGGCTCTTCAGATGAAGATGAACATGATTGTTAGGAACATAAATTGTTTGTTTTTGTATACTTACTAATATTTGAGATTTATCATATGGTATGTACACTTTAATAATTTCCTAACACAGGGTTTGTAAATCTTATACTTTTATCTAAACATTCTTATTCTGCTAAATGCAAGGTGTATACATAATTAATGGTGGTACTCGTGGTGGTGGTGGTGTTCGTGGTGGTGGTGTTGCTCATGGTGGTGGTGGTGCTCGTGGTGGTGGTGGTGCTCGTGGTGGTGGTGGTCGTGGTGGTGGTGGTGGTCACTCGTGGTGGAAAGGTAGCTCCAGTTTGACGCAGTGATAGTAGTACTCATGTTGATAGTGCTACTCGTGGTATTCATATTCAAGAACCTGACTCTCGTATTGGAGTTCATGCTACTATAGGGACACGAGGATCCCAGGAGTCTAGTTCTAAAGGTAAAAATCAAATAATTTGAAACATATTTTTATATCTTTTTAGAGTTTGAGAGAAGTTCGTAGTAAAGTATAAATTGATTGATCAGGTTGATGTATATATTTGGTTTGGTATTGATCACGTACTATTAATAAAGAAAGAATCAAGGTCCGTAGATAACGTGAATCGGTTGTTTTTGTGTTACTTGATCTATTTGAAATTTCAACACAATCGAAAAGAGTTTTGCAATTACAACTTCTATAAGTTGGCCATATTACAGTTGGTTGTTAAGAAAAGTTATGTGGAAAATATATGTGGACTCTGATTCAACATTTTTTGATGACGTAAATATGTTGCTCTAAATTTTAAAATCACTGGATATAAGAGTATTCACACTACATTTCACATTGTCATCCACGTATTTACATTAAAACACTACAAGAAAAGTATTTTTTTGCGACAACCTTTTTTGCGGCGATATAAATATGGTCGCAAAATTTTCAGTAAACGACAAAAATATTTGCTTTTTTTACTTTTTCGGTCAAAAAGATCTTTTGCGGCGATGTTTCGTCCCAAATAACCATAATTATTTTCTTTTAATTTTTTTCATTTATTGACAACTTTTTAAAGAGTGGAAAAATTCCCGGCAACTTATTTGCGGCGACATATCGTCGCAAAAAAGAATAAATATTTAAATAAAAAATAATTAAAGTTTTATTTTTTATTTTTATTTGTAGAATTATTATTTGCGGCGATATGTCGTCGCAAAAAAAAGAATATTTAAAACTAACTTTATTTTTATTTTATTTAAAGAATGTCGTCGCAAAAGCTTTTTTGCGGCAAAAAATCGCCGCAAAAGGTTTCTGCACAGATATAATACGGGATTTTCAGAACCCTCACCCCACTCACCGCATTCCCCACCCCCACGGCCATTCCCACTTTCCGGCGAACGTCAACCCCCACCCCACTCCCGGCGACCGGCAACCTCACCCCACTCCCCGGCGACACCCGCTGCTCCACCACCGTCGCCCACCACCGCCATTTTCAAAGCTACTGCGCTCCACCACCGCTGCTCCACCACCGCTGCTCTACCACCGTCGCTCCACCACCGTCGCCGCCTCCTTTGCACCGTAGCCACCGCCACCACTCTTGATTTCAGGTAATAAACTCAATTTTACCTAATTTTTTGTTAAGTTTTAGTTAATATTTTGAAATTAGATGTTTAATAGATGTTTATAGTTATGAAAAATAGATGTTTAACATGTGTGTATGTATGTATATAAGAAAGAATGTATGTATTTAGTGTGTTAATTTGTAGTTGTTTGGGTTTTTGAAGTTTATTTTGTATGTATGAATATAAGAATGTATGTATTTGGATTGTTAAATTTGTGTTAATATGTAGTTATTGTTGAATTAGGTTTAGCAAGTTTTATAGTTATGAAAAAATAGATATTTAGTTGAGATGAAAGAAAATGTGTGTATGTTTGTATTAAAAAATGTATGTATTTGATATGTTAATTTTGTGTTAATTTTGTATTAACATGTGTGTATGTTTGTATTAAGATTGTTTGAAATAACATGTGTTTGGTATGTTAATATAAGAATGTATGTATGTATTTGGTATGAATATAAGAATGTATATATGTATTTGGTATGTTAAATTGTATTAATATGTAGTTATTGTTTGAAAGTAGGTTTAGCAAGTTTATGGTTATGAAAAAATGGATATTTTAACTTATTTAAGATGAAATAGTATGTGTGTATGTATGTATATAAGAAAGAATGTATGTATTTAGTGTGTTAATTTGTAGTTGTTTGGGTTTTTGAAGTTTATTTTGTATGTATGAATATAAGAATGTATATATTTGGATTGTTAAATTTGTGTTAATATGTAGTTATTGTTGAATTAGGTTTAGCAAGTTTTATAGTTATGAAAAAATAGATATTTAGTTGAGATGAAAGAAAATATGAGTATGTTTGTATTAAAGAATGTATGTATTTGATATGTTAATTTTGTGTTAATTTTGTATTAACATGTGTGTATGTTTGTATTAAGATTGTTTGAAATAACATGTGTTTGGTATGTTAATATAAGAATGTATGTATGTATTTGGTAGGAATATAAGAGTGTATATATGTATTTGGTATGTTAAATTGTATTAATATGTTGTTATTGTTTGAATATAAGAATGTATATATGTTTGTATTTCCCTAGTTTTAAATGTGTTAAGATAATTAATATTTGTTTGTAGACACAGTTATGACGATTGATAAGACTTGGACTACTTTAAAAAATAAATTTTCTAAAGAATATCTGATTGGTCTTAAAGCATTCATGGAAAGGTGTAAGAATTATACGAATGGCCAAAATAAAGCTCGGTGTCCGTGTAATAATTGCAATAACAGTTATTGGTTTCCTCTTCCAACAATAGAGCGCCACATACATAATAATGGTTTTTGCCGATTTTACAAAACGTGGACGCATCATGGTGAATCATATGTTCCGTCACCGGTAGTTCCAGTCATACCTCAAAAGACAGACCCAATACATGATTTTATTAACGATGTTCGTCAGGAGAATGTCCCACAAGAGGACAACACATACGACGACGACGAGCCAATGAACACAACAGATACACCGAGTGATACAAATGATGAACTTGCTGAATTACTGAAACTTGCCGACACCAAACTATACCCTGGTTGTGACGGGATGTCTTCATTAGATTTCTTGGCAAAACTGAGTCACATGAAGGCCATCAATAAATGGATCGATACATCATTTGACCAATTGTTAGAATTTCTGAAAACTGCATTTCCGCTTGCTAAAATCCTACCGTCAAACTATGAAGCCAAGAAGATAATGAAGAAAGTTGGGTTAGGATATGAATCGATCCACGTTTGTAAGAACGACTGTTGTTTATTTTGGGGGAAGGATAACAAAGATTTGCAAAAATATCCAATATGTTATGAAAGTAGATGGAAGGACGCAAACACTAAGGGGAAGAAAGTTCCCAACAAGGTTATGCGTTACTTTCCATTAATTCCTAGATTAAAGCGTATTTATAGCTCAAGACACACTGCAAAGCATATGACATGGCATGCTTCTGGACGTTGCACAGAAGATGGTAAGTCACGTCACCCGGTGGATGGTACATCATGGAAAGAATTCAATTCAATGTATCCTGATTTTGCCAAAGAACCTAGAAATGTTAGATTAGGGTTGGCTGCTGATGGCTTCAATCCATTTGGGAACATGAGTACGTCGTATAGCATGTGGCCGGTAATATTGACAACATACAATACGCCGCCATGGTTATGTATGAAAGAGTCTTTATTCATGCTGAAGTTATTAATCCCTGGCCCTAAATCACCTCGGAAGGACATTGATGTTTTTTAAGACCATTGGTTGATGAATTGAAAAGTCTTTGGTCGGACGGAGTCGTGACAAAAGATGCGGTTACAAACACTTTCTTCACATTGCGTGCAATGCTTTTATGGACTATCAATGATTTCCCTGCTCGTAGTAGCTTGTCTGGTTGGAAGGACGCAAGGTTACTTTGCATGCCCAACATGTAAGGAAGACACTCCATCTATTCATGTATTGGGAAAAACTGCTTATGTTGGGCATAGAAGATGGTTACCAACAAATCATAAATGGAGGAAGGACAAGTCATTCAATGGTAAGAACGAGACTAGACGTCCTCCTAACAGGAAAACTAATGATCAGATTTTGGAACAACTTAATAAATTGCCGCCCGGTATTTCTGGGAAACATGTTCAGTTTGGTGGTAAGAAGAGAAAACGTGATTCCGATATTGAATTGAATTGGACCAAGCGTTCTATTTTATTCGAGCCTGAATATTGGTCTTCAATTCAACTAAAACATAATTTGGATGTCATGCATATCGAAAAGAATGTGTGCGAGAGTTTGTTGAATACGTTGATGATGAACAAGGAAAAATCCAAAGACACTAATAAGGCAAGAATGGTGTTAGAACAATGGAACATTTGACATGACTTGTGGCTTGTAGATAACGGTCGTGGTAAGCTCTCAAAGCCTCATCCCAAGTTCTCTTTCTCAAATGCCGAAAGGAGTCTTTTTTGTCAATTCATTAAGGAAGTAAAACTACCTGATGGCTTTGGCTCTAACTTTAAACATAAGGTAACCGATAATGATACCCAAATAACGGGGATGAAATCACATGATCATCATATAATGATGCAACGGTTGCTTCCGATTGGTGCTCAAGCGTACTTGGATAAAAACATTTCAACACCAATAATTGAGATGTGCTTATTCTTTAAGCAACTTTGTGCTCGGAACTTGATGTCATCTGACATGCAAGATGCTGAGGAGAAGTTGATTAAAATTTTGTGTTCTTTCGAGCAAATATTTCCTCCGTCATTTTTTGACATAATGATTCATTTGGTTATGCATTTACCTGAGGAGGCCATTCAAGGTGGGTCAGTTTATATAAGGTGGATGTATCCATTTGAAAGATACATGAAAAAGCTGAAAAATTATGTTAGAAATAAGGCTAGGCCCGAAGGTTCCATTGCGGAGGGGTATGTCGCAGATGAAGCCTTAACTTTCTGTTCAAGGTATCTTGACGGTGTACCGACGAGATTTAATCGGCCGGACAGAAAAGAAGACGCCCCAGTTCCCACACGTGAGCTTTATGTCGTCCAATTGCTATGCACACCTATCAGCAAGGGGGTTGATAAAAAAATGGATGGTGTGCTTTGGGCAAATCTAAATTGGTTTGTTCTTAACAACAGCTCCGAGATCGAAGAATACAAAGAGTAAGTGTTTTCTATTTCGGGTTGTGTTTTCGTAAGTTATCTTTATAGTGATTATTATTAACACAAGTAACATTATTTATAGTGAATTTATTACTCAAATGCCGCATGGAACTGACTTGGAAGCAAATTTTCCTAACTGGTTTAAACAGAAGGTAAACTCATTTGTGTATAAAACCGATTATATTACTCAAATGCCGCATGGAACTGACTTGGAAGCAAATTTATTACTCATTTGTGTTTTCGTAAGTTATCTTTATAGTGATTATTATTAGCAAATTTTCCTAATTTTCTCTTATTTCAAATAGATCAACCGTCGGCGAGTAAATGATGAATCTAGTGTTAGTCCTCAGTTATTTGCTTTAGCAAATGGACCACGACATGCAAACTCTTACACCGCTTGTATAGTTAACGGTGTGAGATTTGTAGTTCATAGCCGAGACGTACGCCGTACAACTCAAAATAGCGGCATCTCAACAACTGGTCAAGATGGAACAAAGTATTACGGTTTGTTGAAGAGATTCTGGAGCTAGGCTATCTAGACCGTTGTAAGGTTGTGTTGTTTCGATGTAAATGGTTTAAAACTAATAATAACAAACTTTGTGTCATTAAGAATAACATAACCAGTATTTCTACCCAAACTGAATGGTTTACAAATGACCAATACATTCTTGCAACACAAGTAGAGCAAGTTTTTTATCTTAACGAACCATCTAAAGCCAGTCAAAGAGTTCAATCAATCAGACATTGGAAGGTCGTCCAAGAGGTGAATCATCGGAAGATTTGGGACCGAGATATTATAATGGAAAATAACGAAGCAGATTTAATTCATGGCAACACTTCATCTGAGCTTTTGTTGTCTGCTGACTTAGATAATTTAACTTATGATGGTATGAGTAGAGATGAAGCTACAGAAGTCGATGTTTCTCTTGAGTATGTCAATGTAGAGGACGAGACATATGAAGATACGGATGAGGGTGAAGACAACGATGCAGACAAAGCTGTTGACGTTTCTGATAATTCAGATGATGAATTAAACGAATTTAATAATGATTGTGAAGAAGATTCTTATCACACCGATGAATCCGATTGATTGTAATTTTTAATTTTAACCGAATCATTTATTATGTTTGATCCATTATGTTTATTGAGTTGTTTTTTTCAATTGTGTGTTTAGCTAATGATTCAATTACGATATATTTGTATACTTATATAATCTTTTTTTTACAGATGGCAGACGTGGCCCGAGGTCACGGTGGGGATACCTATGGCCGTGGTCCACCTGGTGGTGGTCCTCCCGATGATGATCGATCGTGGCAGCCGCCACGACAGTGCGAGGTCAGTGATGACTCCGGCAGTGGCAGCGGACGAGGTATGATGAATTTTTTATACTATTATCTTTTAAAATGAAAATATATAATTTACATAGAATTTTTATACTATTATCAATTTGCAGGACAAGGCAAGCGTGGAAAGACCACACTTCAAGGTATGCGAAAGAGAAATTCACAAGGAAATTTGCTCACAATTGAATTTGAGCAAGGTACGCATGACACCTACAAACCTGTGGATGTCAATCAGGCGACCTTTGCTTCACTGGTTGGCATACTCGTTGATTTTCTCAAAACTACAAGAGCTGGAAAAAGGTACCTGCAGAGTTGAAGGCGACTATCTGGCCTGACTTACAGGTTAAGTTTTTTATAATTAAATTCAGTGATTAAATATATATACACTAAGCTATTTGTTTTCATAATTTGCAGATGTATTTTGATATGACTCCCCACGAAGGCCTGAGGGCAGGCATTGAGAAATATGCTGCAAACCGGTATAAAGATCACAAATACCGGTTCAAGCAAAAGCATTTTAGCAAAATAGGCGGGGAGGACAGGGTTGATATTTCTGATGTTTTGCCACCTGATATGCAAGAATCTGAATGGAAAGGCTATGTGGATTACTACACTTCTCCTAAAGTCAAGGCTCGGTCTGCAACCAACAAGTCCAACAAAGGGAAGCAGACGATCAAGGGACATGGCGGCCGGACATCTTTAGCCCAATGTCGTTATATGTTTGTAATTTGTTTTAATCTAATGTGTTTATAACTTGTTTTATGTGTTTGTAAGTTACTTTTATATTATTATATAACTATATAATGTGTTTACAGCGGGAAGAAGGTTCTGATGAATCTGGGAGTGCCATATTAGCATATCGTCGCTTCTATACCGATTCAAGCGGTAATTTCTATCAACCTGAACTCGCTGCATACTATGTAAGTAATGTACATGTCTTACAATTTTATAAAAATAAAGTAATATATAACATCACCATATATATAACATTGTTTATTTTTTTTGTAAACTATAAAGGAGCAAATGGTCGCGCTTCAACAACAACATCCAGAAATGTCAGAGAAACAGATCATGCGCCAGGTGTTGGGGGAGTGGCCCGGGTGGGAACGTGGCATCGGTCCAATACTGAGCGTGCCTTCACAACCCTACCTCCACCTCATAGAACAGATCAGCGGATGTTCTCACAATCTGAGGTTGAGGAGATGATAGCAGCGAGACTGGCCAGTGAGCAAGAACAATGGCAGTCCCAGATGATGGCTAATATCATGGCACAAATGTAAAGTCAAATCCAAAGCCAAGTCCAGAGCGCGTTGAAGAGAAGTGGCCATTCTCAACAAAATGATGAAGATGAAGAAGATGATGATGATGGTGGGTCGTCATAGGATGTTCAGTTTGACGCTTGTTATGACTATTTTAAAACATTTGTTTGTATGACTTTTAACTTATTAAATTTGAACAATTTTTGGTTTATATGCTATGTTTTGCGATTGGTTTGATGGTTTTGATAGTGTGTACTGATTTGGAACAGCAGGTTTGGTTGGTACCCAGAAAAATCTGGGTGGATTGCTACAAATGCAGCAAAATTATTAAAAAAAAGTTTCTTTTTTGCACCGATATTTCGTCGCAAAAAAGAGTAAATTATATGGAAAAAAGTCGCCGCAAAAAAGATTTTGGTCAAAATATTTGCGGCGATATATCGCCGCAAAAAAGAATGTTTCATCGCAAAAAACATCGTCGCAAAAGATTTCTCTCAGAATTTCACTTTTTTTAAAATAAGTGGAGCCCACAAAAGAAATCGTCGCAATTTTCATCGCAAATAACATTTTGCGACCACTCTTTTACGGCGACTCTTTTACGACGAAAATTTCGTCGCAAATAATATATTGCGACGACAAGTGAGTTTTTTGCGACGATAAAAGTCGCCGCAAAAAATCAATTTTCTTGTAGTGAAAATATTATTTTTTTACTCTCTATTTTAATTAAGTAATACTTTTTATATCTTTATTATTACATTTTATCTCTACTTCGCTCACAATCATTTTTAAAAAATATTAAAAAATTTATGCTAGTTATATAGTGTTTCTACAAATATGATGGAGAAACATGGTACAACTCCCATAAACTTTCTTTTTGTTTCACTCATATCCATTTATAATCATTTATTATAATATAAAACACACACTTATATATTTATATATCAAAATGAAGAACTTACCTGTTAATTTTGTAAGTTGATAATTCACCACAAGTTCGGCGTCAAAATGGACAAAGACATAAAGTGTCAGTCATCATTGGCAGGAAAAATATAACTATAAAAAATAAAAAATAAAACACACACTTATATATTTATATATCAAAATGAAGAACTTACCTGTTAATTTTGTAAGTTGATAATTCACCACAAGTTCGGCGTCAAAATGGACAAAGACATAAAGTGTAAGTCATCATTGGCAGGAAAAATATAACTATAAAAAAAAAAATCTCTTACTACAGTACTGTTTTGAGCATTTAAATTAGATAGCATTTTCCTAAGTTTAAATTGTCATTTAGTAAGCTTTTGTGTATAAATATCCTTTTATCATACAACCAACCATTATATTATATCTCATTCTAATTTCAATGGCAAAGAACTGTCAAACGAAGCTTCTTGGATCTGCTGGAAGTCCATTTGTGACCCGGGTTAGGTTTGCACTTAAACTGAAATCCATCGATTATGATTACATTCAGGAAGATCTCGCTAACAAAAGTGAGCTCCTACTTACATCGAATCCATGTCTTCAGAAAGTCCCAGTCCTTTTTCATTCAAATGAACAACCCATTAGCGAGTCTCTAGTCATAATAGAGTACCTTGATGAGATCCTACCCAATGTCCACCCTATCCTCCCTTCAAACCCTGCGGATCGAGCTCAAAGCCGATTCTTGGCCTACTACATTGATACCCTGGTATCTTCTAATCCATTCTATATTATTCCGGACACAACATGCTGTCTCATAATCTCATTTTCAACAATTGCTTCTTCAAAAATGAAAATAATAACATATTATGAGTTTTTATGTTTTCATTTTCAGTGTCGTTAGTTTTGATTAGTCTTTACAAGTACGGCTGACATTTACTAATATTGTATAAATTTGGAACCTTAGTTTTTATTATTTCTATGATTTAAGTTTATAACGTTTTCCTGTTTTGTTCAGCATGAATAAATCAAGTTAACATTTTACTAAAGTTTCATAAGGAGTCATGTTTTGCACTTCAATTCATGAAATGAAAAACTAAAATGATTGTAACTCAAATTAAAATTTACGAACTGTCATTCGGTATGCAACTTGCACAATGTTTACGTATTGGAAATTGTTGGCAGTATTGCCCATGGATGAAAGAGTTTATGCTGACACGAGAGAGCGAGAGAAAAGAGGAATTAAAAAGGCTCATCATTGAAGGATCTGTGATGTTGGAAGAAGCATTTGTGAAGTTGAGTAGAGGGAAGGCATTTTTCGGTGGAGATGAAATTGGTTATCTTGATATTGTCGTTGGATGTTTTCTCGGATGGATCAAGTTTTTTGGATTAATTTTCGGTTTCAATGTGATTGATGAAGCTAGAAACCCAAGACTTGCACAATGGGGAAAGAGCATGTGGTCACATGAAGTGACTAGGAGTGTGATACCTAGTGATGAAATTCACGTGAACTTCTTTAAGATGCTTCTAGGGTTTCTGCCACCAATGCCCATGCCTGTGCCTGCTTGAATTAAACCATTGGCTTTATTACAAATATGTTACATATAATATATGTGATGCATGTATCATCATTATATATATGGTTAAGTTTGAAGGACGTATGTGGTTTTTTTTTTTTTCTGTTAATAAAGATCACAACCATCAGTGATCTCTTGTTACATACTTACATGTACTGTACTCCATGAGTTGTGGCACGTAATGTGTTATGAATATATATATATATATAAAAGCTTTCAAAGTTCCAAGGATGTGCCAGTAGACGTCAAGGAATATCTATTGACATGACACTAAACCTGCGACCTCACTAAGTTTGAATCAATGTAAACTTCAACATGTCATGTCAATAAATAAAAAAAGATACATTCTACACGATCGTGTAACGGGTCACGAACTACTTATGAACGACTATTTCGTTGACGATTCAAAATACGATGAACAAACGTTTCGAGGAAGGTATCATATGTCGAAACGTTTATTCTTAAAAATAATCGGCGATGTCGAATCAAAAGAAGAATGATTCCAAGACGGCCTAGACGGAAGGATGAAAAAGAGTTTCACCCCGCTAAAAAAACGCACATCGGGGGGGGGGGGGACACTTGAGGATACGACAAGTGGTTCTTCTAAAAAAAGATACGTTCCACGCGATCGTGTAACGGGTCACGAACTACTTATGAACGACTATTTCGTTGACGATTCGAAATACGATGAACAAACGTTTCGAGGAATGTATCGTATGTCAAAACTTTTATTCTTAAAAATAATCGGCGATGTCGAATCAAAAGAAGAATGGTTCCAAGACGGCCTAGACCGGAGGATGAAAAAGAGTTTCACCCCGCTAAAAAACGAACATCGGGGGGGGCAATTGAGGATACGACAAGTGGTTCTTCTAAAAAAAGATACGTTCCACGCGATCGTGTAACGGGTCACGAACTACTTATGAACGACTATTTCGTTGACGATTCGAAATACGATGAACAAACGTTTCGAAGAATGTATCGTATGTCGAAACGTTTATTCTTAAAAATAATTGGCGATGTCGAATCAAAAGAAGAATGGTTCCAATACGGCCTAGACGGGAGGATGAAAAAGAGTTTCACCCCGCTAAAAACTGCACGTCGGCGGTCAGACAACTCGCAACAGGTAACATTCCAGACGAGTATGATGAATATTTATGTATGTCTGCTCGCACTTCGCATGAGTGTCTATAATTTTTTTGCAATGACATTATTAAGTATATGGTAGGGAGTTCCTTCGTAGACCTACAAGTCACGATTTACATTTTTGTACCAGGCACACGAGGATAAACATCACCTTCCCAGTATGCTTGGCAGTATAGATTGTACACATTTTGTTTGGAGAATGTGTTCGACCAAGTTGCGTGGCCAATATATGAGAGGTGATCACCAATATCCAACGGTCATGCTCGAAAAGGTGGCTTCAAATGATATGTGGTTTTAACATGGTTTTTGTGGCACGTCCGGGTCGAACAACGATATCAATGTTCTCAATCAATCCCCAATATTTGTACCTTAAAGGAATGGTACAACACCCAAGTGTCCATTTAATATAAATGGACATATATACAAACTGGGATACTATCTTACCAATGGGATCTATTCTAATTGGTCAACGTTTGTGAAATCGTTTCCATATCCAACCGATCCGAATCAAAAGATATTCAAGAAAGTGCAATAGTCGGCTAGGAAAGATGATGAAAGAGCTTTCAGTGCACTAAAAGAAAAATGGGGCATACGTAGGCGGCCGATGCGGGCTATGACGGTTGACAAGTTTCGTAGTGTGGTTTACGCATGCATGATATTGCACAACATGATCCTGAAGGATGAGGAAAGAGCGATATCACCGGTATACATAATGGACCCTCCGGTCCAATCGGTTTTTGACCGTAACGCTCTAAAAGAAATACATGATCAAGATACACATTTCCGACTTTGATATGATCTTGTCGAACATCTTTAAAGTTTAGATCTAGCGTACTTCGCTTCGGACGAGGAATAGGTTAATTTTAGTATTTGTAATGTTTTATTTTTAATTATGTACTATTTTTATTTTTAATTATGTAATCTTTTATTTTTAATTATGCAATTTAGTTATAAAATTTTTAATTTTAGTCAAAGTTAATTTTCTTTTTAAATTATTTAAATGTGAAAATAAAAATTTCAGGGTAGTCCAGAATTGCATTTTCAGTTTTTTAGGTGTTTCAGAATAGTTCAGTGTATTTGTGATGTGTCAGTGTGTGATTGGTGAATTTCAAGTTAGTCCAGGGTACACTAGGGTAGTGCCCATCCTCTCTATATCACAACCTAAAATGTGAAGGGGCACTCATGCCATGACATGCCACGATACTTTTTTTTAACTTCATAAATCTTAAAAAAATACAAACTAAAATTAGAAGAGTAAATTACTATTTTATTTCCTGTGGTTTGGGCATTTTAAACATTTGAATTCAAAAGGAAATCTTTTAACCGATCAAGCACTGTGATTTGTATTTTATAACCGTTCAACTCAATCCACTAACAAAGTTAGATTTTTCTATTAGTTTCTAATTAAATGATCAAAATGTCATTATACTGAATTGGTAATTTTAGAAAACCTCAAGTACCAAAAGTGTAAATTACTCTTATATATATTAAAGAAATGTTTTTATTTTTTAGAATTTTTTTAAAAGTATTTATAAATCGTTTTGTTTTATTTAAAGTCATTTTTTAAACAGGCGGCTTTAAATGTATTTCTTAAAAAGCTTGGTTTTTAATGTACTTTTCAACAGTTCATCATATTTAAAAGACTTTTTCATCCGTTTGACTTCTTAAACTTTTTTAAACATTTAGGCTTGCTTAAACATCTTTTTTAGACCATTTGTTTTATTTACACTGTTCAGCTTATTTTAATATTTTTAACTGTTTGATTTTTTTACACCTTTTTTTAAGTTTAACGTTGCATTTTTAAACCATTCAGCTTATTTGAGCGTCTTTTTTAATTGACTTTTAAAACCATTGACCTTATTATACTTTTTTTAAACTGTTTGACTTTAAAATAACTTTCAAAACCGAAGACTTATTTAAGACGTTTAAATAAACAGAATGATTTAATTAACAGTTTAAAAGAAGTTTAATAAGTTGAACGGTTTTGAAACTCATTTAAAATACAAGCTTAAAACGGTTTAAAAAAACTACGTTTATTAGAAAAAAAGGTTAAAAATAGATGTTTAAAAAATCAAACCAGTTAAAAACTTTAAATTAAGCTGAATAAATTAAATAAAAGCGGTTAAAAAGACGTTTATGTAAGTCTAAAGAATAAAAAAGTAACTTTAATAACTCGAGTGGATTAAAAAAGACATTTAAAAACGGATTGTTAAAAAAGGACATTTAATAAAACCAAAATATTTAAAAATACGTTTACAAAAACTTGAAAAATAAAAATAAAAACATTTCTTTGATATATATAAAAGTAATTTACACTTTTGGTCCCTGAGGTTTTCTAAAATTACCAATTCAATCCAAGGCAATTATGGTTATTTTATTAGAAACTAACGAAAAAATCTAACTTTATTTGTGCATTGGATAGAAATGGTTATGAAATAAAACCACACAGATTGATTGGTTAAAAAATTTATTTTTGGACTCAAATAGTTAAAATATTCAAACCACAGGGATCAAAATAGTAATTTACTCAAATTAAAAACTGCATTAAAATAAAAACATAAAAATTAAAAATCTATAATCAAACCCCCAACCACATAGCCGGGCAATTTGTCGTTTGCGTTCTAGGATGTTTTTCAACATCTGATCGGGAACATCGTCATGCGGTTTAGAGAAAATATTCATGTCTCGGTCTAGCGTTTTGCGAAGCGAAGTCTCTCATTGTATGTCTAGCAAGGCCAGTTTCTTACGTACGGAGCACTTTGTGTTCCCTTTTTGCTCTATTTCTTTCTTCCGCATCGCTTTGTAATCGCTTATGGCATAGTTAACTGTTGTTTTCTCGAATACTCCCACACTTAACTGCCTTTACGTCTCAACCCGATCAGTGTGGCATTTTCGTCAAGGTCGAGGAGGGGAAGGGGCTTGTAACGGGGTCATTTGAGCTTAAGTATTGGCACAATTCCAAATTTTTAGTCTTCTTTGTTGTTTAAGTACCAAACTCCGCAATTATAACCTCCACCGGTCCCTATTTGCCATGGTTTTTTACAACCTTCCACGCCTTAATGCTTGTAAAACATTTCTTCTCGTAAACCTTTTTGTATTCGGTTAATGCTTTGAGGACGATATCCTCATCGTTGCTTCCACTCGTCGGTCGGTCCAACAATGTTTCTACATATTTAAAAATAAAAAAACTAATTATGTCATAATATAATTATAAAAATAAAATGTATATATATAAAAGTAAATGTAAAAAGGGGGAGATTGTTCGGCTTGAGTGTGCCATGAAACGGCCAAAACGCAGCGTGGAGGGGTGTGGCAACGGTGTTGTCACGCGACGCAGTGGCACATCGTGCCCTCACGACGGGTGTGCCCCACCCACACTTACGCCATAGATGTAAATTACAAATAATTAATTTACATAAATGCGAGTTAAGGCTGGTCATATTTAATTTTTTTGCATAGTTTATTATGCATGTCTAATGTACAAATATGTAAAAATAACTCAAGTATCACTAGACTTAATTTACATTTATAAAAATCAATAGTACTTTTGATTATGAAAATAAAATATAGAGTAAATTACGCTTTTCGTCCCTGTGGTTTGGTGATTATAACTATTTTCATCCAATAGTTTAAAAACGCCCAATTTAACCATTATGGTTTGAGATTTGTCACAATTAAGTCCGGGATGTCACACCCCGACCGACGGCGGAATCATCGGAGCGGACGAGGGAATGATTGATTGTTCATAACTCATGATTGTCTAATAGTGATAATAATATTAAAATCAGATTACAGGATAACATGAATTTAACATATACAAATACAACAGTTAAAGTCACAAATAGTAATTGTCTTTTGTTTTGACTAAGTCCGGGTCTTATATGAGCATGTAGAAGTCCACTAACTTGCTTAACCTGAAATCATGTGAGAAAATAAAGTCAGCTAACAAATTAGCTGGTAAGTAATCACAGTTTTGAGTATACATATAGATTGATTGATTGATTGAGAATAATCCAATTCACAAGGTAACGTTAAGACTTATATTGCAAGAGTAAAGCATATAGATAAACCGACACAATAACAACCCCTTGACTTGACACTTGCATATAATAGACTCCACACATACACCATAGATTAACTCCTGCCTCTGGCACAATCACCACTCGACTATTCATATGGGGTGGGTTATCCAAACCAGTAGATCTACCATTGATACCAGGATTGATTGATTGAATTAGGGTTTTACTGTCGTCCAGTTTATCACAGTATGTTCACATAATTGCAAGTAATAACATAACCTGTCTTGAATTGAATTTAGAATGAAATAACAATAGAATATCGTGATTGAATATATTGTATCACATGATTTCCCCCAAATAGGAAATGTATAAAAAGGGGATATGAATACTCACTTGATTGATGAGATTAGGATCTGGATGTGATAGTTTAGACACCAACGATTTCCTTATGATTAACCTAAGGATCGGTGTCTCGAATTAGAATAATAATGATTTGGGAATTTGGGAATGTATTAGGATTTCCATTGGGTCTTGAATGGTAGTTTAAATAAACTAATTTTATTTAGTTTGAATGTCTTGAAATAAAATGAATTTATTGAATGTGATTACGTTTAAAATTTAATAAATGTATTTGTATCAATACTCGTAATTGTTTGGTTTATAGTTAAAGTGTGGAAAAACAAATAATTAATTTTGTTAATCAATTATATGATAATTAATTAAAACATTTAATTATTTAAATGACTAAAAGAAATGAAAATGTTTGTGGAACGATTTAAATATAAACTTTTATATTTAATCATAGATATTATTTGAACCCATAGTAATTTAGTGATTTTAACCACTGTTTAAAGTCTTATTTTTATAATAAATTAAACTAGTTATTTTATATATTTAAAACAAATAATAAAATAAATAAATAAAATGTTAAAATAATTTTAGAAAATATTTGGGTGACCTTAAAAATATTTAATGTTTATAAAAACATTTTTACAATTTTTAGAAAGTTTTTCAGAATTTTTAAAACTTAAAAAGAGGCTTAAAAAATGTTTGAGGTGGCCCGGGGTCGAACCCGGGACCTCTGGAATGACATGGAGACACGGGACCGGTGAACCAAGGCCGCAGCCACGGTTAAAATTGGTTCCAAATTATTATAACCTGTTTTAACCCAATTCCCCCAAATACTCTATGAACCCTAGATCGAATCAACCCAAATTGAAGATCAAGATGTGAATGTTTATGATTCAGATCATGGGGTTTTTGTTCCCCTAATGAAATCGAGTGTAGTGATGTAAACAATTACCCGCAAATCATTCGAGATCACAGGTTCATGTCGAAGAAACAGTCGCGGTCAAGGTGGTGATCGTTGGGTGAGCAAACCTTGATGGAATTCAAATTAATTTCGTAGGAAGCTTTGAATTATGATCTAGATTAAAAGCCCCTTATCAAATCTTGTTAAAATTAATCGGAAATGGGGTTTTAATCGCGTTGCAGGTCGCGACTTTGGACGGGTTCGAGGGTGGTGTTTGAGGTGTTTGAGATCGATCTGAACATGGTGGAAGATTATAAATGCTTAAAGGTTCGATAGTGCGCGTTTAATTTTGATTATCGTCAAGTTTTAGTGCGATTTGGCGTGGGTCTTGGTCGACCACTCGGGAAGACAGTCGAGGGAAATGGGGGGTGGGGTTGGGTTTCTTTCGAAGTTACACAAATAGTCCCTGTGTTTTGTAGTAGTTAACAGCTGGAAATCAAAGTTTTATGTTAGTTTTAAATAAATTACCATTTAACCCCTTGAAGTTTGGATTGTTATCATTTTATGTAAGAGGTTATTAGTTATAAGATTTAATACAACTTATATGTTCATTATTATTGTTATTAGTATTATTGACGTTATTATTATTAATTTATTATTATTATTATTATTAGTATTATTAATATCAGTTATTTGTAAGATTTTAAAAAATTAATTTTTTTAAGTTAATGAAAATTACGAGATGTTACAGTCTCCCCTGCTTTAGGAAATTTCGTCCCGAAATTTAAATCACGAGGAGGCTGAAACGAAAAGATGAGGATACTGGGACTTTATTTGGTCCTCACGCTCCCAGGTGAACTCTGTGTCACGTTTAGATTCCCAGCGAACTTTGGCAATAGTATTCGGCTATGTTTGAGTTGTTTGACTTCCCGATCCATAATTTCCACAGGTTTCTCAATAAAGTGCCTAGATTCATAAATCTGGACTTCGTCGAGTGAAATGTGGAGATTTTCATCGGCAAGACATTTCTTGAGGTTTGAAACATGAAACGTCGGATGTATATTGTTGTGCTCTTGGGGTAGCTCAAGCTTGTAGGCCAGTTTCCCAATTCGCTCGAGTACTTTGAATGGACCCACGTAACGAGGTGGTAGCTTCCCTTTCTTTCCAAAGCGAATCACTCCCTTCCAAGGTGATACCTTAAGAAGTACGAGATCACCGACATTGTATTCCAAGGGCTTACGTCTTTTGTCAGCACAATGCTTTTGACGATTTCTAGCAGCGACCAAGTTATCACGGATCTTATGAATTTTGTCGGTTGTTTCTTGTATCAATTCCGGACCAGTAATTTGTGATTCACCAACTTCAGACCATACAAGGCCTCAAATGGTGCCATATGGATGCTGGTTTGGTAACTGTTATTGTAAGAGTATTCGATCAACGGAAGATGAGAATCCCACGATCCACTAAAATCAATGACACAAGCCCGGAGCTTATTCTCGAGGGTTTGTATCGTTCTTTCAGTCTGACCGTCGGTTTGCGGGTGATAGGCTGTGCTAAGATTCAGTTGAGTTTTGAGAGCTGATTGGAGACTTTTCCAGAAACGAGAGATGAAGCGACCATCACGATCAGAGATGGTATATTGACTTGACAAAAGATTGTTTAGGAAGACTACCATCACGTAATCAGGTTTTGATGATAACTCACAATGAAAGTCGATAGATAAGGAATAAATGGTTTGATGTATCTAGATCGAGTCAAAACATGAGAATAAAGGAAAAGAAATCGTTTTAAGAATTTAAATGCTCCAAACTTGAAATCAAAATCAACTTAAAACGATCGGGTCTCTTTTCAAGTTCAGAGATCATGCTTTGGCTTGATAGGTCGAAACACTAACATTATTTCACCCTTCAAGTTACTACATGCGTCTCGTCACTTGATTACAACCATGGTAAGTTGGAGATCAAGAAATGAGAATAGTCATCAAGGTGTGGTTTTCACCCCTAACTTGATGGTGTACTCTCAAGGTATGAACACTAGCTTACCAATCAATAGTTTGATCTAAGATCTTCAGAAATAAGACGAGATAACTCACCATTAAGGTAAGGGAAATCACTCCCATCTTAACGTTGAATTTTTTACAAAAACAAAATATAATAAGTTAGACTTCCTCACCAAAATCCGGAATTCACTCCTACTTTGACGAGGTCATTTCATTTGAGAAATACAATCCATAAAAATGAAATTATCATCAAGGTATGAAATTTACGTCTATCTTGATGATTGAATTTCATAATAACAAGAAAACAATTGAAGATTGACATTTGTCACCAAAGTACGGGTTTCAATCCTATTTTGGTGAGATCATGTTATTTGTGAAATGCAAGTTCCAAAGTGAATAATTGAAGTCAGTCCTCGAGATAAGGAAATCACCCTAATCCAGAGGATGAAATTTCATAAAACACATCATTGGAAACCATTTATTGAAACGAATAAAGAATCATCACCAATGTAAGGGAATCACCCCTGTTTTGATGAGTTAGAATCATTTAGGTGATATGTAAGGCCCCGTTCCCAGGAACCCTCACAGTTGGTTAACCATAGCATAATATCAGTTTAATAACAAAACATTGCAGCGAAAAATAATTAAACATTCATTTAAACTTAAAAACCCCATTGTACTTATACATTTGTCCTTTAAATGTAAACAAAACATATTCCTTGTTCATTAATTACAATAAAGACTTCATTAACAGGAATGCCATCCATATCTCCCCAAGTAGCTTTGTGGTGCCATCCTCAGCATCAGCGCTTACCTGCCCACTATTATGCATAAAAAGTCAGCTACGCTGAGTGAGTTCTAGTTTTATATAAATAAGAAAATATAAGCTTTTATCCTCCCTATAATGAACACGCATACATCATACTTCAAAACATTACTTGCATCATATTAAACATGTTCATTATCTTCATTTCTTTCATTTCATTTCACTTCATCATAAGCGAGATTGCATAAAGCAAGATCTCCATGTTGGTTGACAACGAATGTCAATCCCCGTCGGTACACGTTATCCATGGTCGCTACCCCCGACGGTTGATCGATCCCCGTCGGTACACATCTTCATGGTAGCTTCCCCCGACAGTTGATCCACACTGCTAGGCACATAGCCCGCTCATGAATACGGATCCGTCATCATACATCAGACTCACATAGGTGAAGTCTATCATAGTGCTTGCAAGACTTTTCATCATCAAACGGGCCCGGGGGTAACATTCGTTAAGTTCCACTTCTCATTAGTATTATCTTTCACTTAAATATATATAATACTTAGTTTATTAAGTGCACAACATACCAAGTACTAGTCATCCTAACACGTAACCGACCCTCCGCGGGATAGCGGGGGTTCGGGGGCGGCAGCCCCTGACAGCGGGGTCCTAGGGGCAGCAGCCCCTAGTGGGGTCCAAGGGGCAACGCCCCTGGCTGGGGCCGGGCTGCCAGGTCAGCGCGTCCGAAAATTATTTTGAGCTATTTAAATGTCACATTTTACTTTCGAAAAATGTATTTTCTTGTTAAAACACCTTGAAATCCTTACCTTGAAAACCTTATGTTTATTATGTATAATAGCCCCAAAAACATGGAAAAACGCTTAAATAAGGGGGGTCTAGAACTCACCTGAACTTAGCAAATAACTTCAATCCTAAGTTACTTAAGCTATAGTCCAAACACTCTAGCTGCACGAAAGTTAATACACAAAAACGTTATTTTCTTCATAGTTTCGCCCATAGTTTCGCTGCAGCGAAACTGCAGTTTCGCCAGCAGTTTCGCTGGGCAGTACTTCTGCTAGTTTCGCTAGACAGATTCGCTGCCTTGAGCGCCCAACTTTCGTTGGAATTTCCTACTTTCGCGAAGTCTATGGTCAGTCTGGGTCTTGGCGAGAATCCCGGCGAAACTGTAGTTTCGCCCGAGCGAAACTGTAGTTTCGCTAGAATTTCTCCTAGTCTCGCTGAATGAGTGCACAGTTTCGCTGGATTAACTCACAGTTTCGCTGGATCGGGGCCCGGTTTCGCTGGATGAATAAAAACTAAGAACCAGCCCGTTTTTAACCCAAAATCTTAACTTTTTACGTCCAAATCCTTGGTTTAACTTCCATGAAACCAACTCTAAGCTTTTTACACGTTTCATACGTAAAAATGTGACCTTTATGCGATTCTTTGCAACTTTTCAAAACCCAAAACCCTAGAATCCGGGTTTGATCTACAGAAGGGTTTAGGGGTCGATTCTTACCTTGTTTGTTGCTCCTTTCCTTGAGATTTGATACCCAAACGCCCAGATCTCTAATTCCTTGACCTTAGAAGCCCCAAATCTTGAGTCTCTTGCACTTTCTCTCTCTACTTTCTCTCTCTACGAAATTTTTGTTGCTAGGGCACAAATGGAGAAGATGGTGGTGTCTTGGGCAGGTTAAGGGCTGGTTATGGGCCTTAATCTTGCCCATGAACCCACTTAGCCCATAACCCTTTTTCCTTCCTTTATTAAATCTCCATTAGTTAGGCCCACTTATCCTTAATGACTCGTTTTGACTTTTTGGGGTGTTACATGATATGAGTGTTCTTAGTCATAAGTTGACTTGCAACTCTTGCATCTCCCACGGTGCAACGGTTCAAAGTTCGACTTAACAACGAAAGGAAAAATATCTCAATTAGAAATTTTGAAATTTTCAAATTACATCAATGTAACAAAAGGAAATCACGATTACAAATCTTGAATTAAATCAGGAAAACGAAATCAAGGATAAGAATTATTCGACACCACATTATTGGTGGCTTGAGCTTGTTGGGTATTGATGTTAAAAGCACGTCCTTGAGTCGTAGAAACCGGGATGACAAGTTGAGGGCATCGATTGCGAAAATGGTTCGGATCACCACATTGATAGCATGCACGACCCTGGGTAATTGCAGGAAGATGTTGGTGAACTGGTGCATTGGTCGGAGCTTTAGCAGCACTCCTGCACACGTTGAATGTATGACCCAAACGACCACAGTTTGTGCAATGACGACACTGAATGTAAGCGGGATGGTGATAACTGCAGTTGTTACACTGCGGATAGGGTCCAGCGTATGACTTTTTCATTAGTGATTGGTTGTTTACTGCTGGTTGACGAGTTGGAGGGACTTGATTAATTGGCACAACAAGGGTAATTACAGCAAAGTTTTGGGATTGAGACTTCCTCTTCTTGTTCTTGGAAAGCACGAGTTGGTCGGTTTTGACGGTTTCGTTAGGAAGTTTATCGGTATTCTTCTTCGATCCTTTCCTGGTTAAAGAACCAGTTTTCACATGATTATCGGTTAACTGCGCAGCCAGTCTAATAGCATCTTCTAGTGTCGAAGGATTCCTTCCTAGCACCGTATCCTGAATCTGCATGGGTAGTCCACCAATATATTTCTCGATGGCTCGGGAGGTAGGGGTAGCAAGATGCGGTACCAAAAGGCTCAGTTCGTGGAATCGGTTAGTGCATGCTAGGTTCTCGCCACTGTCTTGGGTTAATTCCCAGAACTCAGCTTCCAGTTTCCGGACTTCGTTTCTTGGGCAGAACTCTTTAGTCATGAGTTCCTTAACTTCGGTCCATGTTAAGGCTAGAGCAGTTTCAGTTCCACGGGTTCGTTTCTCTCCGTTCCACCAAGTAAGTGCATGTTTCTGGAGAACACTTGTGGCATATCGGACTTTTAGATTTTCAGGGCATTCGCTGTTTAGGAAAGTGTTCTCGATGCTTTCGAACCACTGTAGTAATCCAGTAGCTCCTTCAGTTCCACCGAACTTAGTGGGGTTGCAAGAACTGAAATGTTTGTAAGTACAAGTTCGGGGAGGGTTTGGTGCAGTTGGGTTTTGAACAGTATTATTGCCTTGGTTCAAATGGGTAAGTAGAGTTGGGATGACCGCAGTAACTTCACGTGCTACAATAGCAGCAATCTTACGGCCAGAGTTTCCAGATCGTGAACGGATTCGACGAGAAGACATTCTGACATATCATTTAGATACTTTATGAGAATTGGGTAATATGAGCTATACAACATGAAAACGACAATCGGGAATTTGGCATAATAGCAATGAGATGTTCCGAGTGTAATCGTTTGATTCGTAAATCAAAGCGAGTACGTTAACTAATCAAAGTGTTATGTCTAACACAACCTATTGAAGACATGCGTACCTATAAGCAGATACTCATCCCGAGGGTTCCCAGGTAAGGTAGACAGATCCATCGGTTGATTTGGATTTATACGAATACCTTGCCTAGACAGAACACCCTGAGATACAGGCATCCCACTCTTCCAGCATAGCATGTTTCAAGTTGTAAGACACAGACTTTGACGAATTTGAAACCATGAATAACAATCGAGTTTTGGAGTTTGAAATCACTTGAATTAAGCACACAATGCCTTAGAATATGATTTAAGATTCGTGTGTACATTGATAAGATTCAAAGTATACGGAGAATCACATAAGGCAGATAATCACATAATCAAGTATAAACATGTAAGGCACATAAAATCCTATCTAAGCATATAAAATACATGAGAGGACTCGTGTAAAGGTACTTAGTTATAGTCTAGGTCATTCCATTTCTAATAACCTAATTCCCTATAACCATGGCTCTGATACCAATCTGTCACACCCCGACCGACGGCGGAATCATCGGAGCAGACGATGGAATGATAGATTGTTCATAACTCATGATTGTCTAATAGTGATAATAATATTAAAATCAGATTATAGGATAACATGAATTTAACATATACAAATACAACAGTTAAAGTCACAAATAGTAATTGTCTTTTGTTTTGACTAAGTCGGGTCTTATATGAGCATGTAGAAGTCCACTAACTTGCTTAACCTGAAATCATGTGAGAAAATAAAGTCAGCTAACGAATTAGCTGGTGAGTAATCACAGTTTTGAGTATACATATAGATTGATTGATTGATTGAGAATAATCCAATTCACAAGGTAACGTTAAGACTTATATTGCAAGAGTAAAGCATATAGATAAACCGACATAATAACAACCCCTTGACTTGACACTTGCATATAATAGACTCCACACATACACCATAGATTAACTCCTGCCTCTGGCACAATCACCACTCGACTATTCATATGGGGTGGGTTATCCAAACCAGTAGATCTACCATTGATACCAGGATTGATTGATTGAATTAGGGTTTTACTGTCGTCCAGTTTATCACAGTATGTTCACATAATTGCAAGTAATAACATAACCTGTCTTGAATTGAATTTAGAATGAAATAACAATAGAATATCATGATTGAATATATTGTATCACATGATTTCCCCCAAATAGGAAATGATATAAAAAGGGGATATGAATACTCACTTGATTGATGAGATTAGGATCTGGATGTGATAGTTTAGACACCAACGATTTCCTTATGATTAACCTAAGGATCGGTGTCTCGAATTAGAATAATAATGATTTGGGAATTTGGGAATGTATTAGGATTTCCATTGGGTCTTGAATGATAGTTTAAATAAACTAATTTTTTTTAGTTTGAATGTCTTGAAATAAAATGAATTTATTGAATGTGATTACGTTTAGAATTTAATAAATGTATTTGTATCAATACTCGTAATTGTTTGGTTTATAGTTAAAGTGTGGAAAAACAAATAATTAATTTTATTAATCAATTATATGATAATTAATTAAAACATTTAATTATTTAAATGACTAAAAGAAATGAAAATGTTTGTGGAACGATTTAAATATAAACTTTTATATTTAATCATAGATATTATTTGAACCCATAGTAATTTAGTGATTTTAACCACTGTTTAAAGTCTTATTTTTATAATAAATTAAACTAGTTATTTTATATATTTAAAACAAATAATAAAATAAATAAATAAAATGTTGAAATAATTTCAGAAAATATTTGGGTGACCTTAAAAATATTTAATGTTTATAAAAACATTTTTACAATTTTTAGAAAGTTTTTTAGAATTTTTAAAACTTAAAAAGAGGCTTAAAAAAATGTTTGAGGTGGCCCGGGGTCGAACCCGGGACCTCTGGAATGACATGGAGACACGGGACCGGTGAACCAAGGCCGCAGCCGCGGTTAAAATTGGTTCCAAATTATTATAACCTGTTTTAACCCAATTCCCCCAAATACTCTATGAACCCTAGATCGAATCAACCCAAATTGAAGATCAAGATGTGAATGTTTATGATTCAGATCATGAGGCTTTTGTTCCCCTAATGAAATCGAGTGTAGTGATGTAAACAATTACCCGCAAATCATTCGAGATCACAGGTTCATGTCGAAGAAACAGTCGCGGTCAAGGTGGTGATCGTTGGGTGAGCAAACCTTGATGGAATTCAAAATAATTTCGTAGGAAGCATTGAATTATGATCGAGATTAAAAGCCCCTTATCAAATCTTGTTAAAATTAATCGGAAATGGGATTTTAATCGCGTTGCAGGTCACGACTTTGGACGGGTTCGAGGGTGGTGTTTGAGGTGTTTGAGATCGATCTGAACATGGTGGAAGATTATAAATGCTTAAAGGTTCGATAGTGCGCGTTTAATTTTGATTATCGTCAAGTTTTAGTGTGATTTGGCGTGGGTCTTGGTCGACCACTTGGGAAGACAGTCGAGGGAAATGGGGGGTGGGGTTGGGTGTCTTTCGAAGTTACACAAATAGTCCCTGTGTTTTGTAGTAGTTAACAACTGGAAATCAAAGTTTTATGTTAGTTTTAAATAAATTACCATTTAACCCCTTGAAGTTTGGATTGTTATCATTTTATGTAAGAGGTTATTAGTTATAAGATTTAATACAACTTATATGTTCATTATTATTATTATTAGTATTATTGACGTTATTATTATTAATTTTATTATATTATTATTATTATTATTATTAATATCAGTTATTTGTAAGATTTTACAAAATTAATTTTTTTAAGTTAATGAAAATTACGAGATGTTACACGGGACACTAACGTCCATCCATTTCTTTTGTTAAATAGAAGTAAAAAAGACAAATATACCCTTGGGCTTATACGGTTACTTTAATATAAAAAAAAATTATGTGTATATAAATATATGTATACTCACACTCTCTCTACTTACCTTCTTCACACATTCCCCCTTGCCACTACCACCATCCCCTTGTCACCACCACCATCCCCCTGCTACCTCCACCATCCCACTGCCACCGCCACCATCCACCATCACCACCCTTCTACAATCTCTATCACTAGCAACAAAGTCGTCCACCCCTCCCCCTCCTCCTCCTCCTCCTCCCCTCCCTTTACCGCCTCCACCACCACCTTCACGACCACCTTCTAGCCACCATCTTCACGATTTTACAGCTTTCCACACCACCATCGACTCCATCGCACCACCACAACACCGATCAAAAGCTAAATCGCAGCTCAATCGCAACTCAATCTCCTCCTCGTGCAGCCTGAAAATCAGAAATTATAGCCTCCTATGTACCAACAATGTCTGATTAGGGCCTCAATCTAACAACCCTGGTCGAGATGGGGATGTTTAATCCGATTGTGGGGTCGATGGAGCATATCTAAATATGGAGTTCTTAGATCCAGTTCGATTTTAGTGGAGTTGGTGGTGGAGGCGGATGGTGGCGGTAGCAGGGGGATGGTGGCGGTAGCAGGGGGAAGGTGGCGGTAGTAGGGGGATGGTGGCGGTAGCAGGGGGATGGTGGCGGTAGCAGGGGATGGTGGCTTTAGCAGGGGGATGGTGGCGGTAGCAGGGGGATGGTGGCGGTAGCAGGGGGATGGTGGCGATAGAAGGGGGATGGTGGCGGTAGCAGGGGGATGGTGGCGGTAGAAGGTGGATGGTGGCGGTAGCAGGTGGATGGTGGCGGTAGCAGGTGGATGCTGGCGATAGCAGGGGGATGTGGCCGATGGTGGAGGCGAATGGTGGATGGAAATGCATCGCAAGCAGATATCTGGGGTTCGAGTGGTGTGTGTGGTGATAGTGGTGGTATGGTGGCAATGGTGGTATGGTGGGAGTGGTGGTGATGGGTTGGTTTTATGGTTAGAGTACATAGAGATATGATATATATATATACATATATATATATGTGTGTGTGTGTGTGTGTGTGTGATTGTATAGAGTATGGCTTTTAATCCAAGGGTATTAACGTCTTTATTAAAATATTTAACGATAACATTAGATGGAGTTAACGGTTTGGACTTGATTGTGACAAATCTCAAACCATAATGGTTAAATCAGGCGTTTTTAAACTATTGGATGAAAATAGTTATAACCACCAAACCACAGACACGAAAAGCGTAATTTACTCTAAAATATAATTATGTAATGATTCAGACACTATTTAGGTAATCTTAAAGTATATATTTTTTCTATAAGCCTATAAATATTCTCATATTTAAATTTTCTAATTACCAACCTTTTTATGTGTATGAGTGTGATACATTATGCTATTATTATTGTACACTAAGAAATGGAGGGCTTTTTTAGTTAATAATAATTATCAAATTTGAAAGTTTTTTCTGTACGAGTTACAAGTGTTTAGTACATATTTTATTATTTTTTTCTTTTAGTGTTAACTTTATATTTACACCCCTCCACTTTAATAAATATATATATTTTTTATCAATTTCATGAACAAATTTATAGTCTACCACTTACAATTTAATAAATTTATTTTTACTCTTTTTAACCAAATTATATTTTTATCACCAAACGTTTAATAAAGCTATCACCTAACGAATCACGATTTAATACCTTCATAAATTAATGTTTTGAAAGTTCGTATTTATACTAGGTTTTAATGTTTAATACGATCTACTTTTAAAACCAAACACTCACATCTTTCTTTCCCATTGTAGCACCCGTTCCATCACAACGCGAGGGTTATAATGCTAGTTAATTCAAAAGCTATAAACTTTAATAAAGCTATTTAAACTTTAAGCTAGAGTGAGGAGTTCTAATTATTCTTGTTTGTTCTTGCTTCTAATCAAAGATCATTTTTTTTTTGTTTTCTTCCTACTTAATTTTACCATAACTAGAAAATGAAAAATGTGAGAATTAGAAAGCCAAAAGGGGTCATACAAGACCATTACTAGTAAAGATAAGGAGCGTGAACAAGAAGTCGTCAAACAATACTAGAGAAACGTGGACTCTTCTAAAGCTAATAGAGGAACTCAGAAAGGTTCATACTAAGAAAAGACTAAAAGAGAAAAGAAGAAAAAAAACGCTTAAAAAGTAGAAGGCATTGTCTCCAAAGACACCACAGAGATGTTGACGAGTTAGAGACAACAAATCGATCTTCAATATTAGAGTGAACATCGTCTAGGATTCCTTAAACATGATGGGTGAAGAAAGTTTCAGTATCGAAATTCATATTCTTAAGCACGTTTAAATAGGAAAGAAATGGCTGAGAAAAGAAATAGAAGTTGATATGTCGGGCATCACAATTCAAGGGCTGATATATAATCCTCACATGCAACTTCCAGTCATTTCAGAAATTCTAATTAGACAAGTGTCACCTAAACCATTAAAGACAACCAAGCTGAGTTAAAAAAGAAAAAGGTATACTGAAGAAATGGCTAGGAGTATTAATGTATAAGAGAAGAATCAAATGATTTCTACATTACATGCTCCCGTTGAAACCCGAAAAGCTAAATGGAGAGAATTAGATTTGCCTTTACAACAAAGGCCAAATTGTTAATTGGAGCTACATGATGTGTGGGCAAAATCATTAGTATAAATAAAAGAGATAGGAGATCAGAAGGAAGAGTATGGGCAATAGCACCTAATTATGAATTTGATAAGATTAGAGTTAGACACTAAATCTTGTTTACGAGAAGAAGATGAAAAAGCAAAGGCATGTGAAGTTGTCATACCTTGGGTTTGGGTCACCTCGGGCCATGTGAACCGATCGGGATCGTTTGATTATTTTATTCAAAAAAACATTTTCAATGATTTATAATATCATAATGTTGTTTCATAAATCAAATCAAACTTTAACTGAATCATACTTTAATTTATAATATTATTTTACAAAGATCATATTTGTATCTACAAGCCACATGATTTCAATAGATGCATCCATTTTTGCTTCCAGCTTGTATAACTCAGATATTAACATTAGATGCACCCATAGATTTTAACTGTGGTGTGATCTAAATCACATTTAATCATTCTTCATCTATAAAAGGTTTAAGATTCAACATCAGCGATATATTGATGAATAATATTTATTAGACTCAAATCATTTTTGTAATCAATCATGAGCATATTAATTTAATATTGACCATGCTAGTTTCATAGAATGAAATACATATTAAGATCTTTCATTGTAATAGTTTGTTATCGGGTCACCCGTGGGACCGTCAATGCCTAAGGAGTGTTGTGTGTGTGAGGGAATTAATTGTGTGAAAACAGAGAGCTTAGTTCTAGAGAGAGCTTAAGTGTTCTTTATTGTATTTGTGTAATCAAGCTTGTTCATCAGTTAAATCACATATTTGATGCAATTTCGTTAATCATTCTTAATTACATTAAAACTGTTTATGATTAATTCATCTCGTTTTTGTCAAAACCATTGATATGAGCTAAAGGAGTTTCATCCTAACATCAATGGTGTTTGAGCATCCCATTAGCAGACCAAGGATGCAACTCAACACCCGGGATCTTTGTTACAATAATATTTGAGTTAAAAGAAAGTGTGAACATGCTAAAGAATTTAATAATATAAAAAGTTTAAATTTTTATTTTCGTCCCTAAGGTTTGGTAAAAATTGTTACTTTCATCCAATAGTTTGTTTTTTCACATCTGGGTCCCTGACGTTTACAAATCTTGTTATATTCATCCAGTTCTTTAACTTCATCCAACATTTTCTGTTAAAAGAGTGATATATTGATCATTTTACATATACGTTTATTTTTTTATTTTAAACATAATTTATTATATCCCATTTAAATACATTAATATTTAGTCCCTGTGGTTTGAACATGTTTGTCAATTCAGTCAAAAAACTCACCATCTTGTCATTAAACACAACATTACCACCACCCTTGATGGAACCACCACATCGCAAAACCACCACTACTCCATCACAAGAACCACCTAACCATCACCACCACCCTATCATAAAACCACCAACACCACACTAGACCGTCACCATCACCACACACTAAATCTCCGCCATCATAACACATACTAGATCACCACCACCATGTGGACCCTAGAAACCAACCATTAATCTCGAACTTGTAACAAACTCCTTCAAAAACGCATATGAAACCCTTGAAAACGAGTATTGTAGCGGTATTAGTAGGGTTTGATGTGTTTTCGAAGCGGTATGTTAGAAGTTCAATATTGACTGTCGATTTTAGGGTTTACATGGTAGCGACGATCCGGTGTGCGTGGTGATGGTGGGCGCTCTGGTGTGGTGTTGGTGGCTTTATGATGGGGTGGTGGCGGTGGTTTGGTGGTTCTTGCGACGGGTGGTGGTGTGGTGGTTCTTTTTGGACTAAATTGGTAATTACGCCCAAACCATAGGGACTAAAATAGCAATGTATTTAAAGAAGATATATTAAATCAGGTTTGAAAAAATAAAAATAAAAATAAAAATATATATGTAAACTGACCAACATACCCCACATTTAACGGAAATTTTGGATAAAGTTAACGGACTGAATGAATATGGCAAGATTTGTAAACGATAGGGACTGAGATGCGAAAAAATAAACTATTGGATGACAGTGGTAATTTTTACCAAACCACAGGGACGAAAATAACAATCTATTCTACAAAAATGACTTTTTGGGAAAAATACCATTTTATTTTTTAAATAAAGTTTAATTTTAAAAAATAATTTATAATATCTATACTATATAATAAAAGAGAAACTGTATTTCTACATGATACTTTTTATGCTATTTTATCTTTTTTTACTTCGCGTAACTTTGCCTAATGTTTTTACACTTTACCTAGATTTATTTATTATTTTAATCAAATCTACTAGATTAAGCAACTAATTAATAACTCGATTAAACTTTTTTCTATGTATTTTTAATTTTTTTTGTTTTCAGTTAAATTATTCAATCAAGTATTTTTAAATTCTATATGCTGAAAATGATTTTATAGACAAGTTAGGATCCAATTAAAAAACTTCAATTATATATTTACATTTTTAATGAGCTGATATATGTTATAATTTGTTGAATCACATAAAGTATTCAAGCAATTTACTTTGTTATATTCTCATTTTGATAGATTAACTATAAATTTAAATTTAGAAAAATTATTTTAAAATATAATCATTTTTGTTCTAATTCTATGATTTTTTATTACTATTAAAAACCCAGTTTTCAAAGTGACAATTAACAAACTTAATTGTATGTTGACTGTTTGCTTTGTGACAAAAGCACAACCGTTATGTATTAGATAAACTAAAGTATTAATTATCAGTCAAAGAACTTGCTATGAGGACAAACACATCATCGTCTATTGATTTGGAACTCTGGATATTCTAAGGCTGTGTTTGATATGCCTCTGACCGGGCTGACCCTGACCCGGCTGACTCGGTCAGCCCGGTCAGCCTGTTTGAAACGATGAATCGAGCCATCTGACCGAGTCAGGGTGTCTGACCCAGACCTTGAAATCAAAGAAGCTGACCGGGCTGACCTCCCCCTTCACCCCTGCGCGATCGATCGGCACCTCCCCCTCCCCCTGCGCGATCGATCGGCACCTCCCCCTCCCCCTGCGCTCTCGATCGATCGGCACCTCCCCAACCCCTGCGCGATCCCTAATCGAGCTACAGCCCTAATCGAACGACTCCCTTACCTACGGTAATCGATCAGCCACCTCCCCTCCCCATGAGCTCTCGGTCGGCTTCATCCCCTCCTCCCGGCGCTCTCGATCGGCGATTTCATGGTGGTTGTGGTTGTGTGTGTGTGAGTGAGTCTGTGTTTGTGTGTGTGCGTGAGTCCGTGTTTGTGTGTGTGTGTGGGGAAGAAGAGAGTGTGTGTATGTGGTTGTGTGTGTGTGTGTGTTATTAATATTATTAATAATAACATAATAATAATATAATAATAATAATAATAATAATAATAATAATAATATAATAATAATAATAATAATATAATAATAATAATAATAATAATAATAACAGAGAAATTTAACAGAGAAATTTAACAGAGAAATTTAACAGAAGTGTATATAGAGGTTATTTTTTTCATTCAGCAGAGTCAGTCAGATACATAATCAAACAGCAAAGTTTCAGTCAGATGCAGACTCAGTCAGAACTTCTTACCGGGTCAGCTTCTGACCCAGTCAGATCTTACTCAATCAGCGCAATCAAACAGCCCCTAAGCTAATATTTGACCACTTTACCAGCATATTTTTGTTGTTTCCTCGACAAGGCTTATGCTTTATCTTATATAGGGCTGTCCAAACCGTTCGACGCTCGACGCTCGCTCGACGTTCGTTCGGGATTTGCTCGAAAAAAGCTCGTTCGAATTTTTGCTCGGTTGTAAACAAGCCGATCGGCTCGGATCGGTTTGTAAACGAGCCAAGCACGAGCAAAGGTCCGCTCGGTTCGATTCAGATCGAATTAATATGTATATATAGTTTATACGTAGTGCCTTTGTTAACGAGTCGGGGGTCTCTTCGAAAGCGGTCTCTCTATCTATCAGGATAGAGGAAAGACTTGCCACCACATACCCCTCCCAGACCCTGCTCTTCAGCGGGATACACTGGGTATGTTTGTTTGTTTGTTTGTTTGTATAGTTTATACGTAGTGCTCTAGTAGATTTGATCGATTATATACCAATATATAATTCTATTTATACATATTTGATCAATCAACCTAATAAAAGAATTCTACACTTAATATAAAAGTGAAAACTAAGCCGTTAAAAGATATTTTTTTGATCATCTCACTCTCACCGTCACCGTTATCTGCAATATGCTCTTCGCCTTATCAGCTACAGACTTAGCTAGCTTCATCATCAGGCACAACGTGTTATCATCCATGAAAGTATTATGTAATGAAATGTGGCTGATTTAAAGTTATTAAACCTTATTCACTGTAGTATAAATTGCATGACACACAAGATAGTTGGGTTGTATAAATTATTTGCCGCTCGTTTGCGCTCGCTCGATGTTCGCTTGAAAATTTAACGCTCGAAAAATGATCGTTCGATTTTCCGCTCGGTTGTAAACGAGCCGATCGGCTCGGTTCGGTTTGAAAACGAGCCGAGCACGAGCAAAGGTCCGCTCGGTTCGGCTCGGCTCGTGAACAGCCCTAATCTTATACTGTTTGAACTTTAAAGTTTAATAATATAATCACGTCGCAGTAATTTAAAACAAATGATTAATATACCCTTAATTTTATAAACAAACTACAATTGTATCGCTCATATTTAGAAATAAATTAAGTAAAAGTTAAAATCATGGTTAATGTGTTATCTGCTACTTGTCCCTTTTTTCTCTTGTGAAACGAGTGACGACCAAAGCTTTCACCATTCATCTGTTATCACGTCATTTGAAATTTGCATCGTTATAATATTTAAAAAAAATTAAGTCTAATAATTTGGGATGACAAATGTAAAATCCAACCTAATATGTGGATTACTAGGATATATATAACCTGGCTAAAACCTATTCATTCTAATAAACAAATGTTTTTTTGAGACACATGGTGTTTTTTATGCATTCTCAGCTTGGTTTTTACGCCTGAACTGATATACACGTTTTAATGTCACACATATCTGTTACATTTATATTTATAATTGGAACGATTTTCAATACTTACTAAAATCAACTTTTTATTTTCTTTCTTACATTTCTCCCTTCCATTTTAGATCAATATCTCTCTACGTTGCTCTCTAAAAATCTCCGGTATTCTAGTGTCTTCTAAGATAATAGTGCATTTAGGATATTATAAATAGATTTTATTTATATACGATTAGATTAGGCTAGTACACTGATGCGTTCATATTTTATATGTGTTTTAAGTGTTTAAATATATGCTTTTAACGTGATTTTTCTATCGAACGTAATCACTTTGTATTAGGTTTGATTTATAGGTGTGGGAAGCTTAAATAATGTATGCAAGGGTTGCACGAAAATTGGATGATATGTGGATGAAAAGAGATGAAGAAAAGAAGAAATTAGTGCAAATGAGCATACGACGTAACTTACGTCCTAAAGGAAGTAAGCTACGTCCTTTCTAAAAACGACAATTTTTGGGACGACTATATGCTCCTATTTCATAGTATCAAAATATAAAAAATTAATGTAACTTAAGGGTTTAAAAAGAAACGAGAAGCAAGGCATGAACGGCGAACGTACCATGTTTTAAATTCATAGATCATAAGAAAAAGATAGTTAATTAGTGGGTTATATCTTCATAGTTTATTGTATCTAGAGTAAATTACCATTTGCATATCTGAGGTTTTGTGATTTTAATCATTTGTATCCCTATAGTTTAAAAATCCTCATACACCCCCTAACGTTTTATTTTTGTTCCCATTTTGCATCCAAATGACTAACGACGTTAAATAATTCTGTTATTATTTTATGAAATGACAAAATTACCCTTTCTCTCTTTATCTCTTTCTCTCTTTCTCTCTATCTTCTCTCTCTATCTCAACCCTTAACCTACAACCCCCAACCCGTTCCCCACTCCTCTCTCTCTATCTCTTAACTCTGTTGTCGCACTCGTCGATTGGCGTCCGAGTCAACACAGCCGCGTTGGTGGAGAACGTGATCGTCGGAACGAGTTCGCCGGAGCTCTGAGCGGAGGTCAGTAAACACGACGAGATCTTCGACGGAATAATCGGAATTCTCGATTATCCGTTACCGTATCCGCGAGCGTTGAAGGTCGGAATCAAGGCGTTGTTCGCTCTCTGCATCGTGAAGCAGCACCGCCACAAGGCGGTGGAGGCCGGAGCGGTGGAGGCGCTTATCGACCGGCTGCCGGATTTCGAGAAATGCGACGGGTTGGGGGCGCTTCAAACAACCATCGTCATAATAATACATCGTCTTCAACAATTCTCTCACAAAATCCCAAATCACCACCGCAATGGCGAACCACACCGCCGGAGAACCCACCATCCCAATACTCCCATTCTCCGATTTCCCCGAAGACGTTCAGCTCTGCATCCTCTCCTTCCTCACACCAACGGAGGTCTCTTCATTCTCCTGCACCTTCAAACGCTTCTTGTCCCACTGCCGGAGCGACTCCAAGCTCTGGTTCTCCATGTGCGATCGCCGGTGGGGGTCCAAGACCCAAATCGCCAAATGGGGTTCCGGTGAAATCACGTTTTAGCATCTGTATAATACACTTCAAGAGTATGAGAATCTGATTGGGTTCTGGCATTTGAGCAGTAGTCGAACGCAGATCAAAAGCCCCAATTCGATTTTGAATAAGCCCCGTTGGTGTTGTTTGAATGAGGGTCGTCGTTTATTACTGGTTCTAGGTTAAGAGTTAAGAGATAGAGAGAGAAAGAGATAAAGAGAGAAAGAGATAAAGAGAGAAAGGGTAATTTTGTCATTTCATAAAATATTAACAGAATTATTTAACGTCGTTAGTCATTTGGATGCAAATGGGAACAAAAATAAAATGTTAGGGGGTGTATGAGGATTTTTAAACTGTACGGACCCAAATGGTCAAAATCACCAAACCTTAGGTATCTATTATGTCTTGGTAGCAATAAAACCTAGTTTTATAATTAATCTCTAAATTTTGTTTTCTTATATATATAGCATCGACAACACACGTTGTTGATAGTCCATGGACACAACAATCAACGGTGCCCTTTTTGTCATGGACGACCGCATGCTGCGGCTCCTTCTGCGGCTATTACTGTCTAATGTGTTTTGAGACAAGCACACAAGGGATGATCGATCTACTTTTAACCTTTATTTCTCCTTACGCCTCAACTCGTTGTGTATTGATAAATAGGACGAAATAGGGTGAGATTGATTGTCGCAAAATGGTAATAGAATTTACATTCTATAAGATGGTCTTATACTAGGAGTCTAGGTCCAATTTAGATTTATGTCCCTTAGCTTCAAATTGACAAGTAGGGTATAGTATTTTGTAAAGTACTTATTAAAATAGTATGGAAAATAAGTGTAAACGTAGTTTGTAATTGGTATTTGTAAAGTATCTTGTAGTTTGGTTAGAAAATTAAATAGTTGGCAATTTGGTTATGAAAAATAATATAGAAGACGGTGAATGTGTGAAAAATGTAAGGATGGTTTTGAGATGGATGTAGGTAAAATTACATTTATCCATGTTTACATATGTATAATATTCAAAACCGAGTCAATGCAGCATAATCTACTAGCAGTTACATATGTTATCTCCCATTGCAGCCGATTGGTTGAGTTGTGATTGATGCGCTTGGGTTGCAACTATGTATTGTTATAGCTAGACGTTAGAAGTTCATAATGCTCTAGTTACCACTACTCGTTGTGACTAAGCAATTCCCATTGTTGTGTTGCTCCTCATGTTCACACGAAACATAAACATACTAGTTTCAATCATAATTAATTAAACACGATAATATACACTTAATGTATCATTCATGTTATCTCCCTTAAAGTTTGGTTCATTGCGAATTAACGGAAAGCCAGATGTTTCATTTAATGAAAAAAATCCCTTTTTCATATTTTAATCAACAAAAAACTAATTTTACTAGTTTCATGTCTAATCTCTTGAGTACCACCTTTCCAACATGAGCTGTAATTTACATGATTAGTTAGTTAGCATAGTAGTGGTTAGGGAGGAGGGGGCATTCTCGGGTATAGCATCGGGTAGGGAGGTATCCTAGCGGGTACACTGTCGCCACCCTCTTAGGGTACCTCCAGGATAGTTGATTTCGGGTACTAGTTGTCGATGAGGGTAGCAATTGGTGGTTTTATTTAAAATAAAAATTTGTTTTTCTATCATATATATATATATATAATATATATATATATATATATATATATATATATATATATATATATATATATTATATATACACACACACACACATATATATGCACACATAAACACATATACACTCAAACAAACAAAATTATTAACACATTGTTATGGTTTCTTAAAAGTCAAGGGTTAGTGGAAGCGAAAAATACGAAGTAGAATACAAAACGTTTATTATTTGAATTTGTGTAATTTTTAATTATAGTTTCTAGGATTTTATTATTGTTATTTGTTTGTTTTTTTTATTATTTGAATTAGTGTAAATTTTAATTGTTATAAAAGTTAATTTTCTTTTGAATTATTTAATATGAAAATAAAAGTTCTAGGGTAGTCTAGGGTTGTATTTAGCTTTTTAGGTGTTTCAGGATAGTTCAGAGTACTTGTGATGTGACAGTGTGTGATTGGTGGATTCCAGAGTAGTCCAGCATACTTCAGGGTTGCGCCTCCTCCTCCCTTAGTTACATGAGTTTTCTGGTAGCGAATTCGAATGGGTAATAAAACATTAAAATTGTTCTAATTCTAATCTATATGTATTATTTATAATTTTTAGTACGTAACTTACACAATCTATATTATAATTACCAATATATGTATCGTAAATTTGTCGACAATGTGGCCGATGGATAAAAGAGTTTATGCTAACACGAGATAGCAAGAGAAAGTAAGAATTGGAAAAATAAATCATTGAAGGATCATCTATTCTAATAAATAAAATATAATGTGCCACATGGCACCCTTGAAAGTCTACATTTTGCCACATGTCAGCAATATAGACCACCTCTCCAATACATCATTTTATTAAAAACACGCGGATCCTTGGTCCGGTTCAAATGCAACCCGTTTTTCATATGGATGATATATATTTCTTATACACCGAATACAAACCCTAAATCTTCCAAACCTAACCCCAATTGTCACACCCTCAATTTCCACAAACGGGGTTTTACCGTTAGGCGTGTGACATACCAGGATCTCAGATAGCATCAGTTACACCAACACAGTAATTACAAAACATCACATTAAGTAATTAGTTGTTTAAATCAAACATAAGTGTTTCAGACTTGCGGAAGCGTTTCAAATATAGAAATCATCATTGAATTGTTTTAACATGCGTTTTAACCATAAGAATCAGTAGCGTTTCAACAAATTAAACCAGTTGAGTAGTGATGTATGCCATGCATGCATCCTAGCTGAGTTCTTAATCTTGTGCGTTTCTGTGACCTGAGAAAACATGCTAAAATGTGTCAACATAAAGTTGGTGAGTCCACAGGTTTAATCAACAAGAAATGTGTCCGAAAAGCGTTTCATATGGTTTAGTATATAAAGCATATCGATAGGTAGCGAGCCTATAAACAAGTTAGTTAGTGTTTCAAACCGAAGCTGACTGTGTGTGTTTAGTGCCTTTCCACCACGTCTTAACCGACCGTGGTAATCGTTTTAGGTCAATTTAGCACCGTTTGACCTCCAATCAAGCTAGCGCGACTAGCCAGGGCGGGGTTTGTCAGACCCAGTAGTACTACTCAAAATTACCTCGCTAATCTCGTTACTAACGGTTTGCTACTGTAAGGACTTTCAAATGCGTTTCCCACTAACATAACAGGCGATATCAATAATACTGGCAACCATAACAAAAATAGTGTTTGCATGTTTTCTCCCCCAAAAAGGAAAGAAAGTAAAATGGGGCCGTGAAACTCACCTCGAGTGTAGAGCAACAAGTAATTGTAAGCACAAAAGATCGGGTTTCCAATTAACCTGTGTTTCATTCAGTATATATATATATATATATAATTAATATCAACTATTAATTATAAATATAATAACTGTACGGTTTCGCGTCTCACGAATCGGTTCGGTGTCGATTATATATATATATCCGCGTTATATACGTTATATAATGCCTAGTATTATATTCCCACGTATATATATTAAAATACAAGTAATAATAATTTCATGATTTCAATTGTTTATAGTTTACTTTCACATAAATAACCAATTATATCATTTGTTAATATTATTATATATAGATTTATTAAATGTCACAAGAAGTAATTTTACAAAAAATAATTAGATACTTTTAAAATATACAAAGTTTATAAAAATTATTTTTTTTAATTTTTAGTAATTTTTCTGTATTTTAAAAGGCTCAAAAAGGGCTTTAAAAAATAAGTGTTGAGGGCCGGGTTCGAACCGTGACCTCAAACACACACTGCCACACACATACCAGTAAACCAAGGCCTCAGCCGTGATGAAAACCCATTTCCAATTCTTAAAAACCAACCTTTAAATCAATCCCCAATTTCCCCCAAATTCCCGAAACCCTAGTTCGAATTTGGATCAAATTGAAAATCAATTCGATGTTGTTAACATCTAGAATCATAGGGCTTTAATTACTCATGTTAAACCGAGTGTTTGGGTATATTCAATTACCTGATTTGAAGTTAGATGGATGGTGAACACTTGATGAACAAGCCGCGACCGAGGTTCACTGATTAGGTACCCAAATGACGATGTTAATCAAATTAGTTGCACAGGTAGCTTCTAATGAAGCTATTGATCGAAAGCCCTATGTTAATTGCAGTGAATATCGTTCGGAGTATGGACTTTGGTAGAGTTACAGGTCGCGATGATGGTGATGATCGAACTGGTTTGTGTGTGTTTTCAGATGAAGTTAGAAGTTGCATTCGATTTATAGGCAGCTAAAGTTCGTGTGGATCGATTTAATTTGATTAAATTTGTCGTTTGAGTGAAAGTGGTTAGGTGTGTGATAGTGGATTCGATTAATGGTCCACTACCCGAAATGCGGATACTTTTTCCCCAATTAGTGGTTGCATTATTGCTGGAAATTCAACCACGATCGTAGTGGTGCTTTGTGGGTTCAAAGGACCGGTTTTTAGATCGTTTGGTGATCGCCGGAGCCGCGCCGGAGCATCGCCGGCCGGCGACCGGAAAAGCGGGGAAGGGCGGGGTTTGGGTTGTAATTTCTTAATTTTCACAAATAGTCCTTGTGGTTTTCAATTTGTTATTTTATGTTGTTAAATTTCTTTTGTAATTTGATAAATGGCAAACTAACCCCTGGACTTCATTATTATTATTATTATTATAATTATTATTATTATTATTATTATTATTATTATTATTATTATTATTATTATTATTATTATTATTAAATAATAGTGAAATGGATTAATTTACGATAAACGGAGAATGTTAGTTAAATAGTATTAATCTAAAACTCGGGTTGTCACATTATCCCCTTGTTGAAGAAATTTTCGTCCCGAAAATTAGAACATTAGGTTCAGTTAATTACATGGAATTCAACGATTTAAAACTCGTGAGTTGTAAGGTTTTGACAGAGTTGTGACATCATCCCCTTGTTGATGGGAATTTGTCTCGAAATTTATGGAAAAATATATCTTAAAAATGATACCTTAAGAAGTAGGTGTTTGATCGTTGAATAGTTGTGGGTACTTCTTCTTCATTTGGTCCTCGCGTTCCCGGGTAAACTCTGGTCCAGGCTTTGAGTTCCACCTGACACGCACAATAGGGATCTTGCTACGTTTTAGGGTTTTGACTTATAGATCCACAATCTCTACTGGTTCTTCAATGAAACGAAGTTGTTCATCGATTTCCAGTTCTTCTAATGGAACTACAAATGATTCATCCGCAATACACTTTCTTTCCAAATTGTACAATCCCTTTCCAGGGAGAGACTTTGAGTCAAACGTGATCTCATTGGATTCTAGAGACCTTCGACGAATCACCTTATCCTGATGGTCTATCTTGGTTTCATGCTTTGATAACCAATTCATACGGTATTAAGTCTATGTCAAAGACATGATCTTCGTGTACTTTTGTGTAACCTCTAATTATTACCATTGGTCACTTTAACCGAGTAAATAATTTCTAAGCAACTAGCTAGGGTTAATGCTAAGTTAAAGAATAATTCCAGCAGAATCAAAGCTATTATCAACCCTGGTATCAAATGGATGTGTAGCTATTGATGACAAGGTACGTACATGTAACAACATTTAGTCTTGTCGAATGTGGCTTGCTTCAGCCGTATATGTATGACCGCGTGATGTATTTCCTTGACTTATGTGACCTTTATTTCCATAATTTAACTGTTCTTACTTTCTAGCTATAGCAATTTCCTAATTCTGATTGCTTCTAACTTGTCCTTGGGTCCTAATCGACCTAGGGCACACTTATGGTAATGGTCGGAACTCCAACCTCCTTAATGTCCCCGTTTAACGCATTTTAGCTTAATCGTATTAACCAACATAGCTAGGTTTACAACATTAGCATTCTTGTCTACCTTACCGCTAGGTTGCTTGTTCAACCCTCCAACTTCTTTCTACTACTCACTAGATTTGCCTAGTGTCCTTCTTAATCCTATTTGGTCTAATGTCATAAGGTATGACATCAGCTTTGTCAATTCATGGAGTTTGTCAGTATAAAGAGCACAACCTAACCCTACCATTGCACGATTTTAGAATTACAATTCTTACTTTTGCATTTCATTCCTTAGGTAATAGTACTCAATCACCAAGGCTTTGAACTCACCTCAATAACCCTATATATAAGCATCACCGGTATACTAAGAATGTGCTTAAACCGGTTACACGACATCCTAATTTTCCTTAGCATCATCCCAAAGAATAACGTAATGTATGTATAGAGAGTATCATCACTCTTCTATATTTCCTGTAGTCCACTTTCATTCTAAGCATTCAATCAGTTCCTCAGTTACTGAAATACTAAGTGGAGGAATGTCTCTTAAAAGATAAAATTAATGTCACGATTGGAAACACCATGAAGGCTCTAAGTAGGACAGGACTTAAGTAATAGCAAGTGTTAGTAATGTTTTGTTACCCTTAACAAGGTCTTACTAGAATTATGATCCTAGCACCCTAGGGTATAGAATAGAAACTTGTAATACTCATGATCGTTATCTCATGGTAAGATTAGCCAGACTTCTCATGCACGGCGAATTGCAATTACGTGTGCACCCGTAATGGTAATTTGCCTTGCATGTTCACCCTTAGCTTCACCTACCCCAAGTTAACATCATAGTATTATCCAGATTCATCAAGCACATATGTATAGAATCAGGTATAGAGACAAGGAATAAGCATAAAGGAACATACATGTAATATTAAATCCATAGACTTAATATACTTGATCCATTTGCCTTATAGACTTGTGTATTGACCATAGTTTATCACTCATCCCAGAAATCCCCAGGTAAGCATAACTGGTCTCGCAATGAGATTTATACGATACGCTTGCCTTAGCCCGAAGGCCTTTTGCTAGGAAATCCAGAATACAGGTGTCTATGTGTCAGAATACAGGTGTCTATGTGTCACACCAATTTCTTTAGTTCATAGAATAAAACTTTAGAGAGAAATTAAAGGCACGAGTTATCAGTTTCTTTTCCTCGGGTATCTATGTGTCACATAAATATGTTAAAGCAACAGTTCTTAGAGTTATCAGTTTCTTTTCCTCAGGTATCTATGTGTCACAGAAATATGTTAAAGCAACAGTTCTCAGGCATCCAAAGTTAATAAGTACAGCTTAGTAATCTATGTGTGTGTAACCAATGCAAATCCAGCTATAGTCTAAAATGCAATGCAAATGAGATGCAAAGTCCATTTTAGTTCGCTATAACTAATGCTCTGATACCAATCTGTCACACCCTCAATTTCCACAAACGGGGTTTTACCGTTAGGCGTGTGACATACCAGGATCTCAGATAGCATCAGTTACACCAAACACAGTAATTACAAAACATCACATTAAGTAATTAGTTGTTTAAATCAACATAAGTGTTTCAGACTTGCAGAAGCATTTCAAATATAGAAATCATCATTGAATTGTTTCAACATGCGTTTCAACCATAAGAATCAGTAGCGTTTCAACAAATTAAACCAGTTGAGTAGTGATGTATGCCATGCATGCATCCTAGCTGAGTTCTTAATCTTGTGCGTTTCTGTGACCTGAGAAAACATGCTAAAATGTGTCAACATAAAGTTGGTGAGTCCACAGATTTAATCAACAAGAAATGTGTCCGAAAAGCGTTTCATATGGTTTAGTATATAAAGCATATCGCTAGGTAGCGAGCTTATAAACAAGTTAGTTAGTGTTTCAAACCGAAGCTGACTGTGTGTGTTTAGTGTCTTTCCACCACGTCTTAACCGACCGTGGCAATCGTTTTAGGTCAATTTAGCACCCGTTTGACCTCCAATCAAGCTAACGCGACTAGCCCAGGCGGGGTTTGTCAGACCCAGTAGTACTACTCAAAATTACCTTGCTAATCTCGTTACTAACGGTTTGATACTGTAAGGACTTTCAAATGCGTTTCCCACTAACATAACAGGCGATATCAATAATACTGGCAACCATAACAAAAATAGTGTTTGCATGTTTTCTCCCCCAAAAGGAAAGAAAGTAAAATGGGGCGGTGAAACTCACCTCGAGTGTAGAGCAACAGTAATTGTAAGCACAAAAGATCGGGTTTCCAATTAACCTGTGTTTTATTCGGTACATATATATATATATAATTAATATCAACTATTAATTATAATATAATAACTGTACGGTTTCGCGTCTCACTAATCGGTTCGGTGTCGATTATATATATATATCCGCATTATATACGTTATATACCTAGTATTATATTCCCACGTATATATATTAAAATACAAGTAATAATAATTTCATGATTTCAATTGTTTATAGTTTACTTTCACATAAATAAACCAATTATATAATTTGTTAATATTATTATATATAAATTTATTAAAATATCACAAGAAGTAATTTTACAGAAAATAATTAGATACTTTTAAATATACAAAGTTTATAAAAATTATTTTTTTAATTTTTAGTAATTTTTCTGCATTTTAAAAGGCTCAAAAAGAGCTTTAAAAAAATAAGTGTTGAGGGCCGGGTTCGAACCCGCGACCTCAAACACACACTGCCACACACATACCAGTAAACCAAGGCCTCAGCCGCGATGAAAACCCGTTTCCAATTCTTAAAAACCAACCTTTAAATCAATCCCCAATTTCCCCCAAATTCCCGAAACCCTAGTTCGATTTTGGATCAAATTGAAAATCAATTCGATGTTGTTAACATCTAGAATCATAGGGTTTTGATTACTCATGTTAAACCGAGTGTTTGGGTATATTCAATTACCTGATTTGAAGTTAGATGGATGGTGAACACTTGATGAACAAGCCCCGACCGAGGTTCACTGATTAGGTACCCAAATGATGATGTTAATCAAATTAGTTGCACAGGTAGCTTCTAATGAAGCTATTGATCGAAGCCCTATGTTAATTGCAGTGAATATCATTCGGAGTATGGACTTTGGTAGAGTTACAGGTCGCGATGATGGGATGATCGAACTGGTTTGTGTGTGTGTTTTCAGATGAAGTTAGAAGTTGCATTCGATTTATAGGCAGCTAAAGTTCGTGTGGATCGATTTAATTTGATTAAATTTGTCGTTTGAGTGAAAGTGGTTAGGTGTGTGATAGTGGATTCGATTAATGGTCCATTACCCGAAATGCGGATACTTTTTCCCCAATTAGTGGTTGCATTATTGCTGGAAATTCAACCACGATCGTAGTGGTGCTTTGTGGGGGTTCGAAAGGACCGGTGTTTAGATCGTTTGGTGATCGCCGGAGCCGCGCCGGAGCATCGCCGGCCGGCGACCGGAAAAGCGGGGAAGGGCGGGGGTTTGGGTTGTAATTTCTTAATTTTCACAAATAGTCCTTGTGGTTTTCAATTTGTTATTTTATGTTGTTAAATTTCTTTTGTAATTTGATAATGGCAAAACTAACCCCTGGACTTCATTATTATTATTATTATTATAATTATTATTATTATTATTATTATTATATTGTTATTATTATTAAATAATAGTGAATGGATTAATTTACGATAAACGGAGAATGTTAGTTTAAATAGTATTAATCTAAAAACTCGGGTTGTCACACCAATTATCTATGCTTTCTCCTCATCTCTTTCGATTGTAAATCACACTATTGGTGTTTTCATTTGAAGATTTTGTTGATCGGATGTGTTATCGAATCATGTCTTCATCAGGTTTCTTATCCTAACGTTTTTGCTTCGTTTTTCAAATGATTAATGTCACACCCTCAATTTCCATAAACGGGGTTTTACCGTTAAGCGTGTGACATACCAGGTGTAACATCTTGTATTTTTGTGATAATTAAAAGTTTGCATGTTAAATTTTTGTAAGGACCATTGTTGCCATATGTGACACTTATGGGCCATTTATGCTTATTTTCTTCTTCTTCTTCTTATTTTACTAATTATTACTTAATAAATAAATAAGATAATAATAATAATAATAATAATAATAATAATAATAATAATAATAATAATAATAATGATTTACAAGAGTTTATACAAGTCAAGGGGTTGTTTTGCTAATCTTGAAAACTTTAAAAGAAAAGTTTACACATAAAATGTTAAACTAAAAACCACAGGGACCAAATTTGTAAATAACCCAAACCGCCCCCCTTTCCCTTCTCGTCGGCCACTGCCTCCGACCACCGCTTCTCCGGCGAGCCTCAATACCCAATTAACACGGATTCAACTCAATTAAACACACCCGACACACCCACGTGGAAGATTCGAACATTTGCCCGCTTTAATTTGAAAATTTGAATCAACAGTGCGATCCTGTTTCCTTCCCCGCGTGTTCGGCCGCTTTACAGGCCACGATAGCATTAACAATCAATAATAATTCAATTAATCCAACCAAAACAATCATTTAACTATCTGTAACCTATTCCTAGTTTCAATTTCATCCGAAAAAATCCCACAGCACCTCCATCGAACACCACCTTCCTTTCGGACCTGCAACATGGTCGACAGTGGTCTTCGAGGCAATTAAACTCTAAATTGATTGAGGGCATTGGATTACAAACACATGTTGAAGCTTCATACGAAAAGAATTTGATTATGAACAACTCAATCACCACGAACTAACTTCCACCCGTGACGACTCGTTCGTAAACCTGAGAGCATCAATTCGAACTCAATAACGTAAGTTTCTCACACATTGTACTCGTTTTAACATGGGGAAACAAAGCCCTAATATTAATTTGATTAACATGTCTGAATTGAAGATCAATTTGATGGCAAACGATTCTAGGGTTTATGTGAATTGGGGGAAACTGGGTTAAAGAAGTTTAAAAGGAATTGGAACCGAAGTTAACCGCGGCTGGAAGCCATGGTTCACCGGTTCATGCTTCACCCTGATGTTCAAGAGGTCCCGGGTTCGAACCCGGGCAACCTCATATATTTTTTTAAAGGCCTTTTAAGCCTAATTATAATTATAGAAAAATTTAATAAATATAAAAATAACTTTTGTAAACTTTAAATTTATTTTTGGGCACCAAATAATTTTTCTGGATTTTATTTAAAATTAAATAACTTTATTTAAAACTATTTTTAAAAGGTTATTTTGGTTAATAATACACAATAAAATAGTTTTGGCTCAAACGTTATTTCTTTAAAATCATGATTATCTTCAAATGTTTATTTACAACTTATATTTAAACTTTATATGTCGATACAAATAAGTTCTTTTAAAAATAATTAAATAATTATTTATGTAAAACTGAACTTGAAACAATAAATCTTCATAACATTAATAGGCATTATATTAAAGTTTTATCAAATTATTTACAAATATTGTTTTCTTATAAAATATACTTTAATTGACGGTTTAGATTAATATTTTCATAATTATTCTTCGTAAATCATAAAGACACATTTTGAACTTTATCATTTCTAAAACACTTAATAATTCAGCTAATGGATTAAAAATACGAATATTACTCTATAAAATTAATTACTTAACAAAGCTCATAATTCTATCAAAACCCCTAATCCTTGTTGAACGTTAATCTTAACCTTAAACTTGTAATATATATTTAGGTGCTTGTAATGGATACTTTAGATCATAGTTTAATCTTTTATTATCATCTTGTAATGCTATATCAAGGTGAGTATTTCTATACCCCTTTTTCTTATTTTCACACTTTGGGGTGAACATGTTAACTTATATCATTGCACTTATAAACTTATTCGAGACTTGTAAACTTATGGCAATTTACTTGTGAGTTGTGGTTAGTTGAACTTTTTTGGTTACCATGTTATGGCGTTATATGTACAATCATTAACTATTGCTAGCCCAGCGAAGTCATAGATCTATGGGACAGACAACCTATTTGGTGGCCCTAGTGTCGTTTTCTTGAGCACTATGGGGATCAAATACACTTAGCTGATCGTATATACTTTACCGTTAATAAAATATTAACGTCGCTTGATACTTGTAAAACTTTGTCGAGGTTTGATTGTTGCATTGTTCATAACATCCCTAATCACTTTATTCACTAATTTACAACTTGAATTGTCATCTTTTATATATTCTATATATTGAAAACTATGAAATGCTCACCAACATTTTTATGTTGACCTTTTATTTTTAACATGTTTCAGGAAAAACCCAAGTATGCGTTCTACTCTTTGAAGCTTATCACACTTAGGATTGGACTTAGAGAAATAAATGAATGATCTTGTTACTTTTATTTTTTTGTATTCTAGATGTATCTTGTTTGAGCCTTTACTTGTATTGATACAATTGAATCTTGATTAATAAATTTGGAATTAATAATAGCGTTATGTGGCTGTGAACAATCGTAACTCTCACACTTCGACGATTCCGCCGTCAAGGTTGGGGTGTGGCACCAGGATCTTAGACACAGTCATATCAACGACACTACATGAATTTAATCAGAGTAACGTAATGAAATGAATAACAGTGCGGAAGCGTAAAACTGAAATGTAAACAATACTGAAAGTCTGAAAATGCTATGCCAAAACAAATATTCAATGCAACTAAATGGATCAGATGAATGCATGTCCTGAGTGCGTTCCTTAATCGTGCATCATGAGAATAAACATTCCTGTTACCTGAGAAAACATGCTAAAGTGTGTCAACATAAAGTTGGTGAGTTCACAGGTTTTATCACAGATAAAAATGTTTGTAACTGTTCGAATGTTTGAAACTGTTCGAATGTTTGTAACTATTCGAAATGTTTGTAACTGTTTGAAATGTTTGTAACTGTTTGAAATGGTATAGTAATTAAAGCATATCGATAGGTAGCTAGCCTATAATCATGTTACTTAGCGTTTCGAACTGAAGCTGACTGTTTGCATGTCCTATATGTTTGTTGTTTCCCCGTCACGTCTCACCAGAAAGTGACAAATGTTAGGTCAATAATGCACCCTTTTGACCTCCAATCAAGCTAGCGCGACTAGCCCGGGCGGGGTTTGTCAGACCCAGTAGTACTGCTCAGAATTACCTCGCTACACATTACTAACGGTTCGAGAATGTCAGGACTGTTTGTATGTTTGTACTAACGTAACAGGTGATATCAATAATACTAAAACCATTCATAAAATATGTTTGCATGTTTTCTCCCCTAAAAGGAAAGAAAGTAAAATAGAGACCGTGAAGACTCACCTTGATTGCACAGCAAGGAAATAATGTTCGTACAACGATTAGGGTTTCGGTTAACCTGGATTTCATTTAATAGGAATATAATTATTGTTAGTTATTATTTACGAGTTTATGGTTAATAATATGATTAACGTTCGAATAAGAATTAGGGTTTTGATAGAACTATGACTTTTGTTTAAGTAATTAAATTTATAAAATAAATATCATATTTTTAATCCATTTGATGAATTATAAGTGTTTTAGAAATGAATTTAGATATAACGATGAAGTTCAACATGTAATTACGTCTGTATAATTAACGAAGAATAATTACAAAAAATAAATCTAAACCGTTCGTTAAAGTGTATTTTATAAAACAAACAATATTTGTAAATAATTTGATAAAACTTTAATATAATCTAGAAAATTATCTGGTGCCCAAAAACATAAACAAAGTTTATAAAAACTATTTTTATAATTTTTTAAAAATTTTCTGTAATTTTTAAAAGCTTAAAAAGCCTTTAAAAAAAATAAATGAGGGTGCACGGGTTCGAACATGTGACCTAAAGGTTGGCAAGTGAGTGGGGAACCGGTGAACCAAGGCATACAGCCGCAGTAAGACTCGGTTCCCTTTAATTTTAAACACAACCCAAAGCTTTTCCCCAAACAGAACCCAAGATTCGATTTGAGACAAATTGACCACTAATCGACTTTGTTAATGAAATTGATCTTGGGGATTTTGATCCCCAATTAAAAACGAGTTTATAGAGGTCTTGATTACCTGTTGAAATGATGTAATTGTTGGGTTTGAGTTCGAGTTAGGTCGCGGCTTTGCAAGAACCAATTCAAGTGGCAATTGTTGATGATAATCGAATTCCTTTCACAGGAAGTTTCTAATGACTCTAAGGATGATAAGCCCTCTGTTAATTTCGTGAAATAAAACTCAAAAGGTGGGTATCGACTATGTTGCAGGTCCGCGACAATAGGGGTGATCGATTGTGGTGTTTGTGTGATTCTCAGATGCAATTGGAAGTTATATTAGTTTAGAAACAGGTAGATGGTAGTCCAGATTCGATTAATTTGATTATTATTAGTGTTTGGTGCGCGATCGTGGCCAGGTAATCCGGCCGAAAGTGAGGTGGGTGGGTTTGGTTGTCACGCACTCAAAATTTCAAATTACAGTGGGCTCAGGTTCGAATCTCCCACGCGATGTTGTCGGGAATATTTGATTGAGTTGAAATTGATTAATTTTGGTTATTGTGGGTCGCCGGAGTATGGCCGAAAAGTTGGCCGGAGGTGAAGGTGGTCGACTGTGGGGGTGATGTGTTTTTAAAACAATTTTACACTTTGCTCCCCTGAGGTTTATGTTGTTTATTATTTCATGTTTAAAGTTTCATAAATAAGTTTCAAATATTACATTTTCAACCCTAAAGTTAATAGGGTTAAGTTTTTTTTTATTTATTTTCAATTCGATAACTAAGCTTCGTAATTACTTATATAATTTTATATTTTTTATAAAATCATATTAATAATTATATGATTATAATGTGAATTAAATGACAATATTACTGCGCTCACATTGAAATAAAATAAATTCCATTGATTAACATAAACGGGTTCGGGTTTCGAGCTAAAAATGGGTCGGATGTTACAGTCTCCCCTACTTTAGGAAATTTCATCTCGAAATTTTAATCACAAGGAGGCTGAAACAAAAAGATGAGGATACTTGGATTTCATTTGGTCCTCACGTTCCCAGTGAACTCTGGGCCACGTTTAGATTCCCATCGGACTTTGACAATAGGGATACAACTGTGTTTGAGTGTCTTGACCTCTCGGTCCATAACTTCCACTGTTCCTCGATGAAACGTAGTTGTTCATCATCATGTATCTCGTCTAACGGAACGACGAGAGTCTCGTCTGCAAGGCATTTCCTCAGGTTTGAAACATGGAACACATTGTGTACTCCACTGAGTTCTTCTGGTAGGTTCAACTGATAGGCTACGGGCCAACCCGTTTGACAATCTCAAACGGTCCACGTACCTAGGGTTTAGTTTTTCCACGTTTCCCGAAACGAATCACACCCTTCCAAGGTGACAGTTTCAAAAGCACTTTGTCACCTATTTGAAATTCCAATGGTCGGCGACGCTTGTCAGCGTAACTCTTCTGTCGGTCACGTGCTGCTGCCATACGGTTACGGATCTGCACGATCTTCTCAGTCGTCTCGTGCACAAGTTTAGAACCGGTAAGTTGACTTTCTCCAACTTCCGCCTAGCAAATAGGTGACGGGCACTTACGCCCATACAGTGCCTCAAATGGGGCAGCTTTGATCGACGTGTGATAGCTATTATTGTATGAAAACTCAACTAACGGTAAGTTTCCCAACTGCTGCCAAAATCAATCACGCAAGCGCGTAACATGTCTTCCAAAGTCTGGATCGTACACTCACTCTGGCCGTCAGTTTGAGGATGATATGCAGTGCTCATATCTAATCGCGTTCCCAATGATCGTTGTAAAGATTGCCAGAAGTGTGAAGTGAATCGAGCGTCACGATCAGAGATGATGGAAATTGGCACACCGTGCCGAGCGACTATTTCCCTTAGGTAGATACGAGTCAAATTCTCCATTCGGTCAGCCTCCCTAATTGGTAGGAAGTGTGCAGATTTTGTCAAACGATCTACAATTACCCAAATGGTATCGCATCCGCTGGGAGTCCGAGGCAGTTTCGTGATAAAGTCCATAGATATCTGCTCCCACTTCCATACTGGAATTTCTGGTTGTTAAAGTAAACTAGATGGTCATTGATACTGTACCTTAACCTTAGAACAGGTTAAGCATCTGCTTACGTAAGTGGCAATGTCAGCTTTCATGTTTGGCCACCAGTAAAGGACTTTTAGATCGTGATACATCTTGTCCAAACCCGGATGAATAGAGTATCGTGACTTGTGAGCTTCGTCCATTACCAGCCCTCGTAGGTCTCCATACAAAGGAACCCATATTCGGTCCATGAAGTAGCGGATTCCATCAGATTTGACCTTTAATTGTTTCTCCATGCCTCGTAGTGATTCGGCTTTTAGGTTCTCGTCTTTCAAAGCTTCAAGTTGAGCATTACGTATTTGATCGGGTAATCCTGTATGAATGGTGAGTTGTAATGCTCGAACTCGCTTCGGCTTAGGTGTCTCCTTTCGACTTAAGGCGTCGGCTACTACGTTAACCTTACCCGGATGATATTTGATTGCATAGTCGTAGTCATTCAATAACTCGACCCAACGACGTTGTCTCATGTTCAGCTCCTTCTGTTCAAAGATGTGCTGGAGACTCTTGTGATCGGTGTAAATAGTGCACTTGGTACTGTACAAGTAGTGTCTCCATATCTTGAGAGCAAACACAACGGCTCCCAACTCTAAGTCATGTGTCGTGTAGTTTTTCTCATGAACTTTCAATTGACGGGAAGCATAAGCATCACCTTCTCGCATTGCATTAGCATACAACCAAGTCCTTGAATAGAAGCATCACAATCACAATAAACTACAAAATTGTTTGTTCCCTCAGGCAGGGATAGAATCGGTGTCGTACAGAGTTTCTGCTTCAGAACCTGAAATGCGGATTCTTGTTTGTCACCTCAATTGTACGTAGTGCCTTTATGAGTTAACGCGGTGAGGGGTTGAGCAATCTTTGAAAACCCTTCGATGAATCGTCGAGAATAGCCAGCCAACCCAAGAAACTGTCGTACCTCAGTCGGAGTCTTAGGTGTAGCCCAGTTCTTGATGGCTTCTATTTTTGCGGGTCAACATGTATTCCATTCTCATTAACCACATGACCCAAAAATTAGACCTCTCGTATCCAGAAGTCACACTTTAAAAATTTAGCATACAATTGTTTTTGTTTCAGCAGCTCCAGAATCAGTCTAAGGTGCTCCTCGTGTTCTTCCTTATTCTTTGAATAAATAAGGATGTCATCGATGAAGACAATGACGAACTTGTCCAAATAGGGTTTGCACACTCGGTTCATGAGGTCCATGAAAACCACTGGCGCGTTGGTCAACCCGAATGGCATAACCAAAAACTCGTAGTGGCCATACCTAGTTCTGAACGCAGTCTTTGAAATGTCTTCATCACGAACCCTTAGTTGATGATATCCCGACCTCAGGTCTATCTTGGAATAGAAACTCGACCCTTGAAGCTGATTGAATAAATCATCGATGCGTGGAAGAGGATAACGATTCTTAACCGTTTTTTGTTCAATTCCCTATAATCAATACACATACGAAAGCTCCATCCTTCTTCTTGACAAACAGGACTGGGGCTCCCTACGGTGATAAGCTAGGTCTGATAAACCCTTTATCCAATAGCTCCTGCAATTGCGTAGACAGCTCTTGCAGTTCTTTTGGAGCTAATCTGTACGGTGCTCTCGCGATAGGTGCGGCTCCAGGTACCAAATCAATCTGGAACTCGACTTGGCGATGTGGTGGGAGAGCAGGTAGGTCTTCAGGGAAAACCTCGGGATAATCATGTACGACAGGGATATCTTCAATCTTCTTTTCCTCATCTTCTTTTTCAGTGACCATAGCAAGGAAAGCTATATGACCCTTGCGTAAGCACTTCTGGGCTTTCATGTAGGAGACGATTCCAGAGACTGTACCACTCTCCTCGCCATGAACTGACAAAACTTCACCACTAGGAAGTGGTACACGAATGATTTTCTCACAACAGATGATCTTAGCTTGGTTCTTAGACAACCAGTTCATACCCACAACCACATCAAAGCTACCATGGGTAATAGGAATCAGATTTATATTGAACGAATGTCTAGAAAACTCTAGATTACGACTGCCAAGCACATGGGTGGCGGTTATAGCTCTACCATCGGTTACTTCTATGGTATATTCTGGAACTTAAACTGGTAAGAACTACCTCTAGCAGTCCACTCAAGTTACTGGGTATGAAACTTCCATCGTCCCGTGAATGAGATAATACTGAAACAGAACTACCATTTCTACTGGTTTCCAATCTTCTTAAGCCTTGGATGGTTTCTCTTTAAATGCACAAGTTGTCTATACTCCTAGCATCCTTTCAGTGCTTCCTGTGGTTGATATAACTTGGCCTAGATGTTCACACGACGGTTCTTAAAGGTATGACCAAATTTCTCTACAGTGCTCTCAAATGTTCTTATTGCACGAGTCATTGGGAGGGATAGTTGCACCTGTGGCTTATAATGGAAAGGCTGAGATATATTGGACGGGGTCATCATAATGTCTTGCTTTTTGGTCCTACGCCAAGCGTAGTAAGCCAGAAAAATCCGATTGGATTCTCACCGCCAGGGAGACAAAAAATGTAACGTATGCTTAAACAGGATAGATATCAAATGAAATGAATGCTGGAACGCTGAAATTACCGAGACTCTAAGTCTTAAGATCAATCCAGTGAACCGTGTCAAGAATATTATCACTTTATTGTAACTTTTGAAGATCTGGCACAATGTAGATGGATAGTGTTACATGAACACTGAAATGCTAAAAAGAGCACGTCTCATAGAGTCTAGGGCTAATGTCATAACACGAATCTCATTAAAGCTCGGGGTAGATGAGATCTTTCATACTAGTAGGAATGAAGGATTTGTTTGCATCTCAATAGTGAGGTTTTATGAGAACCGAGACCTCATGTCTCCAAGTATAGAAATGAAAACTTGTACTGATTATGACCGTAATTACCCGATAGAGTTGCCAGAATTCTCATGCACGAAAAATTACAATTACGTGTGCACCCGTGATTCTAATTTGCTTTGCGTGGTCATTCATGGTTCCTCCCATTCGAGATAACATACCTTGTCAAGTACCGAGTGCTATCTGTTAAGACTAGCGAAGATGATAGGGCATGTTAGAAGTAGAAACAAGTACAATAGAGTTGGAAAAGTAATGTGTGTTGTTCTCCTTGTTTGTCATCGTTAGGTTTGTCGTGTGTGTTAGAAAAGAGTTTTGTGTTCCCAAGTGGTAATGTTAGGTTCAAGTTGTCGTTGCTTCAACTCCGAGAGTGAAGAAACAGATGTAGATGTTGGAAGTAAGCAAGCGGGACTCTCCGCCCCCTCTTTTAGTCGAGGATGATACAGGTGATATAAATAGTGTGGGTAATGTTTGATCGTTCAGTAATGTAATGTTAGCATGCCGGGAGAATGTTCGTACAACAGTTGCAATCAATGTTTGATCGTTCAGTAATGTAATGTTAGCATGCCGGGAGAATGTTCGTATAACAGTTGCATTCGTGTAAGAGTGTCTGTGCAATACTAGTGTTGTGTCTAAGGCTATAGTCTAGATGCAGATGCAACCCTAGTTCTCTATAACCAGTGGCTCTGATACCAATCTGTCACACCCTCAATTTCCACAAACGGGGTTTTACCGTTAGGCGTGTGACATACCAGGATCTTAGACACGGTCATATCAAACGACACTACATGAATTTAAATGTAAACGTTTCTCTAAAATCAGAGTAACGTAAATGAAATGAATAATAGTGCGGAAGCGTAAAACTGAAATGTAAACAATACTGAAAGTCTGAAAATGCTATGCCAAAACAAATATTCAATGCAACTAAATGGATCAGATGAATGCATGTCCTGAGTGCGTTCCTTAATCGTGCATCATGAGATTAAGCATTCCTGTTACCTGAGAAAACATGCTAAAGTGTGTCAACATAAAGTTGGTGAGTTCACAGGTTTTATCACAGATAAAAATGTTTGTAACTGTTCGAATGTTTGAAACTGTTCGAATGTTTGTAACTGTTTGAAATGTTTGTAACTGTTTGAAATGTTTGTAACTGTTTGAAATGGTATAGTAATTAAAGCATATCAATAGGTAGCTAGCCTATAATCATGTTACTTAGCGTTTCGAACCGAAGCTGACTGTTTGCATGTCCTATATGTTGTTTGTAACATCCCGTATTTTTATAAACAATTAAATTTTAATGCATTATAATTCCAATAATTAAAATAATAATAATAATAATAATAATAATAACAATCATAATAAAAATAGTAATAAATATTATTAAAAATAATAATATTAATAATGATAATAATCATAACAATAATAATAATAATAATATTGTTATTAATAGAAATAATTTATAAAAATTATTAAATTTAATTTATAAGTCCAGGGGGGATTCTGTAATTTTTGAAACTTAATTTAAAAACTTTAAACATAAGTAAACAAATAAGCAAACCACAGGGACCATTCTGTAAATTTATTAAAACCCAACCCCCCATCCCGTCCCCTTCGATTCCGGCCACTGTTCCGGCCGACCGCCGGCGGCCCTCCGGCGATTCCAAAGGCCATTATAAACTCGGTTTTAACCCCAAAAATCAGTCCCAAACGTTTCTAGAACGATAATCGAACTCGTACCCCACTTGAATTTGAATATTACAACCGATTAGGTGCGAATTATCTACCTAACACACTCGGCCGGTTTCTTCCCCACTATCGAGCACTAAACTTCGAAAATGATTAAATTAAAAGAGCACTTACGATCATTTGATCGTTTATAAATTGATAGTGAACTCAATTCGATCTGAAAAACATGGAAACATCCATCTCGATTAACACCTTTGGCCGCGACCTGCAACTCAATCGGAACCCCACTTAAACACGTTTCAAACCCAAATTAACAGAGAGCTTTCGACCCTTAACATAATTCGAAGCTTCCTGTACAAGCAATTTGGTTTTCATCATCGTTTGATCATCATTCGATTTCGGGTTATATCGCGGCTTGTTCTTCATTATTCTTATCATCAAATCAATTCGAAACAGGTAATTGAACATACCTATATATTCGATTTTACATAGGGATTAAAAGCCCTAACATTAATTCATGATTTACATCGATTTGATCTTCAATTTGGATCAAATCGAATTAGGGTTCTTCGGATTTTGGGGAATTTTTGAAAACAGTGTTTAAATTTAATGAAAACCGTGTCTTATCGCTGTTCAGAGCCTTGGCTCAGTGGTTGGTCGCGCGTGTGTGTGAGCTTGGGGTCCCGGGTTCGACCCGGGCCAACCCCTTTTTCTTGTTTTATTTTTTTAAAAAGCTTATTAAATACAATAAAAATATGGAAAAATTTCTAAAATTTATAAAAAAAATAAATCTATTAAATTTCCCTCATTTTAAATCTTACAAAATAATTTTCTGTAAATTTATTTTATTTAAAAACAATAATAGATTTTATAAAATATCATTTAAAAATATTAAAAATACAATTTTTATAAATAAATTCTAAATCAAGTTAATTATGAAATAATCACAAAAATCATATAAATATTATTTATAAATATTATAAATAATTATTTTGGACACTTTATTATCTTTAAATACAAATTAATATATTTTATAAATCCACAAATTATTTATGAAATTGTGGGTTATTTCTTATAAAATATATTTGAACCAAAGGAATAAATTATACCTTATTATTAATCAAAATACTATAAGTGTGAATATTCTTATTTATAAATATTATTGGATAATTATAAATTATATAATTAGACCACATTATTTTTATTTTAATCCTAAAAATATATAAATACACCTATGAAATCTTTCTAATGAAATCAAAATGTAAATAATTATTTGGTAAAACTTAATACTTATTGATAATTACTTATTAAACATATACGAATATATAAAAAGATTGTAACATATATATATTGCGTGTGTGACACGTGTTAAATCAAATCAACCCGAACCTTACCAAATATATTCATTCGTATTAAAGACTAAATTACAAATCAATAATAGGTGTTGAACGTGTTTGATCGTGCTTGCTTAATTCCTTGAAAGTTCTTATTCATATACATTACATCAATCCAAGGTGAGTTCCGTGGCCCCTTTTTATGCTTTTATAATTGTTTCAATGTTTTTCAAACTTGGGGGAAAAGTATGCTCACCCGTTTTCGATGCTGTACAATCTTACATACAATTTTCATACTTGGAATCAATGTGATACTATTCTTATATTCTAATACATACATGGTGTTATTCTATGATTCTTACAACCATTAATTACCGGGTTTGGGAACCAACGGATAGGTATTGGTAGTACTACTGGGTTGACACCCCACCCTTCGACGATTGGTTAACTCGTGAGTTACCAACACAGCTGCCAGCAATCAAGCCAAGGGTGAATATATTCCGACAGATTTATATGCATAACGTCATTAGGTTGGTTGTCTTAAACACATGTTATGTGGTTTTTGCTTACAGTATGATTCCATATCAAATTCTATACAGCATCAACTACATGTTTTCAATTTAAACCTGCGAAACTCACCAACATTATGTGTTGACATTTTTGAGCATATCTTTTCAGGTGAACATAATCAAAGAGGATAGCTAGAGTTGATGCCTTAGCCGAGACCCTCAGGATTTCAATAAGCTTTACATTAGTCATGTATATCATTTGTTTCATTTGTGAACTATGTGTATTTTAGATTGGAATTAATAAGACTATGATAGTCGGGAACTGACTAACCACGACACAAGTCACCATTGTGTCGGGCGACGTCATGACACGAGGATTTGCATATAATATGTCTCTGTAATTATACCAAGTGTTATGACGATCCCGTCCGTCGCATCCTCGTGTTTCCGCTACAAGCGGGGGTGTGACAGATTGGTATCAGAGCCTTGGTTATAGAGATTTAGGTGGAGAATTCGACCTAGACTATAACCTAAGAACCTTCATATAGAATGCATGCTAGGGATTGTGTGCATTTGATTTTACCTAAATGTCTTTCATGATTTATGTGACACATAGACACCTGTATTCTGGATTTCCTGGCAAAAGGCCCTCGGGCTAAGGCAAGCATATCGCATATATCTCATTGCGAGACCTGGTATGCTTACCTGGGGATTTCTGGGATGAGTGATAAACTATGGTCTATACACAGGTCTACAAGGCAAATGGGTCAAATATATTAAGTCTATGAACTTAATATACAGGTATATTCCTATATACCTAATAATCTACAAGTATGTTCCTACATACTTGATTTTATACATGTACACGTGTTATCTGAACATCCCGGGGAAGACATTATTACTCTTAGTCTTTCTCCATGGGATACTTTTATACTAAGAACTTTACGCTTGTATGCGCACAACATTATATTATTAGGGAACTTCGGTGATCACGCGTAGCGTCGATCTCGGATATTGAATCCGACCCTATCATGGTTATGACTGAAATCCTGAAAGTATGACGGATATGCAGTTATCATTAGACATAATGTGCTTATATGCTTACTTGCTATTACATGCTATTATTGGAATACTATTGGCTCATGGACATAAGGACATTACATGATTTGTGCTTGATGAATCTAGATAATACTATGATGTTAACTTGGGTAAGTGGAGCTAGGGTGACCATGCAAGGTAAATTACCATTACGGGTGCACACGTATTGCAATTCACCATGCATGAGAAGTCTGGTTAATCTTACCATGAGGTAACGATCATGGGTATCACACGTTTCTATTCTATACCCTAGGGTGCTAGGGTCATAATTCTAGTAAGTCCTTGTTGAAGGCAATCAAACATTATAAGTCCTTGTTGAAGGCAATCAAACAATATAAGTCCTTGTTGAAGGCAATCAAACATTATAAGTCCTTGTTAAAGGCAATAAAACATTATCAACATCTAAGTCCTGTCCTACTAAGAGCCTTCAGTTAAGTGATGCTAAGGATAAACGGATGTCACGTAACTGGTTTAGGCATCGTTCCAGGTATACCACGGATGTGGTGGGAACGCTGCGGGGAACCCTATATATAAGCATCCTTGGTATACCAAGAATGTGTTTAAACTGGGCTACGTGATGATCCTGATTGTCTGAGGCATGATGCTATTATGACTCTTAACTCTATGCTATGTTGCTACCTTATATGTTACTTGGTGGCTATACTCTATTATGTGCTAATACTTGATGCTAAGTGTCGTATGATGATTACTTGTGAATGCTATTGATCGTGGATGCTTTCGGCGGTATGGTTCTTCTTTGCGGTCTACTTTGTGGTTCTTCTTTGCCGAGCATCCATTACAACCATTAGTTCCAGTAATGGGACCTAAGGATTGGTTGGTTGTAATCTATACGTATGCGCTTTGTGGATCTTGCTACGTCATATAAACTATACGTATGCGCTTTGTGGATCTTGCTACGTCACGTTAAACTATTTACACTTTGGGAATGTTTTCTTTACAGCCATCAATTCCCGTGTGGAACCGATGTATAGGTTTGACTGTAGCCATTTATAACTGGTAAAACAGCCTATACATAAGTGTAGTTGCGGTGGCTCTTATTAAACTTACGTTACGTTATTCTTTGAAATGATGCTAAGGAAAATTAAGATGTTATGTAACTAGTTTAAGTATTATTCAAAGTATATCGTGGATGTGGTGGGAACGCTGCGGGGAACCCTATATATAAACATCACCGGTATACTAAGAATGTGCTTAAACTAGGCTACATAATGATCTTGATGGACCGAAGCATGGATTATTGGAACTTGATAAGTAGAACCATATGTGATTCTTTTTACACTTTGATTCCTATCAAAGCACACACAAATCTTAAATTATAGTCAAGGCATTACGTGCCTAAATCAAATACTTTTCAAAATGAGCTTTGACTCGTTATTCGTGGTTTTCAAAGTCTCGACAAAGTCTGTGCCTAACCACCCAATACATGCAATGTAGGAGAGTGGGATAAGTATCTGCTTATCGGAACGCATGTCTTCAACAAAGATGTGGTTAACTTAAAACTTTGGTTAGTCAACATACTCGCTTTGAATTACGAATCAAACGATTACACACGAAACATCTCATTATTATTATGCCAAATTCCCGATAGTTGTTTTCATGTTGTATAGCTCGTATTGCCCAATTCTCATAAAATATCTTAATGATATTTCAAAATGACTACTCGTCAAAAACGATCCCTATCTGGAAACTCTGGCCGTAAGGTTACTGCTATTGTGGCACGTGAGGTTGCTATGGTCATACCAACTCTCCTAACTTATCTGCATCAAGGCGCGAACCCTGCTCAAATCTCTGTTTGTCCTAACCCTCCACGTGCTTGTACCTACAAGCATTTCAGTTCTTGCAACCCCACTAAGTTCAGTGGAACCAAAGGAACTACCGGATTACTACAGTGGTTCGAAAGTATCGAGAACACTTTCCTAAACACCGAATGGTCTTCAAAACTTTAAACCGTTACTTACGGTTCTCAAATCCTCTTAAGAACGTGTCCTATAATTAAGAACATGCAAGGCTGTAGGTGGAATTCCTACATCTCGGGATACTTTTAATTATAGTGGTCACTCACCTCAATAATCGAATAAACTAACTAAATCTAGTTACCACTTATAAGTACGCATGTCTTCAATAAGGTTATGGCTAACCTCATATCTTGAGAAGTCCACGTATTCCCTTCGATTGTGAATCGAATGTTCACATCTCATTATAATGTCGAATCATTCTTGTCCTTGATTTCGTCTTCCTGATTTAAATTATTCAAGATTTGAACATCATCCCAACAAACTCTGCTATCTCAAACCTTGATCTTAAGCTTGTTAGCATGATCTTTCCTTTGTTACACTGATGTAACTTGAAATTTTCCTAATTCCTAATTGATATTAATTTCCTTTCATCGTAAAGTCAAACTTTATACTGCTTGTACCGTGGGAAATGCAAGAGTTTGCAAGTCAACCTATGACTAAGAACACTCGTATCTCCTAAATGATTCTATTTCATCAAAGCAGGGGAGAATCCCTTACTTTGATGATTCTCTATTTCGATAAATGGTTTCCCATTTGTTAGTTCTATGAAATTTCATCCTCTGGATTGGGGTGACTTTCTTATCTTGAGGATTGACTTCAATTATTCTCATTGGAAATTACATTTCATAAATAACATGATCTCACCAAAATAGGATTGAAACCCGTATTTGGTGGCAAATGTCAACCTTAGATTGTTTTCTTGTTATTATCAAGATAGGCATGAATCATTACCTCAAAGCCTTTAAGGAATATTTTTAATATCAACTCCGATTGTGATTGATAACCACCTTCCTTAAAACTACGCTCGTGAAATCTTTCAACATCTTCAACCGTTAGACACCTAATGACAATCTTCACACGAAACTTAGGTTGAACTATTTTGACCCTGCTTTTAACTAACCGTGCTGTAGATAAAGTTTCTGAGCGCCAGAATATATAGGAAATGAAACATTTATAACATTTACCCTTATATAAGTTCTAATCTACCTAGAGTCTATATGGGAATCACATGGTAACACTAGTCTTATCTCTAGTGAGACGTCACTCCTTTTACATTTCAAAAATTATGCAAATTGAATGGTTGTTTAGAATATACATGGCCTTTGAAGAATGATGCTTGTCCACTAGTGGGGACCGCACTGAAATGGTAGAATGCCTAAACTCAAGTATAAGGTAGTGAGGCTGCAATAGTCATGACTTGAGATAAGTTCAAAATCTTTGGCGAGTGAGTACTATTACCCAAGGAATGAAATGCAAAAGTTAAAATTGTAATACTGGAATCATGCTCTTTATACTGATAGAATCCATAAGTTGACAAAGCTAATGTCATACCTTGTAACATTTAGATCAAATAGAATTAAGTAGGACATTGGGAAGATCTGTGAATAGTAGGACAAAGTTGGAGATTAGAGCAAGCAAACTAGTGGTGAAATAGACAAGAAGACTCAGATGTTATTATAGGCACATATCTTATCATCAATCAATACATATCTGTAGGATACTGGTAGAGGATAACATTGATTCCTTCAAATTCACTCCTTCATTTGTCATGAACCCCGGTTGCTTAGAAATTAGTTAGTCGGTGGAGATAGGAAAACTCTCGACATGCGTAAGTTAAGATGTATAGAACTACTCGAAGACTGAGATTATTGTATACAGTATTGTTCTTAGAATAGGAAGGTTGGAAAGGAATGACTGTTGTGTGTGACCTATCTTCTTCATTCCTACCGGTCATGGAAACTTTTTAGTTTTAACTTGGCCAGAATAAGTGCCTCTTATCTTAACTGTATGATGACAATTGGTGCATTATAAAAATTCAATTCGACACATTATCTCACAACGTCGAAATTAACCTGCATCTGTTTCAAATATTCGTATACCGTGGTATGATGTTACATCAATCGTTATTCTAAATGATTGATTCATTTTCTGTTTTAACAATATTCTTAACCATCCTTGTGAACCCATTCCAAGATCTTCGCATAGCGTATTATTCTTAGACCGATGGTTGGTCAAAGGAGAAATACATATTCACAAGATATGCGTTAAGGTCGTTTCATATGAGGACGTTTGGGATTCTTAAATTCCAACGGTTAACCTTTCTTATCATTGCTGGTCTTTTAATGATTTCTAGACTTCACCTTACCATGAAATTATATTGTGAAAGTTGTGATTATAAGTCTAACATACCATGGTAACTCGTCATCGTGTCCTAACGTTCCATATGCCAAATCTCAAAGAGAGTCTCGCGATTCTCTGGAAGAGTTCAAATTGGCATACATTATGTCAAGAATCTTATAAAAGATTATATACAAATGAAACAAAGCCGGATACCTATTGTCAAAGTCCACTGGGAATCTAAACGTGGCCCAGAGTTCACCTGTGAACGTGAGGACCAAATAAAACCCCAGTATCCTCATCTTTTCGTTTCAGCCTCCTCGTGATTAAAATTTCGGGACGAAATTTCCTAAAGCAGGGGAGACTGTAACATCCCGTATTTTTATAAACAATTAAATTTTAATGCATTATTAATTCCAATAATTAAAAATAATAATAATATAATAATAATAATAACAATCATAATAAAAATAGTAATAATAATATTATTAAAAATAATAATATTAATAATGATAATAATCATAACAATAATAATAATAATAATATTGTTATTAATAGAAATAATTTATAAAAATTATTAAATTTAATTTATAAGTCCAGGGGGGATTCTGTAATTTTTGAAACTTAATTTAAAAACTTTAAACATAAGTAAACAAATAAGCAAACCACAGGGACCATTCTGTAAATTTATTAAAACCCAACCCCCCATCCCGTCCCCTTCGATTCCGGCCACTGTTCCGGCCGACCGCCGGCGGCCCTCCGGCGATTCCAAAGGCCATTATAACTCGGTTTTAACCCCAAAAATCAGTCCCAAACGTTTCTAGAACGATAATCGAACTCGTACCCCACTTGAATTTGAATATTACAACCGATTAGGTGCGAATTATCTACCTAACACACTCGGCCGGTTTCTTCCCCACTATCGAGCACTAAACTTCGAAAATGATTAAATTAAAAGAGCACTTACGATCATTTGATCGTTATAAATTGATAGTGAACTCAATTCGATCTAAAAAACATGGAAACATCCATCTCGATTAACACCTTTGGCCGCGACCTGCAACTCAATCGGAACCCCACTTAAACACGTTTCAAACCCAAATTAACAGAGGGCTTTCGACCCTTAACATAATTCGAAGCTTCCTGTACAAGCAATTTGGTTTTCATCATCGTTTGATCATCATTCGATTTCGGGTTATATCGCGGCTTGTTCTTCATTATTCTTATCATCAAATCAATTCGAAACAGGTAATTGAACATACCTATATATTCGATTTTACATAGGGATTAAAAGCCCTAACATTAATTTCATGATTTACATCGATTTGATCTTCAATTTGGATCAAATCGAATTAGGGTTCTTCGGATTTGGGGAATTTTTGAAAACAGTGTTTAAATTTAATGAAACCGTGTCTTATCGCTGTTCAGAGCCTTGGCTCAGTGGTTGGTCGCGCGTGTGTGTGAGCTTGGGGTCCCGGGTTCGACCCGGCCAACCCTTTTTTCTTGTTTTATTTTTTTTAAAAAGCTTATTAAATACAATAAAAATATGGAAAAATTTCTAAAATTTATAAAAAAAATAAATCTATTAAATTTCCCTCATTTTAATCTTACAAAATAATTTTCTGTAAATTTATTTTATTTAAAACAATAATAGATTTTTATAAAATATCATTAAAAATATTAAAAATACAAATTTTTATAAAATAAATTCTAAATCAAGTTAATTATGAAATAATCACAAAAATCATATAAATATTATTTATAAATATTATAAATAATTATTTTGGACACTTTATTATCTTTAAATACAAATTAATATATTTTATAAATCCACAAATTATTTATGAAATTGTGGGTTATTTCTTATAAAATATATTTGAACCAAAGGAATAATTAATACCTTATTATTAATCAAAATACTATAAGTGTGAATATTCTTATTTATAAATATTATTGGATAATTATAAATTATATAATTAGACCACATTATTTTTATATTTAATCCTAAAAATATATAAATACACCTATGAAATCTTTCTAATGAAATCAAAATGTAAAAATTATTTGGTAAAACTTAATACTTATTGATAATTACTTATTAAAACATATACGAATATATAAAAAGATTGTAACATATATATATTGCGTGTGTGACACGTGTTAAATCAAATCAACCCGAACCTTACCAAATATATTCATTCGTATTAAAGACTAAATTACAAATCAATAATAGGTGTTGAACGTGTTTGATCGTGCTTGCTTAATTCCTTGAAAGTTCTTATTCATATACATTACATCAATCCAAGGTGAGTTCCGTGGCCCCTTTTTATGCTTTTATAATTGTTTCAATGTTTTTCAAACTTGGGGAAAAGTATGCTCACCCGTTTTCGATGCTGTACAATCTTACATACAATTTTCATACTTGGAATCAATGTGATACTATTCTTATATTCTAATACATACATGGTGTTATTCTATGATTCTTACAACCATTAATTCCCGGGTTTGGGAACCAACGGATAGGTATTGGTAGTACTACTGGGTTGACACCCCCACCCTTCGACGATTGGTTAACTCGTGAGTTACCAACACAGCTGCCAGCAATCAGGCCAAGGTGAATATATTCCGACAGATTTATATGCATAACGTCATTAGGTTTGGTTGTCTTAAACACATGTTATGTGGTTTTTGCTTACAGTATGATTCCATATCAAATTCTATACAGCATCAACTACATGTTTTCAATTTAAACCTGCGGAACTCACCAACATTATGTGTTGACATTTTTGAGCATATCTTTTCAGGTGAACATAATCAAAGAGGATAGCTAGAGTTGATGCCTTAGCCGAGACCCTCAGGATTTCAATAAGCTTTACATTAGTCATGTATATCATTTGTTTCATTTGTGAACTGTGTGTATTTTAGATTTGGAATTAATAAGACTATGATAGTCGTGGAACTGACTAACCACGACACAAGTCACCATTGTGTCGGGCGACGTCATGACACGAGGATTTTGCATATAATATGTCTCTGTAATTATACCAAGTGTTATGACGATCCCGTCCGTCGCATCCTCGTGTTTCCGCTACAAGCGGGGGTGTGACATTGTTGTTTCCCCGTCATGTCTCACCAGACAGTGACAAATGTTAGGTCAATAATGCACCCTTTTGACCTCCAATCAAGCTAGCGCAACTAGCCCGGGCGGGGTTTGTCAGACCGCAGTACTACTCAGAATTACCTCGCTACGTATACTAACGGTTCGAGAATGTCAGGACTGTTTGTATGTTTGCACTAACGTAACAGGCGATATCAATAATACTAAACCATTCATAAAATATGTTTGCATGTTTTCTCCCCCAAAAGGAATGAAAGTAAAACAGGGGCCGTGAAGACTCACCTTGATTGCACAACAAGGAAATAATGTTCGTACAACGATTAGGGTTTCGGTTAACCTGGATTTTATTTAATAGGAATATAATTATTGTTAGTTATTATTTACGAGTTTATGGTTAATAATATGATTAACGTTCGAATAAGAATTAGGGTTTTGATAGAACTATGAGTTTTGTTTAAGTAATTAAATTTATAAAATAAATATCATATTTTTAATCCATTTGATGAAATATTAAGTGTTTTAGAATGAATTTAGATATAACGATGAAGTTCAACATGTAATTACGTCTGTATAATTAACGAAGAATAATTAAAAAAAATATAAATCTAAACCGTTCGTTAAAGTGTATTTTATAAAACAAACAATATTTGTAAATAATTTGATAGAACTTTAATATAATCCAGAAAATTATCTGGTGCCCAAAAATATAAACAAAGTTTATAAAAATTATTTTTATAATTTTTTAGAAATTTTCTGTAATTTTTAAAAGCTGAAAAAGCCTTTAAAAAATAAATGAGGGTGCACGGGTTCGAACCCGTGACCTCAAGGTTGGCAAGTGAGTGGGGAACCGGTGAACCAAGGCATACAGCCGCGGTAAAACTCGGTTCCCTTTAGTTTTAAACACAACCCAAAGCTTTTCCCCCAAATCAAGAAGAACCCTAGATTCGATTTGAGACAAATTGACCACTAATCGACTTTGTTGATGAAATTAATCTTGGGGCTTTTAATCCACAATTAAAAACGAGTTTATAGAGGTCTTGATTACCTGTTGAAATGATGTAATTGTTGGGTTTGAGTTCAAGTTAGGTCGCGGCTTTGCAAGAACCAATTCAAGTGGCAATTGTTGATGATAATCGAATTCCTTTCACAGGAAGTTTCTAATGACTCTAAGATGATAAGCCCTCTGTTAATTTCATGAAATAAAACTCAGAAGGTGGGCATCGACTATGTTGCAGGTCCGCGACAATGGGGGTGATCGATTGTGGTGTTTGTGTGATCTCAGATGCAATTGGAAGTTATATTAGTTTAGAAACAGATAGATGGTCGTCCAGATTTGAATAATTTGATTATTATTAGTATTTGGTGCGCGATTGTGGCCAGGTAATCCGGCCAAAAGTGAGGTGGGTGGGTTTGGTTGTCACGCACTGAAATTTTCAAATTACAGTGGGCTCAGGTTCAAATCTCCCACGCGATGTTGTCGGGAATATTTGATTGAGTTGAAATTGATTAATTTTGGTTATTGTGGGTCGCCGGAGTATTGCCGGAAAGTTGGCCGGAGGTGAAGGTGGTCGACGGTGGGGGTGATGTGTTTTTAAAACAATTTTACACTTTGCCCCCCTAAGTTTATGTTGTTTATTATTTCATGTTTAAAGTTTCATAAATAAGTTTCAAATATTACATTTTCAACCCTAAAGTTAATAGGGTTAAGTTTTTTTTATTTATTTTCAAATTCGATAACTAAGCTTCGTAATTACTAATATAATTTTATATTTTTTTATAAAATCATATTAATAATTATATGATTATAATGTGAATTAAATGGCAATATTACTACACTCACATTGAAATAAAATAAATTCCATTGATTAACATAAACGGGTTCGGGTTTCGAGCTAAAAATGGGTCGGATGTTGCAATTAAACCATCTGTTCATGTTTTATTCATATTTATGTGTGATTGTGTTGTTAGATCGTCTTCCTCTTCAAATGATTGAACCATATGTTCATGTTTTTAATCGCTATACTGTATTGCTATTTTATTCATCTTTGATTTTTATCCATTACTTTTAGGATTTTATGCTTTCCTTGACAATTCACATCTTATATCGTTGAAATCTCCGTCGATTTGGTGTCTATTGAACTTTGCAAATCGACACCATAGTTAATTTTATACGTCATTGATGCGGAGAAGTATGACGTCAGGCCGTCGATTATGCTCACGGTGTTTCTAGGGTTTATGAAGGATCTGTATCCATAAGTGAGGAAAGTTGCTTTGGATGGGTTGATTGGGTTGTGCAATCGTGTTGTTATTGAAGTTCGTTGTATGGTTGAAGGATGCTATTTGCATGGTGTTGAGCTGTTGTCTGATACAGAGGACTGCGTGAGATGCTCAGTTGTTCGTATGGTAATGTACTGATTTGGTTTGGTTTTGTGTGTTAATTGGTGTGTAAATGTGTTGAAGTTGGTTTGGTGTTGCAGGTGAGTGAATGGCGGAAGCTTCTTGTGGAGAATTGTGATGATAAGAGCAAAAGAGACTCTTCAGATGCATTGTATGTGAAGGTATCTAATTTAAATGTCATGTCTTTCTTTCTTTTTTCTGAACCTTTGGTAATATATTAAGGATCTGGGTTAGATTAAGGAACACAGACCAATTTACTTTGATAATTTTCTAAGATGATTAAACAAAACGATCTTAAAAACAAATAAAAGATGTTCTGGAGTTTGACTATTGAGTACAAGAAAGGTACCACACTGCTATTAGGTTCTTAACTCTCTTTTGATATGAGATGTAATATGGATATTAGAATGTCTTTTGATCGTGTTGAAGTAGTAGTTATAGTTTACATTGTTAAAACTAATTCATTTAGTTCTTGTAGTTGTGAGTTCATGTAGAATTCTTAAAAAGAAGAATTTATCGCTTATATTTTGAGGGACTTAAGGTTCTGTTGGTACTCCCAAATAGTTGAAAGGGTATGTGCTCATGACACTAAGATTTTGTTTTTCCAAGGTAAGTTTGTATCAAATTATGGGTATTATTGAATACGTGACTTTTTGGTACTATGGTTTTAATATCTATTGTTTTTTTTCTAAAAGAATGGTAAAAGCATTCTATCTTAATAGCCAAGTTTGATTGTAAATTAGCTCTGGTGAGACCCCATACATATAAAAGGGTGATGATTTACCATCACTCTCGTGAGTTTCATGGGCATATGTTGTAGGATAGCAAGTTTTTGACCTTTGCTTGGCATGTTTCAGTAAATACAAGTTTTTAAAAAACATACATTTGTAATTATAGTATAAAAAAATAATGACCAAATAGGAACAAAAGAACTCAGTTACCACAAAATTACTACATAGGGACAAAGAAAACTATAATACCAATTAGCCATAAAACTTACATTTCTTATAATGCGCAGATCGCCACCTTATATTGCTATTGTGTGAGACTATGACATTTGGCCTACTTACATTTATAGAGATTGTGAGGTAGCTTTCAATTTAGTTCATTAATTTCAGCAAATAGTTGGTGACAAAATTTTATGACTTAATCCTATTTTTGCAAGATGCCTCCTTTGATGACTAATCTGTTGAAGTTAGCATATCATTCCTGAGGTTGGGTGATGACGAGGGCTGGTAAGCTGTTGGTATTTAATATTGTGTATCACTCATTTTATATGATTATTATGGATATCAATATTTCCTCATTGCTGCACTAAATAACTTTTACCAATTATTCAACACAATGCCATGATTTCATTTTCTTTCATTGTCTAGATGTGTTTTTCCATTTTGATTTTATTATACATCACACTTGATTGAGGTTTCAAGGTGATCATTTGATTTTTTTCATCACAAGTTAATTTGAACCAACTACTAAGAAGGGTGTTTAGATACATCATACTTGATTGAGGTTTTGTTTCAAGGTGATCATTTGACTTTTGCTGGTAAAGATTTTTAGCCCGTGAATCTGGTGACAAAACCCTTACTTAAGGCCTAAAGGTAACTGTTTTCATACGATTACTGGTTCATATAGGGTGATTGGATTGCATTTTGGAACTTGACTTGATGTCTATATTATTGTTTTGATTATCTAATGATTGAAGATATGATTGTTGAAAATTACGCTTTTGATATATTGAAGATTATGCTTTTAAAATTCATATGATCTTATGATTAAAAGTTAGAGTATCTTAAATTGTCTAACTAAGATTATGTTTTTGATTATCTGTTTAAAGATTACGTTTTTGAGCATCTAATGAGTAATGATTCAAAGTTACGTGCGGAATTATCTGATTATTAAAAATTATAGGCTGATTCTCTCATGATTCAAGACTATACTTTTAATTATACGATGATTCAAGATTTTGTTGTTGAATTAAAACATACCTTTTTAAGTGTTATGTATATTTGTATGTGATATAGTGCATGAAAATCACAAGAGATCGTACATACCTTATGGTTGAAAATAACAAAATCTTACAACATATGAAATCTCAAAAACCAGTTTATCTATTTGATTCGGTTAGCCTTCCATCACTTTATTTATGACAATGTTAATTTGTTTATTTATGATTAGGAGTTCCTGCTAAGCACGAATGCAGCAGAAACATGTTTTAAAGAATGGTTGTGTCGGCTAATGTTGAGAGAATATGTAGCAATAATGTTAACTGATTAAAATTATAGAGTCATCGTGCTTACATGAATAGATACTGAAATATTTTTAAATAAGAAGATCAAATCCTAGAATATGGGTCATACAGATTTGTAGCAAAATGAGTTCAAATGTTTGGTTTGTTAAATTTGTAATTAATCATAACAATATGCAACAATATAATATATTAGTTTTTCCGACCCGTGTGAAATATGTATTGACTACATCAAAGTGAAAGTAAGTGTTGGTTATGGATCATAAATATTATATGTTATTGTGGTTCATATTTAAATGTGTATTATGGATTTTTGTAATTTTTTAAATTTTTAACGTTTGACACTAATTCAAGAGTTTGTGCGGGTCGGCCACTTTAAAGATTTGTCAAGAAAAATATTCTCCAATCGACCAATACTATGTTTTATGTTTGCTTATCTTTTGACCATGTGGTATACATGCATATTTTGAATCTATGCGCTGTTGAGGTTGTTTATAGTTTTTGACATGACTTAAGAGTTCTTCTATTTATAAGTATGCCATTTTGTACCTGGTATATTATCATTCTAAAATATGAATAAATTCCTTTGCATTAATGTTTGTGGTTTCCTTTAAATAATCTGTATAATGGATGCTAATTTGCTAGAAAATTAACCCTAATATTTCTGCAAACACTTTTTGCATTAACTGTGTAGCACTATAAAATTGATTTCTAATTTCACAGTTGAGTGCCAATGATTCGGTTGGGTTTCTTAAGCCCCAGTTACCCCGCTTCAAGTAGCCAAGTTCGATTGCTTTCTAAGGTTGGTTTATATTTGAAAAGTCCAGTCTTCACTCATGGTCAATTATATGTCGTTGTGTGCTGGGTTAAAAGCGGAGAAGGATTAAAACTACTACTTCTAGACAATGAGGGGAACCTTACAAGTACAACAAAGAACGTCGTATATAAAGAGATCTTTGTTAATTTGTAGATTTTTTGCAGCTTATTTTTTATTTAAGCATTTTATTAAAATTATTTTTCTTATGTTAGTTTAATAACAATTATTTCTATGAATTTCTCATTACAACTTCAACAAAACTTGTGTTTTCTAGATAAAACTTTTAACCCTTGCTAATTTCATTTTCTACCCGTGTATCACACGGGTTTATAGACTAGTCTATTATATTGGAAGAAGCGTTCGTTAAGTTGAGCAAGTGGAAGGCTTTTTTGGGTAGGGATGAAATCGATTATCTTGATGTTGTTATTGGATGTTTTCTTGGGAGGCTCAAGTTTATTAGAATGATTTTTGGTTTTAATGTGATTGATGAAACAAGAAACCAAGACTCGCAGAATGAGTAAAGAACTAGTTATTTCTCCCGCGCGTTGCCGTGGGAGCTTGATACAATTACTTGTCCTCATCCATCATCATCGACCCATAGATGTTACCCGCCCATAGTGAATTCACAAAGGGGAAAACAAACCATCAACCTGAAGTGGAAGATGAAGCAACACTCGCAGGAACAGATTCCAAACGTGTGCGCTTCGCCCGTGGATTCTAAAGAAGCCAGCACACATGATAAGGAAAAAAAGATTAAAAAAGATTTCAGGCTACACATACAACCACCACACATAATACAGAGCATCAAACAACCTACCTTACCAATAACAGAACAAAAGCATAAGAGAATGCATGCTACAACCAACTATAACACTAAAAAACTCATACGCTAGAATGACATAAAACTCCAAAAGGCATAAGTAACTTGAAAACATACATGCATGTAATAGCAGCACACAGTATAACATGCTTACCGGGCGAGAAGACGTTAACCCTGCAAGACAACAAAATAACAGAACAGAAATGATTACTAAGTATAATAAAAAGGGTAATGACAATTACATCCCATAGCAAAAAAGAATTATAAAAGTGGCAAAAAAAACCCAACCAAGATATACATAGTAACAATACTTAAAAGAAGACCAAATGTAGAATGAGAAAAACATTGATAAAAAGTAATCATTCGTATGAAGAAAGAAAGGGGCATCGATACAAACCCAACTGAAGAACAACTCGAAGATCTAACACTGCTCTGTTCAACTGTAAACCAGTAACACAATATTAGTAATACCAAACTTTTTAAGTTGGTATTTAACTGACCATACATTGATCACATATTGTCAAACACCAGTAATAGCAAAAATATTCAAGTATATAATGCATTCAAATTTATGTAGAGTTCACGGGACAAACAGGATTCATTTAGGTATTACTGTAATTCCATAAAATATATACATACTTCCAGTATCTACTAAATAAACATATAAAAAAAACACATCACATTTCTCACCAAAATCTAGCTAAGCGATGACTTTATATTAATGTTCCAAACGCATAGCTAGATGAACATGTAATCTGCGATAATAGCGAAACAACACAACCTAAACAAATTACTTGGCAAACGAACACATATTGTAGTTTATATTGAAATCTTGTTCCTACATGCAACAATAATAAACATTCAAAAAACAGGGATTATTTACACATTGTTTCAACAATATGCTCATAATCACGAAATCTGTTGACCCCCATGGGACCGAGTCAGCATCGACAGACATTATCAACCAACCTAAAACACTCAACTTCATAATATAACCAAAATTACTAATCACCATCATGAACTCTCTCTTCTACTTGTATAGATCTCTCTTACTACAGTTCCGGTATCTAAAAAATTAGCTCTGCATCAGGCTCCAAAATATTGCAAAATGATTGCTGTCAATTCCTAAGGCAAATCTACAAACATTTTTTTGCATTTTACAGTATACAAATTTGGTTTTAAGTTCCTTGAATTTTGTTGTAGAACTAAATTACATCTTGCTGTTAATAGATTCTAAACCTGGGTATCTATTCAAATGAAAAATCTTTACATGTTTGGTTGGCGCAGTCATGCACACCACATGTTTGATAAAATGCCTAAACGAAATGCCTGCCTATCGGGTTTTAATCCTTTAATTATCATCTGCTCCAAAAGCATGGGTTCCTCTTCGACCCGTCTGTTCTTGCGAAGACCATAAAAAAGTGTCGTAGGTAATGACATTTGTTGAAATACCCTCAAGCTCCATTCGATCAAAACTTCCTCCTGTTTCATCAAATTTCTTGTGTTTACAGAACCGATCAATAAATCCATTTCTCTCAGAACTCTCAACCTAACCTCACAAACCCAAAATCCCCTTACAAATAGACAAAAGAAACCCAACAACTGAGCTATCAAATGCTTGAGACCATAGCACCAAATTCAACAAACAAACCAAAAAAAATACATGCAGATCCAAAGAAGAATTACCCCAATCCACGAAACGCAAACAGAGGAGAACACGGAGCCATAAACACCATGACAACCCAACAACAAAGACAGAGCAAAAGAGCGAACACCACGAACCTGCAAATCAGAGAGGAAAGCAAACGGAGGGAGAGCACCGGTGAAGAGGAGTGGCGGAGGGAGGGCGTTGGTGAAGAGGAGCGCGGAGGGAGGGCACCTATTAGTAGGGTAGATTTACTGCCATTAAAAAAAAATAATGATCAAAATATCTAACTCATTTCCTTTTTTTTAAAGGAACCATACATGCACCACTGCAAAAGTGCACATAATTTTTGGACAATTCAATTACTAAACTATGAAAGCAAAGTGTACCATACAAAAAAAATATATGATCAGGTATGCTACAAATATTAGTTATTAAAATTTAACAATTGGATGTTCACCAATGGCTAGAACATTATGACTTAAACAAATCTCCGTCGCTTTAGTTTCGAAATATATTAAAAAGGCTTATTCTTTTCATGGTTTAGAGCATAAAGGTAAAGGCTTCGATCTGAACATTTTATCTTCCCTTTTCGCCCAAAATATATTAAAAAGCTTATTCTTTTCATGGTTTAGAGCATAAAAATCAACCTCTAATAAAGCTAACAGTCTGAAGTTAGGTTGTGGTTGTTAAGGAACGTTAGAGGACATTATACATAGCAGAGGCAACTAACGGGCTTTGTTTTTAAAATAGTTATTATCAGTTTGGGTAATTGAACTTATAAGAATAAATTGAGTAATGATTATTACCACACTTAATTAGCATTTGTATGGATACCCGTATCATGATATGAATCTTTATATTATTACCTAACTTAAATTACTATGTGCTTGGCATACCATGCTGATCATGAATTAGAAACATTATCTAAAGAAGGACGTTTGGGTAAGATCATATATTCATATCTAAAGTTCAATTGAGAATGTAACAGGATTGAAAGTCATCATATGATTGTGAAGATATGTCGATCCACTGCAGATGCAGCTACCATTGGATTAAAAGAAAGGGGAAACCTGCTCCTACGAAAGCTGCTCCTGTTCTTGTTTCTAATCATGTATCATACATTGATCCGATTTTCTTTTTCTATGAATTATCTACAACAATTGTTACATCTGAGTCCCATGATTCGATGCCATTTGTGGGAGTCATAATCAGAGCAATGCAGGTAAGTTAAAGCTTATTTTGAAGTTTTATAATATCAGGAATTTGTTCCAGTAATTTTGATTTAGACATTTCATCAAACACCTTGTAAGCACAATCAAGCATGTCTAATTTTCATACAAAGAAATTCATTAGAACACTAACCATCTTAAAGCAGAAGAAATGATGTTGTTAGCATTAAACATCAAATGCAAAATAGATAACTTTAGTTTAGACCCATTAACCTGTCGACTGCTTTAGAGTTCTCCATCCAAATCATGGTCCACCTTGTTAACGCTCTGAAACGAACAACCCAAACAAAAATAAGCTACAATTAAGAAATCTAAACACCAAAAGACAAACATGCAGAAGAAATGAAGCACTTAAAATCCTAAGGCTCACCAAATACGTAACACTAAACACCAAAGGGCGAAACAAACAAACTGTGAGCACGATCCGAACTCCAGTAGACAACAAAACAAAGCGACATCAAACAAACCATATCCACCACCAACGCATTGATTGGTTGTACAATTTGCATGACTCGTGATACCGTTCAAGATCTGATTGAGGGATTCAAGACTCTGAGTAAGCTCACTCACCTGAGGTCGAAGAACAGAGTTCTCCGCTTCGGTTTCAACCAATCGTCAAGCGAAAACATCGGTCGTGCTCCGAATCGCATCGTTGTCGCTCTTGATCTTGTTCGATTCCGCTGTTAGATCATCAGCAAGCTTCTTCTTCCTCATCCGTGATCTCCGTGCAGATTCACGGTTCGATTCCATCCTCTTCCTCTTCTTCTCATCCACCACACCTCTGTTCCTAATTTCGTCAGACACATCTGGTTGTGGTGGAGATTCGACGGCTGAGATTCATCCAACGCCACCGGCGGCGACTGGTGGATTTGATGAAGATGATGATCGAACTCAAAGGGTTTTCTAATGGGTGGTTTGGAAATCTTGTGAGATAGCTTGTGAATCTGCTTCAAGTACTGATCTTTACTGGAATCAAGATTAGGGTTTGAGGAGGAGAGTAAGGGGATTAGAGTTTTATTTGTACTGAATGCATGCAGGTGTGGTGGTCGGTGGCGACATAAGGGATTAATATGTATTAGTAATATGTGGTCACATGAAGTAACTACGAGTGTGATCCCGGGTGATGAAATTCACATAAAATCCTTTAAGATGCTTCTAGGGTTGTTTCCACCTATGTTGGCCATGCCTATGCCCTCTTAAAATTAACATTTGTCTTTTATATATAAACGTGATATTGTATTGTATCTTCATTATATATTGTTAGTTTGAAGTATGTATTTGTTTATGTATACACTATAAAGTCTTCTCTAAACTTACAGAATTTACATTACTTTTATAGAAATTTTCATATACGGTAAATTCCAACTTTTGTCCTTTATGATAGACCAAATTAGGGACTTAAAAAATCACACTTTCATCCTATTTGTAAAAAAATATTATGAATTTTACCCTTTTCACTAACGAACGTTAACTTTCCAGTAAACTCATCAGTTGCACTACACATGAGGGTATTTTAGTCATTTCATCCCTTAAAGATGTCACGACAACACGTGACTGGTAGAAAACTAATATGGTTAATTATGTTTATTATTATTGTAGTTATTATTTGAAACATATTAAATAACTAGTATTAAGCTCACCACATTGCGATGGGGACGTAAAATTATAACATGCAACACTAAGTCATACCACTATTAGCGACCATCAACACCAGAAAAGCTCATTTAAAGAAATAAATAAAAACAAAAGAGATAAAACAAAACGAAAAGTAAACGTAAAAACGTTGAACCATGCACGTGACATGTAAAACATTAAAAACAATAAGTACGTCGTTCTGGGACCCCTTAAGATGATGTTAAAGAGAAAAAATAAACGTAAAAATGTTGAATCGCACGTGCACATGATTTGTTAACTCTCAAATTTAGAACGTAAATCGAAAATTTTGTAAAAGATGAAAATTATTAGGGGACTAAAGTTGAAAGTGAAAATTTTAAGAGTTAAATTGTGAAATATGTAAAAGTATTGAGTTTAAAACAAAAAGGTAAAATAAAATAAAAGATATGTACATTTTTTATGCACTTGGTACAACATTTGATGCATCTTTAAATTGGTAATTAGTAATATTTAAATATGTTATTTTTTGATCATGAATATCAAAATTATTAAATACTCAAAATGGCTTAAGTGTAAAATTAAGAGACTGTGTATGTAATGCTGAAATCAAAATTGGATAATTTGAGAGACGTGAATAACACTTCCAAATCGAAATTATTTGGTGGTTCACTTGAATATATTAATCAGATATAACTCATATTTGATCAAGAACTAAGTATGTTATTATGTGCGCTTTTTGAACTAGAAGAAGAGAATTCGAGAGGGAATTGACTGAATGTCTATGATTTGATTTTTAGGAGATTGGGATCCAAACTACCATTTGACAGTTTTTTATTTTTAAATCTTAATGGCCTAAAAGTGCGCCTTTTACAAACCCAGATTTCACATGTGAAATTCCGAAAAACAATTTTTAATACATTTTTAGTAAATCTATTTTTACGAAAAAAATCTTCCAAACTGACGCAGGGGCTCTGCCCCTTAGATCGTTGCCACCCCTTGGACCTAGCTACCAGGGGCGTTGCCCTCGGACCCCACCATGGGAGCGTTTCCCCCTTAGATCTCAAATTATTTTAAGATCATAATAAACTCAAACAAGGATGCACTACACACCTCCTAACTTGTTTTGATGAATATTATGATCACATTGATCATTTAGTCGATTCAATTATATTAAATATCTAACAGTCTTATTTGACAACCTTGTGGTGAGTCATTAGGTACCCTCCTAACCGGTCATCATGTTTCTAAGACTATTTCATTGAAAGGCTAGATGAATCATTAACGTAATGTTCTCGAGTTTACTTAAGTAGATAAAAGAAAAACTTTCTTTTCTTTTTTTTGTTTTTCTTTCTTTTTTTTCTCTTTATTTCTTTGTTTTCCTCCTCATTTCTGCTTGATTTCTTTTCCCTTCTCAAATTAGCTCGGAAACACAACTTGTTTACTTTCCTTTTATTTTTTTCATTAAAAGAATTTTGAAACACAACTTTTTTTTCTTTCATATCTTTAAATGAACCCGGAACATAACGTAATAGATGTATTTTACATGAACTATACCAGATGATAAAGTTTAAAACAAACAAACAAACAAACGTACCCAGTAAATCCCACTCAAGAGCAGCGTCTGGGAGGGGTAGGTGGTGGCGAGTCTTTCCTCTATCTTGGGAGATAGAGAGACTACTTCCGGAGAGACCCCCAACTCACAAATGAAATCAAATAACAATCACAATTATAATAAACGGCAGACAAAACACAGGTATAAGTCCTATAGAAACATAGAAAGTGTATACAAAAAATAAGCAGGAAGAATCACGTATAAGGGCAGATTAAGGAAAACAGGGGGCCCGCAACAAGTCTACATCTACCCTTTCCACCCACAGGTCCCACTAAAAGTCCTTAATTTTAATTCTACGCCTCCACTCACTCCTATCCTCGATCATCTGCTCAGAGAGGTGCAGGTCTATCATATCTCGCCTAATTATGTCATCCCAAGTCAGCCTAGGTCTACCTCTACTCCTCCTTCCCTCCACGTTGATGTTCTCTATTGCTCTAACGGGTGCTACCATCGACCTTCGTTTTACGTGCCCAAACCATCTTAATCTTCCCTCTCGTATTTATCTGTGATGCAAGCCACCTGTAGCCTCTGTCGAAACACGTCATTTCTTCTTCGATCCAATCTTGTGTGTCCACACATCCACCTCAGCATTCACATTTCCGCGGCCTTTATTTGTCTCTGGTGCGATTTCTTTACGGCCCAACAATCTGTTCCGTATAGCATAACTGGACGTACCGCCACTCTGTATAGTTTTCCCTTTAGTTTTGTTGGGAACCTCTTATCACACAAGATCCCTGATGCTGCTCTCCATTTACACCATCCTGATTGCACACGGTGAGCTACATCGCTGTGTATCTCTCCGTCCTCTTGAACGTACGAGCCCAGGTACTAAACCTAGACGTCTGTGGTACCGTCATACCCTGGATACTTTTATACATACATTTATCTAAATAATCCTTTACATTTTTGGCACGTGGCATTCTCATATCTACTCTCTTATTAATTTTTCCGTCTAAACTATTATTTAATTTTAAAAAGTCAAATAACTAATTTTCAAATCTTTCTCTTTCTCGTTCTCTCTCTATATTATAAATCCAAGTCATTATTGAATTAATAAACTGTGAATTTTTTTAAAATAACAAAACTTTTCTTAAATTATGAGATATTTTAAAATCGATATTTTTAAAAAATAAAATTTTATATAAAACATGTTTTTTTTAAAAAACTTAAAGTTTTAAATAACAAGATATTGATAAAAAACTAAATATTTTAAAATCAATATTTATTCAATTCAAAAATTAAATATTTTAAAATTAATATTTATTTAACTGGTTTAATCTATCCTATCTAATAAACAAAGGTTTTTTTAAGCCATGTGTCAATTTCTTAGACCACCATCTTTCCACGTGTCACTTCCTCACACATCTAATTCTTCCAATTCCCGCTCAGTACACCCCCCACTTTTCTAACACTTTTCCCCAGCCCTAAATCTCCGACCACTCTCCTCAACCGCCGCTTTGGGTCCTTGCCGTGTTTTTCTTCCTGGTTTGTATCCTTCGGTTTCCTGAAGATCGTCGGCGGTGGTTATTTATCCATTTTCTCCTCCATCTTCACTGTTTCCCAATGGATCAAACCAGGTATTCTTCTTCCCTAATCATCCATTCTTCATCTTAAACCACAAATCTCTAACTTGATTGACATTGTTGTTCGTTATCCTTCGCTCCTCCATTTTCCCGATGTGTACGTACTGCTCATTGAAGGTATTGTAACTTAACTCTACATAGTTGACTTTTCTCTTTACTTTCTTCTTCTTTTTTTCTCCATTCGTCTCCTAAAAAACCCTAAATCCATCTGACTTTCCTCATGATATTCATGATATTCATGAATTGTTCGCACCGAAGTCGACATTCGAAATGATTCTGGTGAATCTAGGGTTTCAGAAAGTCTTCATGGTTTTCCCCTTTCTCTGATGACTCGGCGTTCACTACCTGAAATAGTCTAACTACTCTCTTCGCTACGGCGGCTTCACGGTATAATCTATTAATTCACGGTTGTATAATTTCATATCACTGATTCTTTTAAGCCTCCATTGATCTATTAAATTCCCATCCCACACACCTGTCTAAAATCACAAAAACTCTCTTCAAAATACTTAATCACTCTTATCAATTGCAGCCGTCAGAGGTATCAAAGAAGGCTAAGAAGAAGATGCTTGTAAGCAAGAGGAAAGCTATATTCAAGGTATATTTATTTGTTTTCTTTTCATTTTTGATTGTTTATTAAATTATTAAATTTGCATTGAACCATTATTATTTTACTTGAGAACTTTGTTCTGTTTCCAGTAATGTTCTTGGGTTTTAGATCCTATTAGTTTAGTACTCTTTCCCAATTCACAATTTTCATAAGTTTCATAAGTGTAATTGAGTGCTAAACTGCTAGACTTTAAGTGTAACTGAGTGCTAAACTGCTAATACTCAATTTTCATAAGTTTCATTCTAACATCATAAAGGATTTTGAATGATTCAAAGTATAGTTTTTTTGGGTGATTTAGACAAGTAGATTTTACTGAACAATGATTATAGGATGGTTAAATTTATTGTTTTTTTTATGCTTTAAGCAAATGGTTAGTTAAGTCCATACTTTGTTTATGTTTTGCGGAACTTTAATAATATTGAACTCCATTTAACTTAAGGTTTCATTTGGATAGACTGTAAGTCATTTTTGGGTTGACGTGTGATGATTTAAAAGTAAGTTGAATGATGCTTTGGTGAACTTTTATAATATTAAAAATAATTTAACTCAAGGTTTTTTATGTTTGGGTGGTTTGATGTTTTCACCAAGCAGCTTAGTGTTTCACACTAATTCTTTTACCCTACTTTCATATGCTCTAAAGAAGCTGCACATGTTTGTTTGCTAGGTTTTTTTTAATAGAAGAAATCTTGTGTTAAAATTGGATCTTTGTTGTGGGTTTAGTTTGGAAACATGTTTTGTTGTGATTCAGTTAAGATCATCATTGGATTTGAAACTGTAACAAGAACATGGCTTGTAATTATTAATCTAAATGAGGTTAACAAGATGATGACTTGTGAATATGTTGTAATCAAAGTTGCAAAATGACTAAACATGTTCATTGGTTTGTAAACAAGTTGTTATTAACAGAGGTTGTGATTAGGCTCTAATCATTCTAAACTTGGTTGTTGGGTTGTAAAAAAGACTGTTTTACATAAGTTTGGTTGTAATTGAGGTAGTTAGTTATATGGATGTTATAAAGTATATTTAATAAACGAGGGTGATGTGTCAAATTGTGTAATTAGATGGATTATAAAATCAACATACACACCACAATCATTTAATTAAAGATTTGATCACGCCAATGTGAGTGCAACGTTCTTTAGATAAACAAACAAGTTTATATCCTTTTTTTTAAATGGGTCAGTTTAGTACAATTTCAAGTTTGTTTTCTGAATCTTATATCCATGGATATGATCCTTTAAATAAAATTTAAGAAATTCCTCCATCTTCAATTACATTTTGTGTAGGTTTTTGGTTACTTTATCACATAATAACAAGCTTATATATACTACAATATTATTATTTAAATTAACCCCATTGTTATTTTTATTGTAACTCTCTTTTCTCCAACAGTTGCCTGTAAAATATGTGATGAGTGGATGATTAGTGTTGCCTTAAACTCTTACCAACTCACACACTGACCAACTCTACTTGAAAAAAATGACATTCCCTGTTTCTTGACTGTGGCAAGTAGTAAATGGTCACTATAAAGCCTAAATTTGATTGAAATTGTTAAAACTGTATAGTTTATAGTTGACACTGAGTTATAGGAAAAAAGGAAAAAAAGGCAAATAGCTATTTAGCGTATTTTCAGAATTTCATATTGTTTTTTATTGATATTTTTATGATGATAAATATGCTAACTGCAATTGAGGGTGTGTTTTTTTCTATAAAACCGAACTATGAGTTCTATAGTTATGATTTTCAAATTTCAATAAGCTCAAACCTCTTAAGTTATTTTCCGATCAGGTGTTAGTGATTTTACACTTAGAGTGGATTTATTAATAAGCTCAAACCTCTATATAAACAAACTATTTATGTGCGATCGAATTGTAGTTCTGAAATGTGACAAGATGATTAGTTTAATGCCAACAGCGAGAGTTATTGTTAATGTAATATATGTTTTCTTTCATAAATTTTTGAAATGGTATATCTATGAACAGATTAACTCTCAAGTCTCACATATAGCTTTCATGAGTTGAATTATATTATGGTCTGTTCAAAAATTTTATGTGTTCTAGCAACTTAAAAACATGTTTCTATTTATTATACTAGCATTCTAACTTATTTAGTTAATGAATGGGAAACATGATTGTATCTGGTTTAAATTTGTATTAACTTACACATTCATTTGTGAATTAGGATTCGAGGTTTAGAGGTGTTTGCCAGGTTCACTGTTGCTTATCATTTAATTTGCAACTTCATAAGTTAGAAATTAGGTTGCATTGACATTTGGTCCTGGTTAAATGTTATAGATTGCTTATTTCATATTTGTTAGCTTCACCAACATCACTTAGTTCAGGTTATTAGCATTTGAAGTTATTTTAGGTTGTTGGAAATTGCCAAATTTTGACCATGCACATAATATACTTAGTGGAATCATGTATCACTTAAATGTTACAACACTATACCAGCTATCATGCGAAAGGTCTGATTTTGCCAAGCATTTTAATTAGAAAAACACTATAGCAGCTATCATGTTGACCTTAGGTTTTTATAAAAAAACAGTAGGTACATCAGCCAAGTAAATAGTATCACATCAACTAAATAATTAAGGTGCTTAACACTAAATGAAATGTGAAAGTATCGATGTTATAGGTTACAAATACAAACATAAATTAGTTTTGTTAATTTAACGGTTGTTTCTTTTATTGACAGTGCAATTTTTCTTCCTTACTTTTCTATCATGCAGTAGATGATGAATGAGAGTTCCTCACCATTTTAATCATCACTAGAAACATAAACAATAAAATCGTTATCAATTAGGGGAAAATGATATGCAATGCGAAGAAGCCAACATAGTATTAGATTGATCTAGAAATTTATGTTTATCTTGGTTTTACCTGGTTGATGATTATCGTTGGTTTGAATATACAGGTATTCTGCTTATGGGGAATTAGTATTAGATTAATGAGTGGTTTCACAAGTTGTCCATGAGGGTTAGAATAAATGATATAGTTGGTTCTTAGGAATTAATGATAATCTGTTAAACTGATTGATTTCTATATAAATTCATCCAGTCACCTAATAATATAATGCAAGAAGTCCTTAATCATCCAATGAAACCCTTGGTTCATAGCAGTTATTTAGAACGTTAAGTATGAATAGAAAAACATGACCATCATTTAGAAGTTAGAACATTCAAGTATGGATGTCAAAGTTTCATTAGCTTTCTTTAATAGAAAGTGTGTAGATATTAATTTGTCTCAATGTAATTGTATATCTATTATCAACCATGTAAAGTAATATATTACATTACACATGTATCGAGTTTTGAGTTGTACTCAATATTAACTTTTTTTGTTTTAATTTTTCAGACATGATTATGTTTGTTGGCAATCACGATTAACAAGAGTCGGAGACATTTATTGTCAAAAGTTGGTTTGTATTTAGAAAAAAGGTTTGTACTAAGTTTTTATTCAATAACAGTTGTATGTTGTTTTATCAATGGTAAAGGGTACTAGATGGCGTAAAATTACTAATTTTTAGATCAAAACAGTAACATTATCAATGAGACATATAACGTCTACAAAGAGTTGTGTAGAGATTTATGAGAAACTTTTGAGACAATGAATGTACTTGTATTTGTAAAAATATAAACTGATAGATGTTAATTTTTAACGATTCTTATTTTGTAATCAATGATTTAATCAATGATTTCGAAACCGGACCGGACCGGCCGGTCCGACCGGTTCGACCGGGAACCGGTGAGGAGGCCGGTTCGGTTCGGGGTTTTTGGGCCGTTTTCGGTTGAACCGGCCGGTTCGTCCGGTCGACCGGCCCGACCGGAACCGGCGAACCGGGTTGAACCGGTTTTTTGATTTTTTTTTTTAGTTTTAATAGAAAAATATTATTGGATATGGATTAAGGAACACCGGTTCGTTAATTTGGACTATGTTTACTTGAATGGTATGTATTTTGGATGTTGTTTTGGATTAAGGAACACCGTTTAAACATGATATATTGTTTAAAATCGTTAATTTTGGTATGTATATGATATATTGTGTTAATTTGGACTATGTTTACTTGAATGGTATGTGTTTGTAGTTTTATAAATATTTGGAATTTTTTTATATTTTTCTAAATATTTATGACGTCATCCGGTTCGTAATCCGGTCGGACCGGTCGGACCGGTCCGACCAGTGAACTTCTAGGCCGTCCGGTTCGCTTTCCGGTCCGGTTTTAAAAACATTGAATTTAATGGACACCTGATTGTTTAAATCAACCGTGTAACACACGAGCTCTGACCTAGTACATATATAAACAAAATGCTCAAAGCAATACTATCCATCGGCCTAAATATACGATAATTACCCCAAATTACAAACCCTCGATTCCGCCACAATCCTCTACAAATCACACGATTTTCCGGCAACACCACCTCGCCGGCGAAGTAGGTGCAGCGGCGGGACGGCCTAAAACCTAGAAGAAATATGTCGGGCATGGGGGACGGCTACGTGGGCACCGCCCAAGACGCTGTTAGGATCCGAAGGCTCGAGAAACAAAGAGAAGCTGAAAGGAAAAAGATCCAAGAGCTCAAGAGCAAAAACGCAAAGGGCCAATCTGGTCTTCTCCAATTCGGCTCCGGAACCTCTGAAGTAAGCGTTTTGATTCGAATCTATGCATGTAATTGCGCCTCTTGTTGTCGATTGATTGCTTGTTTACAGTTATTTATGTTGCCTAATTTCATGGATTACACTTTAGGTTAGAGATGGGTGTCATTAACCTGTAAATTTGACGTATTTTATGTCGTCTCCATTGATCATGCGTTATGTATTGTGAAGTGTTGTTTACATTCTTTATGTATTGTTGAATTGTTGCTTATGAAATATTTGCAATTTTGAAATGAATTGATCAGATCCTTGAGACTGCTTTCAAGAAGGAAACTGTTGGGCTAGTTACAAGAGAGCAGTATGTTGAGAAGGTGAATGACTGGTTTGAATAATATTATTCATTTCACTTTGCTTGCTACTTAGAAATATGAGTAATGATTTATGTTTGATTGTACAGAGGGTTAACATTCGAACGAAGATTGAAGAAGAAGAGAAAGAGAAGCTTCAAAAGCTACAGCAAGAGTGAGGAACATTAACATTTGGCTATTTTCAAACAGCTATATTTATCTTTTTGGCTAATTACATGTTTCTTAATTCTTTGTATTTCAGGGAGGAGGAGCTTCAGTTACAGAAACTTAAAAAGAGGAAAATCAAGGCTAACCCTAGGCTATCTTTTTCTGAAGATGTTGAAAATGGGGACGAAGAAGATGTGGAGGGTAGTAAGTGAAGTTAATATTTTGTTTAAATGTATGATGTAGAAATCATTAACGATTCTTGCACTTTTGTGTTGTATATGCAGAGAAAACAGAATCAAGTATGTTTGGGCGAAGAGGTTTTGGTAAAGATCCCACTGTAGAAACTAGCTTTCTGCCAGACAGGTGTGGCGTCTCTCTGCCCCTTTTCTCATTCCAGGCACACACAATACACACACACACACACTGAGTAAATAAAAATAACATTTTGATGTTTAATCTGATTAATTGTCACCATGGTGGTGTGAAGCATACTCCTTCAGTGAGAGGGAGGCAGAGGAGCAAGCTGAGCGTGAAAGGTTGCGGAAACAGTGGCTACGTGAGCAAGAGCAGATTAAAAGTAATTTATATTATAAGACCTTAATGTTTTATACTCATATAGAGTTATTGTAAAATGACAACTTTTCATTGCAATGCAGACGAGGCTCTTGAAATCACTTACAGTTACTGGGATGGAGCAGGCCATCGGCGAGTGATGCAGGTATTTGTTATGTCTAAATTGTCATTAGTTTTAATCAGTGCTAGATACAGTTACATATTCTCACCATCCATGGACCATTCTTTTACTGCTTGACTTTACAGGTTCGAAAAGGTGATACTATTGGCGAGTTTCTACGTGCTGTTCAGCAGCAACTTGCACCTGAATTTCGAGAAATACGTACTACTTCGGTGGAAAACCTTTTATATGTGAAAGAAGATCTCATCATTCCACATGTAAAAATCTTTACTTTGCTGTGGATACTTTTTGCTGGATTTTCTTTTTATTATATTAGATCAAACTCTAACCGGTCTGTTTCTCGGTTCTCATAACTGCTGTCCATTTTCAGCAACACAGTTTCTATGAGCTGATTGTGAACAAAGCCAGGGGAAAAAGTGGACCGGTATGTTCAATTTTCTTTATCAACGAACAAGGTTTCTTTTGGTATGTAGTTTGCTAAGAAAAGCTAATGAAAAAACTTTAGACTTATATGTCAGTTATTGCTAACTTTTAGAAACATATGAAACATAAGCTATCTGTTCTCTCATGTGGTTACCTGATACCTAGTTGTTTGATCTTGTTTCTGTTATTGGGGTAAAATGGTATATAGATGTTCTTACCTTTTACATTTCTTACACCACAGCTTTTCCACTTTGATGTGCATGAGGATGTGCGAACAATTGCAGATGCAACCATAGAGAAGGATGAGGTAACATTGTTTAATCTTAAGAGTTGCCCCATATTTTTTCTTTGTTAACCCTCATTATGCCTGCTTTTCTTTTAGTATATAATAAAATTTTGCTGTTTAATAGTCGCATGCTGGTAAAGTTGTTGAGAGGCACTGGTACGAAAAGAACAAACACATATTTCCTGCTTCACGATGGGAGGTAACCTCCCACCTGTCTCTTTCCCCCCTTTTATAATATCGTTATTATATGTATTTCCAGCAAAATGATGAGTTCTTATTAATTTGTGATCAACGATTGCAGATATATGACCCAACAAAGAAGTGGGAGAGGTATACTATCCATGGGGACTAGTAACTAAAACCACCAAGCAAAGTTCTATGTTTTTTAAGGTTATTGCTAAATGTTTTTAGATATTACATGTTTAATTTGCTTGAATTTCATACTGTCTGTATTCATTGGCATTTTGCTTGCTTTTATACTATAATTATGTGAGAACATAATGCTTACATATGGTAGAACCTTATTATTCTTTGTTGGGATGTCTTGTCTGGTGTTAAAGCTCTCAAATCTGGTGTCAACTGGTGTTCAAATGGATATGAATTTTTATTGAAGACCATGAAATATTGTATTTATTAGTAGGTTATCTTTATGTTCTATCTGCTTAAGTTTCTAGGGGTGACATTTTTCCTAGACTAAATTGATATCAACGGTACCAAAACCGTATTTAGATTTGATTTAGTTTGGTTTAAACTTGTAAAACCAAAATTTGAAATCAACATAAAATGGAATGTAAAAGATCAAACAAATTGGATCCTCTAGATGGTAATCAGAAACAATGAATTGTGTAAAATGTAAATGTGATATCTATATATAATACTAAAAGAGTAACTTAGGGGGACACTTGTCACATTCCTAGGCCTCTTAATTTTATTTTTCCTATCTCTCTCCTCTTAAATAGTTACTTAAATTAAAGATTAAATAATTTTAAAAATTTTTAAGATTAAATTTTTTCTTAATAAATTAAGAAAAGATGTCTTTTTATTAATGTTATTTCTAGAATATAAATTTTTGTAAAATAAGAGTTTTTTTAAAAAATCGAACATTTTTAAAATATAAATATCTTAAACTTGGTGTTTTTAAAAAGTAAACTTCTTTATAAACTAAAAATAATTAAAATTAGGAGTTATAATAAGAAACTTTTAAAAAAGATATTTTTAATATGGTTTGTTTGGAAAAAGTGATTAAATTTTTTTGGAAATAAAATTAAAATTATTACTTATAATTATTACTATATAATTTTAATCATATCTTATTTTAAAATATCATTATATACTTCATAAACTTTCATCATAATTAATATTTTATTTTTTGCTCGTGTAATAGACGGGTTTACTAAAGTTAGTTTTATATAAATAACAATCAATAATTAATCAATTTTAATTTTTCAACCCGTATAATATATTTAGTTTTATTTATATTTTTGTGTTATTTTAATAATTAACTCTCCACCTCCCGTGTAATACACGGGTAACTAAAGCTAGTGGAATATAAACGATTAAAAAAGAGTGAATTTTTTTGAATAAAAGTTTATGCTTTAAGAATAGAGCAAAATAAAAACAAGAAGTTTGAGTTCTGAAATTCTTTGATGTGATTGTAATTTTTCTGTTGCATAACATAATGAACATCGTTCATTAATGAATACCTCAGAAACGAAAATCTATAGATTGTATAAAACTCCACATACCAAAGCAAGATATTACTTACCGGCTTCGAGTTTGCATATAGCCTACCGCATTGAATGCCTAATCTTTTTTTTCACAACTAATTGGATTATTGATGGGTCATTTGCTCACCGATCATCTCCATTATTAAAGTATGCACCCTGGGGCACTATGTTGGCACATCCCCAAATAAAAACTCGTACATAAGTCTGTGCCATCAGTCCCAAACCTGCGACTACCCTCAAAAGAAAACTCACCATCGGTGAGAAAACTAGTTGACTCAACCTAGAACCTCCCTCTTTTTTTGTCCTAGGTGTGACTTGAATCAAAACCTTCACCTATTTTATTGCAGTCTTATAGTACCCATCTCAACCACTTGGGTTAAGGATCATTGGTCATTGAACGCCTAGATAATTGCAAGCTGCTGAAAAGAAGAGCCAAACAAGAGTTCAAAATGCAACAAAAAAAACTAAACTTAAGTATATGAGTGCAGATTTCTTGTTTGAGGACTTCACATAAACAATGCTTAAAACCAAGATAAACTCTTATAAATTGGAAGCCATAAAGTATATTCATTTTGTGAAAAAAAAAACTAATCAATAAAGAGAAAGCAATACAAGTTATAAAAGATTACCCAATAACATCTCTTAAAATTTATGTATAACAAATTTTCATATGTTACAAAAGAAAAAATATTTAAGTTTTTAACAAAAAAAATGAACCTGTGAGAAGTAGTCGATGATTGTCGTAGTAAGATTGCTCAAAATTTCTATTAAATAGACTCCCCTATGCATGTCACAGTAAGTGGTCACTTGATGAATTAGAAGCCAACTGAAGGCATTGTCATGAAACAAATAGAATGCATGGTATACGTATATTAAGTGGAAAAATACTATCATTGTGTTCATTGAAACTTTGATAATTCAAGAAGTAATTAGAAGGGTCAAAATAATCTTATTTCTTCATGGCAGGATGAGGATGTTTATGGTTTATGAAGATTCGTAGAATAGGTGGTTTAACTCGTTACAATATGTAAGCTGCAATCAAGAAAATGAAAAATGCAATGTGGCTCTTGTATTCCAAACGTACCTGTGAGCGAAAAGGAATCTGCAATGTGGCCCTTGCAATCGGACCCATTTTCTTGAAATCAACAATCTGATCCATCACCAAATCTGACCTGTGATTGCTATATGACCCAATGTTATATATTTTAGTGCAATTCTATTTACTAGTCGATCAATGTGATTATGATATTCATTAAACAAGTCAGTAGGCGTGGAGCGCACACTTATTTGATTTTATTATGATCTTGATATTAGTATCTTATTAGGGGCGAAGCTTCAATGGGGGTTCCAAGGGGACAATTGATGTGGGCCCAAATGTGGATGAGCAAGCTTAGTCTTTTTGGAGGTTCAAGATCGCTTATCAAAAGAGGCTTCACTGAAATGGGCATAACTTGGGCTAAAAGTCTCCGTTTCAAGCCCGGGACCAGTCAAAACGACCGTTGGACCGAGGAGCACGTTTTCACAAATGCCGTAGGCGGTCTGGGTCATCCTTTCGGCCCAAAAACGGCTTATTTTAGGAGTTATTTTAATTTTTGTCTTATTTTTACATTTTGTTGGACTTTGCATTTGGCTCAGTTTTTGGCCCTTTTATGTTTTGTAGTCCATTCGAATTTGGTTTTGTTTCTTTATATGTTTGTAAGAGTTGGGGGAAAGATTATTGAAGTTTATGAAAAATCTGTTTTTTTCTCTTTATCACAGTGTGTGTTAGTGTAAACACTGATTATCGGTATTCTTTGTGAATCAACGATAGTTAGAAGAATTGTTCCTGGTATTCTTGTTGAATCAACAGGCTCAATTATCTATCTCTTTATTTCCGATTGCATCAACAATGCCCCCTTGAAGGGGGTCTGGGGCAACGCACCTAGGAGCGGGGTCCAAGGGGCAGCAGACCCTGGCGGGGTCCAAGAGGCAGAGCCTCTGGCACGGAATTTTTTATTTTAATAAAAATAGTTTTATTAAAAACGCATTAAAAAATAATTTTCTCGAAGTTTCACATGTGAAACTCTAAGAAAAAATGAGCGTTTTTAAACATGAAAACTGTCTTCGGCGGTTAACTACATCCCTGTAAAATGCGAATTTGAAACATGATCGACACTTTTTAAACATGAAAACTGTCTTCATTTTTCTGATTTATGGTTCAAGAAACTCTCCAATCAATTCATATATCGTTCTTAATTTCTTAGTTTCATTTGATTGAAAGTTTGGATTGAACCCCAAATAGTTTCAATTTAAACCCCAAAATGCAACTTGTAATTTCACCCCATACAAGTGACTCGTTACTATGTTAAATAGGTTGAAAAGAAAAGGTAGCTAGAAGGGGAACATATCATAAAGAACCCAAAACTCTATTTCTAATGCATCCAACCTTCTACATCGTCTAATTCAACGATTTGCTCAAATACTTGCAAATGGCTAATGCAAGTATTTGCTCAAACGGGTCATAGGCGTAGAATAAAGAGTGTGAATTTTGTTGAAATTAACGCAAGATGTTTTTGGTAATGTTAGAGCCAAGTTAGATGAATGAATATGCTCTATATGCTGAAATAAAACAGTGGCAATAGTTGCTAGTTATAAATGAAATAGTATAAGTTTATATGCTTTATATGCTGAAATAAAACAGTGGCAATAGTTGCTAGTTATAAATGAAATAGTATAAGTTATACTAGTTATGTTCAAATGAACAGAACGGGTCAAATGCATATGTATGATGTTTTTATGATTAGTACGTGGTATAAATTGAATATGTGAGGATGTTTAAACGTAGGGGCAATATGGATATCATGTAATGGTGATTCCGGATTAAGGTCAAGAAGGTAATTAACAAGGTACAAGCAAGTACTCTTTCATTCTTTTTTTAATAGATGGATACTTGGTAGTTAGACCTTATTGTTAAATTGTAACTTGATGAATAGGTAAAGGTAAATGGTTGATTATTGAATGAGTACGTGGAGTAGTACATTTGTTTGCGGTGTAAGTAGTGAATGTTTGAATGTTAAAATACTTGGGGAATAAGGTAAACATAGAAAGGTAAGACGACATTGTATGGTGTACGTGATACCGATATCGAGTTGGAGCCCAACCGGGTGGATTTTAACAAACTACATGGATGCTATTGATCTGGCTGTCGAGACTCGATCAAAAACAAGTTAACAAAACGAACTAGCCACACATCGTCATCATTATGCCTTTGATCTTGAATTGGAGAATGTTTGTGCATGATTTGGGAGCCTTGTAACACCAAAAATCACCTAAAGTTTGTCAATTTTCGTCTGGAAGAAGTTCTCATTTGAAAACCCTATTTAGATACTTAAATGGACTCAAAATTCCACAAAATTCGGTGCTAAACTGCCACCGGTGTATTATACGCCCAACCGACATATGATACGCGCCTCATACCCCTAACTTTCTGGAATTTTGATCAAATATGCCCACAAATACATCGCCCGACGTATTATATGACTATACTCGGCGTATGATACGACGGTTGACTGATTTTTTCCCTTTATTTGTATTTTTTGTTATTTGCACTACTAGTCCCTGAACTTCATCTTTTTGCTTCCTTTGACTCTCAGATATTTTTTTTAGCTCTGAAAACCTACGAATCAAAACATAAAAGTCAACTTGTTTCACAATAAAAATGATGTAAAATCAAATATTTAGATCAATTAAACACTAAAATATTGACACGTGATCAGTTATCAATATTTTAATTAATTAACTTTTAATTTGAATTGCTATTTATCTTTTCTAGGGGCAGTCCTAAGGATTTTAGTACCCTGGACGAGCTGAAGGGAAATGTCTCTAGGCCTAATGAATTAAATTATATAAATTAATTTTATTAAACAAAAAAAGTGTTTTAGCAATAAGCGTAGCAAAATCATAGTATTAAAATGACATGCCGTAATAACTAACCGATAAATCTGTTCTCTTCGACTTCGTTGTTGGCGCCTGTACCAATAGGAATTGAGATTTGGAGTTTTTAGGAAGGGACTTTAATTTGGATTAATGAAAATTGGTATAACTAATAAGTTTGTTTACTGAAAATTTGTATTTTGGTTAAAAGATAATTGGGTTTAACTTTTTGATTGAGTTAAACACATTGTTGTTGAGACCGGGGTGTTAAACCATAAATTAGTACGTAGGATATACAAATATAGTTAAGTTTTATATATAACTATAAAATATATGTATAAATCATATATAAATTACTTATATTTAATTACATATATAAATATAATTAAAATATAGTTAAAACCGGTCCGACCGGTCCGACCACCAAACCAGTAAGGCGTCCGGTTCGACGTCCGATCCGGTTCTGAAAACATTGGTTAAACAGGATATAACTATTTCTTTTTGTAATAAATATAATATAAAAACATACTAAAAAAATTAGACCTCGTGGGCGAGTGGTTAAACTGCTAAAAACGAAGTAAGCATCAAGGACATAGATGGTTTGTTACCTTAAATTCAAAGTGGCACGACAGATCGGTTCTCGTGAGTTGTAGAAAGCACATGGTCGTTCCCAATGACTAGCGAACCTTGATACAATGTCGTCAAAGCTAATATCAGTAGCAGACCTAGAAAATTCTCTATTGAGTTTTATTTGACATATTAAAAACCGCTTCCATTAAATATCTAATAGTAAGCCAATTCTAAATGTTTATTTTAAAAGTCAACTCTTGAAAATGTCTTTTCAAAAGTCAACTCATGTGCTAGGTGTGACATTAAGTTATTAAACCAAGTTAACATTAAAAATTATGACAAATGCAAGAGTTACACGCTACAAGTTGTGAATTAAGAAAATAAAACTGTCTATTTCATTTAAGCAAGTCTATTCTCAATATTAATCGTACTTTATACCCTTAGACTTTACAACATTAAAAGGTGAAGTGTCAATTTCCTCTATATATAAATGCATGTATGTATATGTGTATACATATATATGCCACACAAACTACTCATTAACATGCAACAATGGAAACAACAATCTTTGCATGGTTGCTTGTGATCTTAGCTGCCATATCGCCGGAAGTCAAGGCTAAATATTACTCCGGCAGCCGCATAGTTGATGTTCCGACCACCATAAAAGAAACCCATCTCCATTTCTTCATGCACGACATCCTTTCCGGTGACAACCCTACCGCGGTCCTCGTAGCCAAACCAAACAACACGGTGGTGCAAGAAGGCAACCCCGTCCCGTTCGGGGCAGTTTACGTGTTTGATGACCCGCTGACCGAGGGCCCCGACCCGAAGTCAAAGGTTATTGGCAATGCACGTGGGTTGTACGCTTCAGTGAGTCGGGGATCGGACTTTACCCTATTGTTTAATGGTGATTTGGAGTTTACAAGTGGCGAGTTTAACGGTAGTTCGATAAGTGTCGCGTGTAGGGACCCGTTGGTGCTGGTGAAGGAGATGGCGGTCGTGGGCGGTAGAGGGAAGTTCAGGATGGCAAAGGGGTTTATTTTGAATAGAGCGGTTTTCTTTAACACTACAAGTGGTGATGCTATTCTTGAATGGAATGTTACTGTGTTTCATCCATAAGATCACAAAGACATATATAAATAAGGGTGTGGAATTAAGACCATAGTTATGTCGTGATTAATGATTCTATATATGTTGTTTGTGAATTGTTACCAATAAAAGAACTTTCATGTTTTTTTTTATTGATCAATGGATGAAAAAATATGGAGTTCGATGTTTTGCTTGTAATAAGTTTTTTTAGTAATGGATCATGCATGTATTTATTTAATTTGTACATCAAAAGGATTTATTAGATTTATGTGTATCAGTGTATGTAACCAGGGATCGTCGGTCAAATATTTTAATTGCAACATGCAAAAAAAGTAAGCGGTTTAAATTGAAAATAAACTTTGAGTTGGAGTTTAAGAATTATCCGTTTAGAAATATAGATTGTATTTGATTGGTACATTTATTTATTATAAAATTAGAATGTAAAAGTACGTACTTAGAAAAGGCAAAACATTTTCTTAAAATTTAAAATATAAATCAAAGATTTGTTTATATAGTACAAATGTAATGGAAATTAGAATGTTAAAATGCTTAGTAAAAGACAAATTTCTTAATAATAAACAGATATAAATCAAAGAATTGATTGGTATATACGTTTTTCATGGGATTCAATATATACCCGTTCTCATTCTTCTTTGTTACCAGACCCATTTGTTTAGTGATTCTTGACAGCAAATCAAAAACATATTTCATTTTCGGTCAAATTTCATTTTAGCGGGTCGGCAAAAACATCAGTGACGTTAGTGTCGGTAGATGGGTTGGGGTGATGATTGGTTGCAGGTGATGATTGGTACGTTGCAGGTGACGGTGCGACGAACAACATCTGTTCGTAGCCAAACCCATCTCCTAATTTGAGGACCTGAAAATATGTGTTAATCCAATCAAAATATATGTCATTAGAGATAAATAAGAAGGCTAACAAAATGATTGAAGGTTTATCAAGATCGAGTTATAAAACTTGGTTATCAAGGTTGACTACTAAACTTGATTCACTGATTGTTTTCCATTTTTTTAGGTTTATCAATTTAAAATCTCTTTTGCAGATAATCACCTAACGTACATATTATTATTGTCTAATCTTGATTTATGTTCAAACTATTGTTTTATTTTCGCAAATTTAATTTATTGTTATCTCTTTTGATTTTAATCTGCACTTGCTAAGAATTTTTCTCTTTACCTTAATATATTGTTGCTTGTTTATCATTTAATCTATCTAAAGTTGCTTTTTGTCAAACTATAAACAAATTTGTTTATGCCGCTAATCGGGAGGCAAATGTCTATAAGAATAATATATAGATCGTAGATGAGGGCCTTAATATTTAATTTCTCCTTAGGCCCCCAGACTTGTTGAGTCGACCCTATGAGCACTAGTGGACAACGTTGTGGCGGTTAACGGCCAGCCGGGCTGCGCTATGGTTAGCACAACGGCAATTAAATCGGACGTAGTGGTGCCCCTAGCGGGCTCCAAATTTGATGATGTGGACACAATTGGAAATTAATACTCATGTTTAGCCAACTCTTAGGCATTAAAAGAAAATAATTAAAATTTATTTTTTTCTTACTTTTAACAATCTTTAACTAAAAAGGGTTTTAAACTCAATACACTTGATTTAAAATGATTTTAATAAATTCATATTTGCCTATGTAAAATTTTAACATAATAAGCCACTACAGTAGTCTTAGAGGCGGAAGTTAAATGTTGGAGTTATTTACATGTAATACTTAAAAGCATTTATGTAACCTGTATGCACGTATGCACGTATGCACGTATGTACGTATTTGTATGTGTGTGTCTAGTAAGACTATACCCGAATTAAAGTGATTAAATATTCAGTTTTACAATGTTTATTTTAAAATAATGTAGTATAAAAAGTTATATGTGTTTAAAATAACTGGTGGAATTTTGAAAAAAAAATTTAACATTGTAGACTATTTCTAAATCTACCACTACAAACTCCTTTCATGTATACTAGTTGTTTTCTCCCCCCGCGCTTCGCGGCGGGGTTGAATCGATACTTAGAAAACTCGATAAAAGGCTCGGAAATTCTAGTTTGTTATGGCTGCAAACTAACCGTTTACCATGCCAAAACAAAAATATCAAAGGGCATTCGTTTATCATCATCGCCTATCATCCATATTTATACAAGAAGTCAATCCTAACAGTTATGAAACAACAAACAATTTCAGACGAAATGTAAGAAATCGGATCTGGGTAAGATGGCCTTAGATGAATTTGTGTTCATCGTCATCGACACACTAGACCACCGTTAAGCAATACATAAGTGTCACCATCATCGTTAGAACAATCAACCCCAAAAAAGATGGCCTCGGATGAACATATGTATAAATTATCATCAACATACCATCAAAAAATAGATAACCGTCACCATCATCCGAAGAACAGAATAGAATAAATCCGAGCCAAAATGTCTTAGATGAGAAAACCCTAACCGTCACAGATCAAACGCCGTGACCATACAACGTCTCAGATGAGGAACACATCATCATCATCGACTAATAATTCAACTTTGTGTCTAGAAACAGGCTAGGATTTCTAATCAGAAACTTCTATTCTGTCGGTGAATGTTGATAGAACACGAAAGAGAGAAGAGAAGATGTCAGCTGTCGGTGCTGATTTTGTGGGGTAGTCAGGAGCATCTGACTATTTATGGGCCAATCAAGTTATATTTATCCGCATAGAGAGGATTCTCAATCTTAGGGGGAATCCGTGTACAGAGAAATTGAAGACGCAATCAGAAAGTGACGATGTGAGCAGGTTTCTGATGATGAATCTTCGTGCATGCTGATTTGTTTGATATTGTCGGCTGTGGATTGGAACCTTCAACCTTTTGCCCAATACACCGTATGAAGACGTTAGGAGAGCACAACGTTTATATATTGGGATATGCTGAATGTGAGGGGGAATTTCTACAGTTGTTAATGTTAAACAGGTTAGACTGTGTGAAGATTGAAGCAATGGAAAACTGGTCATGTCATTATCTGGAAAAATCAGTCATTTGGGGAATCTTACTGCTATGATGGTGTTCTGCAAAGTAAACGAAAGCTATTGTACCTAAATTCATTTTCAGGGATATTGTGGTAACCTGACGGATCGGCAATGTTGGCTAATATGGTTGTTCGTTTGATTCTATTGGAAACCAGAGCAAAGATTGACTGAAGATTGTAAGAGTGTTATCTACTATTCGCAAGCAACGTCCAAGGGGGAATTTGTTGGAGCATATATAGTCATATATAGTGTGTCCGTCGCTTGACGAATAGTCTAGGCTTAATGTTATACACCTTGTAAACACATGAAACCGGGTCATTCGCAGGAGCATATGCGAATGAGACTCAGTCGTACGACTGAGCCATGCTAATGGACCAGTCGTGCGACTGAGAGATGCGATTGGGTCATTCGTAAGACTGAGCCATAAGAATGGTCCAGTCGTACGATTGAACCATAAGTATGGTCCAATCGCACGAATGGGCCCAGTCACATCTGATATGGGCCGAGGCCTATATATACCAGTTTTAATGTGTAGAAACCTAAGGGTTTTAGAGAGTGTGCCCGGCGCCCAGGCGCTGCCGGATGAGAGGGGAGATCATGCTCGATCTCCCCTTGCCAAAAGTCTTGATTCTTAAGTTGTAACGAGCTTAAAATCGTTATGTTTTATCAATAAAATCATTTGATTATTGTTCGTAATATTGTTTGTCTTTTGGTTTTTATCCTTCCGTCAAGAATACGCTCGGATGTTCATCGATCCAGTGACTTCACAATTGGTATCAGAGCCGGTTACTGCTGGAATGATCTAATAATCATTCTAGCAACCCGAGCTCTTGATTTCTGGATCAAAGTTCAGTTCTTTGACGTTAACGACTTCGTGTTCTTCGTGTTCTTCGTGCTTTACTCAGATCTGGGTACGTGTGGTGTTTCTATGTTAAAATCGAATTCGAAACCACGTTCCTATCACCCTTGCGAATCTGATGATGTCTATTTTGGTTTGAATCATGTAAAATTCGTCGGATTAGGGTTGTTGGCAGCCTTGGCGGCTGCAGATCTGAAATTTTACGTGCAGACCCGTTTATGCGACTGGGCTATGCGAATGGACCATTCGTACGACTGGACCATGCGAATGGACCATTCGTACGACTGGACCATGCTAATGGACCATTCGTGCGACTGGACCAGTCGTATGTTCAATCGTACGACTGGACTAGTCGTATGTTCAATCGCCCGAATGAGCCATCTGCATCGTCTCATCCGCATTTGTTCCAGATCAAAAAAAAAATAAAAAAAAAAAAAGAGTCTGGAACAGCTTCTTGCACGAATTTTTCCCTAAACCATTTTTATCAGTCGGGAAGCCTTCTGAAAAAGTTGGTAAAATAAAATTTTTTTTGGGAAAATTTTCGGGTCATGTATAGTTCGTCTTCGGGTCAATAGTGAAGATTTTCCTGGAGAGTCTATGCAAGAGTTGAGGATGAGCAAAGGATATTCACCCTGAGGTTCTTATGTCAAACAAGTTCGATGGATACCCATTATTCGTTGGACTTCCAGAATAGGTGAATGTTGATAGAACACGAAAGAGAGAAGAGAAGATGTCAGCTGTCGGTGCTGATTTTGTGGGGTAGTCAGGAGCATCTGACTATTTATGGGCCAATCAAGTTATATTTATCCACATAGAGAGGATTCTCAATCTTAGGGGGAATCCGTGTACAGAGAATTGAAGACGCAATCAGAAAGTGATGATGTGAGCAGGTTTCTGATGATGAATCTTCGTGCATGCTGATTTGTTTGATATTGTCGGCTGTGGATTGGAACCTTCAACCTTTTGCCCAATACACCGTATGAAGACGTTAGGAGAGCACAACGTTATATATTGGATATGCTGAATGTGAGGGGGAATTTCTACAGTTGTTAATGTTAAACAGGTTAGACTGTGTGAAGATTGAAGCAATGGAAAACTGGTCATGTCATATCTGGAAAAATCAGTCATTTGGGGAATCTTACTGCTATGATGGTGTTCTGCAAAGTAAACGAAAGCTATTGTGCCTAAATTCATTTTCAGGGATATTGTGGTAACCTGACGGATCGGCAATGTTGGCTAATATGGTTGTTCGTTTGATTCTATTGGAAACCAGAGCAAAGATTGACTAAAGATTGTAAGAGGTGTTATCTACTATTCGCAAGCAACGTCCAAGGGGGAATTTGTTGGAGCATATATAGTCATATATAGTGTGTCCGTCGCTTGACGAATAGTCTAGGCTTAATGTTATACACCTTGTAAACACATGAAACTGGGTCATTCGCAGGAGCATATGCGAATGAGACTCAGTCGTACGACTGAGCCATGCTAATGGACCAGTCGTGCGACTGAGAGATGCGATTGGGTCATTCGTAAGACTGGGCCATAAGAATGGTCCAGTCGTACGATTGAACCATACGTATGGTCCAATCGCACGAATGGGCCCAGTCGCATCTGATATGGGCCGAGGCCTATATATACCAGTTTTAATGTGTAGAAACCTAAGGGTTTTAGAGAGTGTGCCCGGCGCCCAGGCGCTGCCGGATGAGAGGGAGATCATGCTCGATCTCCCCTTGCCAAAAGTCTTGATTCTTAAGTTGTAACGAGCTTAAAATCGTTATGTTTTATCAATAAAATCATTTGATTATTGTTCGTAATATTGTTTGTCTTTTGGTTTTTATCCTTCCGTCAAGAATACGCTCGGATGTTCATCGATCCAGTGACTTCACAGAAGTGATTATGTGATACAAAAATACTAAGAATTAGATCATCAGATTACCTAAAATCTACACAAACAGCACGGGGAGCTGGTATTGAACCATATGTTGCCGGTAACACTGCGCTTGAATCAAACAATATAGATGTAGATAGTCCCCTGCCAGCTTCATCTTTTTCCACGGCAAGACCCTGTTAACTTTTCAAACCCACAGTTCACATTTCTTTTTGTTCACTGCACTTTTAACTCTAATCATTGTTTAGCAATCAAAACTGAAATCATTAGAAAATAAAAACAACCTTTGCAACCAGCTCAAAAGCTTGTTTGGAGAAGCTTCAATGTTAATTGGTGTCATTGTAGCAGAAGCGACTGCAGTTGCCGCCTAAAAACAATCAGATTTGAAGTAGCAAAGTGTTACCCATAAACCCTAATAAAACTTCCAACCAAAATGAGCAATTTGCCCTATCACAAGAGACTTGAATCTTTGAAAGTTTTAACCAAATTCGTGTTAAAAGTCTAAAATGCACATAGATCGTGCGGTTGATTACCAATTAAGCAGCATAGCATCATAATCGAAATGTAATTTTAAATTTTAGTTATCTTATGGACAAATCGACGAAACTGAAATCAAAATGAATAAGACGAAATGGGGCAATACCTGAGTGAGATTGTTGTCTCGAAGATGAGCAACGATTAAATTGTTTACGTATCGATAAAGCTTACCCTCCTGCAACGCCTGCTCCAAATTAGTGGTATCCATTACTAAAACCTCTGCTAAAATGTCGGATAACGATCTCCGGTAGCCCTCCGTAGAGGGTTTGAGCAGATCGAGGCGGCGGGTGAAGCCATTTCTGAAGTAGGCTTCGCAAGATCTGAAAGGGGTGTTAGAGTTTAAGGTATGCGAGGTGGGTGTGGTCGGAGACGGTGGGGTGGGAGTGGGGGTCTGGAGGTGGCTGACGGCGGCGGAAGAGGTGGTGGTCGCCGGAGAAGAAGAGGGAGACGGTGATGGAGTTGATGATGAAGAGTGGGCGGTGGGCGACTGCTCCGTTGAAGAAGAAGGAGAAGGACCAGAGGGGGTGGAAATACCAAAATTGCCCCTTGGTACTATTTATCATGTCAAATCACAGTTGATAAATTAATATTAGGTAATTTATTACATATTTAATCTAAATCGTTTATCCATTAGATCAAGGGTGAATATTATTTTCTATATTCATCACAGGAGCACCATCTTCTGTTTCCCATAATCATAAACCCTAATCTTCAAGTTGCAGAATATTAGTATTTTCTTGGTATGATCAAGGGGTTTTAACCCATTCCTACTTTATTCTATGTGTTCTGATCGATGTCCGGTTATCAACAAGGCACACGTTCGTCTTGATCTTATCATCATCACATGAGTCTTTTGGTCACGTGATTTATCCATCATCTTCTCTGCACTTTTGTTCGTTTGATTAGAGATTGTTTGTGTATGTATGATCTGTTTCATCTTAGTCTTTTTTTTTTTTATCAGTTTAGATTCTAAGTTTTTACAATTGGTTTAGAAATATAAAGTTGGGATTTTATGTTCTGGACAGTGTGTGTAATAATTTTTGTCAACAATAAATTATTTAGTTTATTAGTAGAAAGCCATGAAAAATATTCCAAATTAAACTAGCGTGTGAATGTAAATTGTTTCTGGACTCGATGCATATATTTCTTGTTATTTAACTAGTTACCTTTGGAGGAGGTTTCATTTTGACTTTTAACCGTATAATCATTAATTATAAGGAATTACACATATTTCTTTTAAACTTATAAAATTATGTTTTTTTTTCAAAAACAAGCTTATAATCTTCCTATTATAATAAAAAAGGTATCTAGGATGACACGTGTCAACACCACAATCATTCTCATCAAAATTTCCCCGTCTCTCTCTCCTATTAAATAATTACCTTAATTACTAATAATAATATTTAACATTTTTTAGATTTAATAAATTAATAAAGAGATCTATTTATTAATGTTATTTCTAAATAAACAATTTGTTTTATAAAATAATAAATTTTTTCAAGCCTAAGACTTTTTTTAAATACGAAATATTTAAAATTGGTATTTTAAAAAGTTATTTTTTTAAAACCAAAAACAATTAAATTTAAGAGTTATAATAAGAAAATTTTTAAAAATGGCATTTTTATACGGTTTGTTTTAAAACAAAATATTTATTTATTTTTTTTTTTTGAAAAAAAAATAAAGTTTAAAAAGTTGATATCACTATTTTATAACTTACAATTATTTCTAATACATAATTCACTGATATTATATCTTAAAATATTATTTATAATTAATAAATTTATTATATTAATTTTTTATTTATTCAACTCGTGTAACACACGGGTTATTATATCCGTCACCACTATATATTTTCAAACGGGTTACTATATCTTATAATGTTTAATATACAATGATTTTCAAACGTGATTTAAGAAAATTTATTATTTAATAAGTTTAAAAGAAATGTATCCAATAGCCCCTTGAACAAATATCCATCAACACTATATATTTTCAAATTCCCTTGGTCTGCATTTATCTTAATAAAAAAGATTAATCAATCATTGTCCTATGGATTCCACAAATCCTCTAATATCGTTAGGGGTCTACTAAAGAGACGCCCTGTGAGATAAATGGACGCCCTCCTTACGGGCCGTAAGGCCCTTCACGGGCCGTATGGTCTGTCGGTAGTCAAATCAGTCATTCAAAAACGTAATTCAAGAACGTAACGGCCCGTGAATATGATCACGGTCGTATTTATTAACAGCCCGTGAAGCTAGTCACGGCCCGTGTGTAATTCCACATACGGGCCGTGAACTTCTTTACGGGTCCTAGTATCACCTTTAATAATTTAACGAGATATATTATTCCTCGTTTTTCGTGTAATTTTGTATTTATTACGTTATTTGATATGACGGAATATTCCTCGATAGTCGTGTAATTTTGTATTTATAACATTATTTGATATGACGTAATATTCCTCGATATTCGTGTTAATTATGTGACGAGATGCAATATTCCATTTCAACTACTATATAAATGTTAGTTTATAAATTCATTTCATAATTCAAATTTCTACGATATAAATTCATTTCATTTCAACTACTACATAAACGCAATATTCCATTTCAAGTACTATATTAACGTTAATATTTAACGTTACGATGTCTTTCTGGGATAGGAACTATTATTCGGTTCGGAATCTAACTATTACCCTCAGGAGGGTTACGGTTATTACGATGAGGCTGCTTCAAACTATCTAGGACAGTTCGCGTCCAATTACGACGGGAATGACGGCGGCGATGACGGGGGTGATAACGGTGGCGACAGCAGCGGGGATAATGACGGTTCTGGTTCCGGTAAAAATGGTTTATACGACACGAATCAGGTTATAAGATATATCATATTTAATTTTACTTTCATTTTACTTTCATTGTAATAACTAACTAAAATATTAAATTGATTAGGTTTTCTCATCTCGTGAAGAATTAGTTGATTGGGCAACTAACATGGGGCGAGAAAATGGGTTCGTTATTGTCACCAAACGTTCAAAAAGAAATTCGAATGGTTTGGTGGTTAAAATTTGGTTGAAATGTGATCGGGGTGGTGTATATAAGGGAGCATCCACTCTAAGAAAAAGTGACACGAAAAAAACAAACTGTCAATTTGAATTGCAGGGTAAGTACCAGATGCAGAAAGATGGGTGGATTATAGTTGTTGTGGATGATACTCATAACCATGAACCTGCTGAACACCTGGAAGGACATGCATACGCAATGAGGCTCACCGAAAATGAGCTTTCTACTGTAAAGAATCTGACCGAGCAAAATATTGACCCTCGAAACATTCTAGGCACGTTGAGGGAACAAAATCCCAATAACGTGTCTGTGTTACGAACCATATACAACGCTCGGGCAAAAATAAAAAAGTCCACCAGAATTGGTGAAACCCCAATGCAGGTTTTTTTTTCTATACTACAAAACATCAATATATTTACACCCTCACATAGATGAACCGACAAATACCGTCGACGGGGTTTTTTTTTATACATCTCACATCTCACACATTATGGCGTGCATACCCACACGTGCTGATGATTGACACAACATACAAAACTAACTTGTATAAAATGGCATTTGTTCAAATGGTTGATGTGACATCCACCCTGAAATCTTTTTCTGTTGCTCACGCATTCATTGATTATGAGCGTGAAGCCAACTTCAGATGGGTGTTAGAGCAACTAAAAGCAACGCTGGAAGATAAGTGTATGGAGCCCCGTGTTATACTAACCGACCGAGACCTCGCTCTGATGAATGCGTCAGAAGAAGTTTTTCCGAGTGCTGTTCGATTACTTTGCAGATGGCATATTTCGGAAAATATTACTAAACATTGTAAGGCGAGTTTTTCAAATGAAGAGTGGGGTGATTTTCAGCATGTGTGGTCGGTACTTATTAACTCTGAAACGGAGGACATATACGCTCATAATTACGACCGGCTTTATCGCAGATTGGTGTCCAAACATTCAAGTAAGTTTTCTAGTATTATTCTTAAAAATATATGTATATTTACATAAAATAGTACATTTTTTAAATAGGAGTGCTGATGTACCTAAAAAATAACTGGTTGAACCCCTACAAAGAGAGATTGTGTCGGCGTGGATAAATAGAAGTTATAACTTCGGTCAGCACACAACGAACCGAGTTGAGAGCCAACATTCGTTGTTGAAAAGTTACCTGAAGCAACCAATAGCACCCTGGATAGATTTATTCCTTTCATTAATAATATCTTAGCTACCCAGGAAATTGCTGTAACATCTCGTATTTTCGTTAACTTAAAAGTTAATTTGTTAAATTTTAAAAAGGACCTTTTATGTTATTTTTTTGAAACCTTGGAGACTATTATACTTAATTTGGGTGATTAACAAATTAATAGTAATAACGTTATAAGTGTTATAATATTTACTTATTATTCTAAAATTTAAAGTAATACTAGTTTTAAAAAAAATAATTGTTATTATACTAATAATAATGATATTATTATTACTACTATTAATAATGATATTATTAATAATAATATTAATAATAATAATGTTAATGGTAAAAATAATGTTAATAATAATAATAATAATAATGAAAGTTTTATTGTATTAAAGCCTATAATTAATAATTTTTACATAAAATAATAACATTTCAAACTTCAGAGGTTGATCTGTAAATTATTTAAAACTTAAGCAAATCTTTAAACTTCAAGTGATAACTGTTAGAAACCTCAGGGACCATTTGTGTAATTATTCCAAACCACCCCCTTTTTCCCGTATTCCTCCGGTGGCCGACTCCGGCGAAGCTCCGGCGGCCCCGAAACCACCAAAACGCTCAACACTAATGCAATTAATCAACATCATAACTCCCCCAAACCGGTTTCGAACCTTGTATCTTTTTCGAATCGTGGTTTAACTAGCTTTAAAGCTCTCGATCGAAACCGAACACTCACATTCAAGTTCAAACCGTTAAACCTCAAGAATTAACATAATTAAGCGAATTAATTGAGCAAAAACACTCATAAGATGATTACGAATTCAGATCTATCATTAATTTTTGTTAACATCGTGTAATTATAACCTGTCCATACTCAAAACTTCCGAAATCAACTCCTCACTCGAACACCCCTTTTTGTGCATCCTAAACAAAAATTGACAGAGGGTTTTTACTTATCGGTGCTTCTAGAAACTATCTGCAAAGTTAATTCGATTATCACCAAGTTTTGCATCTCAATTGGGTTCGAGTACAGTCGCGGGTTCCTCTACACTCGAACTCGTCAATCCAATCTTCAAACGGGTAAATTAAACACATCTTCTTACTCGGTTTCATTCAGGGATCAAAAGCCCCAAGTTTGATTTCAATAACAATCACGAAATGGAGTTTAATTAGAATTAAATCGAAGTTAGGGTTCTTGAGATTTGGGGGATATTCTTCAAGTCTTGTTTCTAACATTTAAAATCAAAATCATATCATGGCTGTACGCCTTGGTTCACCGGTATGTCACTATGCTTTCAACTTGGAGGTCCCGGGTTCGAACCCGGGCACCTCCATATAATTTTTAATGTTTTGTTTTCAACCTTAAAATAATTATAAAATTTTTAAAAACAATTATAAAAAAACAGTTTATAAATCTTGTTTATTTAAAACTTATACAAACATTTTCTGAAAGTTTATTTCTTATTAAATCTTAACATTTTATTTTATTTTATTATTTTATATCATAACTAGTTTAATACTTTGTAAAATAAATTCTAAATATGGTTTAATTTATTAAATTATGTTGTGTTCAATAATACGATTGGATAATCTTCTTGTTTTAGTTTAGTAATTATTATTTATTTCAAATAATAAATAATAAATTATTTAGTCTAAATGTTATTCTTTTAAAGGCAAATTATTTTTATCTATCTTATATATTTAAATTGGTTTCTTTTAAAATAATTAAATAATTATTAGACATGAAATAATAAATCTTAATAATATTAAATTTTTTTACAAATATTATTTCTTATAAAGTATACTTTAATAAATGGTTTAGATTAATAATTCTTATTAATCAATAAGTTAGTCCTATTATTTTAAACAATTATAAAGATATAATTACATACTAAACCTTTTCAATATTTATACTTAAAGTCATCTCTAAAATACTTAAATATATAATTCTTCTAATGGCGTCAAAATGCAAATAATTACTTATCAAAACCCTTAAATCTATCAAAACCCTAATTCTTATTTGAACATTAATCATATTATTAATCTTCATCTTGTAATATATATTTAGGTGCCTTGTAATTAACACTTTGGGATTATCTTTTGGATCTTACTTTAATTTTTTACATCATCTTGTAATGCCTTTTATCAATGTGAGTATTTCTATACCCCTTTTTCTTATTTTCACACTTTGGGGTGAAACATGTTAACTTATATCATTGCACTTATAAACTTATTCGAGACTTGTAAACTTATGGCAATTTACTTGTGAGTTGTGGTTAGTTGAACTTTTGTGGTTACCATGTTATGGCATTATATGTACAATCATTAACTATTGCTAGCCCAGCGAAGTCATAGATCTATGGGTAAGACAAGCCTACTTGGTTGATTCAAGTACACTTAGCTGATCGTATATACTTTTAACGTTAATAGAATATTAACGTCGTTTGATACTTGTAAAACATTGTCGAGGTTTGATTGTGCATTGTTCATAACATCCCTAGTCACTTTATTCACTAACTTATAACTTGAATTGCCATCTTTATATACTTATGTATTTAAAACTATAGAATGCTCACCAACATTTTTATGTTGACCTTTTATTTTTAACATGTTTCAGGCAATAGCGTTATGTGGCTGTGAACAATCGTATTCCTCACGCCTCGACGTTTCCGCCATCAAGGTTGGGGTGTGACAGATTGGTATCAGAGCCCATAACTATAGGGATTTAGGTTATTAGAAATGGTGACCTATACTATAGTTACATGAACCTCATAGAAAGACCTCTATATTTTTGTGCTTACATATTGTTTAAATGCTACATAATGCTATGCCTTTTGTGCAACTTGATGCCTTAGCATAGGATTGTCTTATGTATGCTTAAAACTTAGTTACTTGACTCCTTAAACTTAACTTTGACTTTTGACTCTCCCCGACAAATGAACTTCCTAAACCTACTCTCAACGACATGTGGAATCTACACTTATCATCGTGGGTTTAATTCCTTAGACTCTATGTCTAATCTGTGAAAATCTCATCAAGGTTTTGATTTCATAAACCAAAGAAATTTGTGTGGCACATAGACACCTGTATTCTGGATTTCCTGGCAAAAGGCCTTTGGGCTAAGGCAAGCATATCGCATAAATCTCATTGTGAGACCTGTTATGCTTACCTGGGGATTTCTGGGATGAGTGATAAACTATGGTCAAAATACACAAATCTCTAAGGCAAATGAGTCAATTTACCTTGACGTGTCAACGATTCCAAATGGTAATGCGTTACCAAATGGAACCATCCTTTTGTATCTTAAAAATCCTTGATTCCTTGAACTGGTTTATCATTAAAGTTTAAATACTTTCTCATTCTTAACCTAAATAATATTCCTGTTAATATTAAACCCATCCTACAATTCAACTCTTACGTTTAAACGCTCAACGTGTAACGTGTAACAGTATTGAACTCGGCATTTCATGTAACTATCTTCTTATTTTGACCAACGTGAACATGGATTTTAATACACCCAAAGATATTGAGAATCTAAACCGTATGGTCTTTAAAACTTTAAACCGTTATTTATGATTCCAAAATTCTCTTAAGGATGTGTCCCATAACTAAGAACATGCAATGCTGTGAGTGGAATTTCTACATCTCGGGATACTTTGCCTAAACAAAGTGTAAATAGTGATTTGATTCGACCATTGAATCCATTTACTTGACTCGAAACCCTTAAGATGAGTCATCACTTATAAGTACGCGTGTCTGCAATAAGGTTATGGTTGATCTCATATCTTGAGAAGTCCATATACTCCTTTCGATTGTGAATCGAATGTTCACATCTCATTGTGATGTCGAATCATTTTGCCCTTGATTTCGTCTTCCCGACTTAAACCATCCAAGAATTGAACACCATCATAACAAATCCTGTTACCTCGAACTTTGACCTTAATTTTGTAAGCATGATTTTCCTTTTAGTTACATTGATGTAACTTGAAATTTTCTAGATTTCTAAGTGATATCCTTTTCCTTTCGTGGTTAAGCCGAACCTGGAACCGTCTGCATTGTGGGAGATGTAAGAGTTTGTAAGTCAATCTATGACTAAGAACACTCGTACCTCCCAAACAACTCTAACTCATCAAAACAGGGGTGATTCCCTTACTTTGATGATTCTCTATTTGTTTCGATAAATGGTTTCCAATTGTGTATTTTATGAAATTTCATTCTCTGGATTGGAGTGATTACCTTATCTTGAGGATTGACTCCAAGTATTCTCTTTGGAATGGCTTTCCACAAATGACATGATCTCACCAAAATAGGATTGAAACCCGTACTTTGGTGACAAGTGTTAATCTTTGATTGTTTTCTTGTTATTATGGAACTCAATCATCAAGATAGGCATAATTCTATACCTTGATGATAATTTCATTTTTATGGATTGTATTTTCTCAAAGGAAATGACCTCGTCAAAGTAGGAGTGAATTCTGGATTTTGATGAAGAGGTTCATTTTGTTATATTTTGTTTTTGTAAAACGTCATCGTTAAGATAGAAGTGAATTCCCTTACCTTAATGGTGAGTACCTCGTCTTATTTCTGTGAATCCTCAACAATTGGTTGGGATCAAACTGGTTGATTGGTAAGTTAGTGGTCATATCTTGAGAGTACACCATCAAGTTAGGAGTGAAAACCACACCTTGATGACTACTCTCATTTCTTGATCTTCAACTTACCATGGTTGTAATCAAGTGACGAGAAACATGTAGTAACTTGAAGGGTGGATCATTGTTGGTGATTCGACCTATCAAGCCAAAGCATGATCTCTGAACTTGAAAGAAGACTCGATCGTTTTAGGTTGATTTTAATTCCAAGCTTGAAGCATTTAAATTCTTAAATCGATTTCTTCCCCTTTATCTTCATGTTTTGACTCGATCTAGCTACAACAAAGCATTTATTCCTTACTTATCAACTTTCATCTTGAGATATCATCAAACCCATAAGTATAGTCTTCCTAAACAATCTTTTGTCAAATAAAGATATTATCAAATACCTATCTTACTGTTTGATGAATTACGTATGCAATCTGCTTTTGAAAATTTGTTACCTTGCAAAACATGGTTACAAATACATTTCTTATTGTCTGTGTCACTTCTTCAATCGCTTTTGAACCCTTAACCTTGGAAATCTTTAAAACTCTACCTTGGTTTCGATTAACGAGACTCGTTATTACTTACATTATGACGTGGACATAAAGGTTCATAAATCTTAGTAACTTGTTGTCATGGGTTTGGCATAAAGGAAAAGACATAACTTGGTATGTGTCCAAGTGGCTTACCTTCACATACGACAAGGCCTAACATTCGTGTTCCTATGAATCTCCTGTTTAACTTTTCTTTCACTAAGATGCCTCTTATTTTAGATGTCATGATGACAATTGGTACATTATAGACCGATTGATTAATTTCATATTGACTCATGTGGGATAACGGGTCAAGAAATTGACTTGTATCTATCTCAAATAGTCATATACCGTGGGATGTCGTTAAACATCGATCGTTATTTTGATGACCGATTCATTTTCTTCTTCTAATAATATTCCTAACCATCGTCGTGAACTCATTCCAAAATCTTCACATATTGTATTATTCTTAGACCGATGATTGGTCAAAGGAGAAATACATATTCACAAGATATGCGTTAAGATCGTTTCATATAGTGACGTTTGGGATTCTTAAATCCTGACGGTTAACCTTTCTTATCATTGTTGGTCTTTTATTGATTTCTAGACATCATTTTACTACGAAATTAAATTCTAGAAGTTGAGACTTATAAATCTAAGGTACCACGGTAACTCGTCATCATTTTCCAACTTTTCAACTAAAAACGTCTCGTATTTCACTGGAAGAGTTCAAGTTGGCATATATTATGTCAAGAATCTTGTAAGATTTCATAAAGTGAAACGTATCACCTGTAATCAAACGTAAAACATTGTTCGTTGTACACTTACCTTGCATCATAATTCCTTGTTCATTTAAGTTCATTTTTAATTTCGGGACGAAATTCTTTTAAGTTGGGGAGACTGTAACATCTCGTATTTTCGTTAACTTAAAAGTTAATCTTGTTAAATCTTAAAAAGGACCTTTTATGTTTTTTTTTTTGAAACCTTGGAGATTTATTATACTTAATTTGGGTGATTAACAAATTAATAGTAATAACGTTATAAGTGTTATAATATTTACTTATTATTCTAAAATTTAAAGTAATACTAGTTTTAAAAAAAAATAATTGTTATTATACTAATAATAATGATATTATTATTACTACTATTAATAATGATATTATTAATAATAATATTAATAATAATAATGTTAATGGTAAAAATAATGTTAATAATAATAATAATAATAATGAAAGTTTTATTGTATTAAAGCCTATAATTAATAACTTTTTACATAAAATAATAACATTTCAAACTTCAGGGGTTGATCTGTAAATTATTTAAAACTTAAGCAAATCTTTAAACTTCAAGTGATAACTGTTAGAAACCTCAGGGACCATTTGTGTAATTATTCCAAACCACCCCCTTTTTCCCGTATTCCTCCGGTGGCCGACTCCGGCGAAGCTCCGGCGGCCCCGAAACCACCAAAACGCTCAACACTAATGCAATTAATCAACATCATAACTCCCCCAAACCGGTTTCGAACCTTGTATCTTTTTCGAATCGTGGTTTAACTAGCTTTAAAGCTCTCGATCGAAACCGAACACTCACATTCAAGTTCAAACCGTTAAACCTCAAGAATTAACATAATTAAGCGAATTAATTGAGCAAAAACACTCATAAGATGATTACGAATTCAGATCTATCATTAATTTTTGTTAACATCGTGTAATTATAACCTGTCCATACTCAAAACTTCCGAAATCAACTCCTCACTCGAACACCCCTTTTTGTGCATCCTAAACAAAAATTGACAGAGGGTTTTTACTTATCGGTGCTTCTAGAAACTATCTACAAAGTTAATTCGATTATCACCAAGTTTTGCATCTCAATTGGGTTCGAGTACAGTCGCGGGTTCCTCTACACTCGAACTCGTCAATCCAATCTTCAAACGGGTAAATTAAACACATCTTCTTACTCGGTTTCATTCAGGGATCAAAAGCCCCAAGTTTGATTTCAATAACAATCACGAAATGGAGTTTAATTAGAATTAAATCGAAGTTAGGGTTCTGGAGATTTGGGGGATATTCTTCAAGTCTTGTTTCTAACATTTAAAATCAAAATCATATCGCGGCTGTACGCCTTGGTTCACCGGTATGTCACTATGCTTTCAACTTGGAGGTCCCGGGTTCGAACCCGGGCACCTCCATATAATTTTTAATGTTTTGTTTTCAACCTTAAAATAATTATAAAATTTTTAAAAAAAATTATAAAATAAAACAGTTTATAAATCTTGTTTATTTTAAAACTTATACAAACATTTCTGAAAGTTTATTTCTTATTAAATCTTAACATTTTATTTTATTTTATTATTTTATATCATAACTAGTTTAATACTTTGTAAAATAAATTCTAAATATGGTTTAATTTATTAAATTATGTTGTGTTCAATAATACGATTGGATAATCTTCTTGTTTTAGTTTAGTAATTATTATTTATTTCAAATAATAATAATAAATTATTTAGTCTAAATGTTATTCTTTTAAAGGCAAATTATTTTTATCTATCTTATATATTTAAATTGGTTTCTTTTAAAATAATTAAATAATTATTAGACATGAAATAATAAATCTTAATAATATTAAATTTTTTTACAAATATTATTTCTTATAAAGTATACATTAATAAATGGTTTAGATTAATAATTCTTATTAATCAATAAGTTAGTCCTATTATTTTAAACAATTATAAAGATATAATTACATACTAAACCTTTTCAATATTTATACTTAAAGTCATCTCTAAAATACTTAAATATATAATTCTTCTAATGGCGTCAAAATGCAAATAATTACTTATCAAAACCCTTAAATCTATCAAAACCCTAATTCTTATTTGAACATTAATCATATTATTAATCTTCATCTTGTAATATATATTTAGGTGCCTTGTAATTAACACTTTGGGATTATCTTTTGGATCTTACTTTAATTTTTTACATCATCTTGTAATGCCTTTTATCAATGTGAGTATTTCTATACCCCTTTTTCTTATTTTCACACTTTGGGGTGAAACATGTTAACTTATATCATTGCACTTATAAACTTATTCGAGACTTGTAAACTTATGGCAATTTACTTGTGAGTTGTGGTTAGTTGAACTTTTGTGGTTACCATGTTATGGCATTATATGTACAATCATTAACTATTGCTAGCCCAGCGAAGTCATAGATCTATGGGTAAGACAAGCCTACTTGGTTGATTCAAGTACACTTAGCTGATCGTATATACTTTTAACGTTAATAGAATATTAACGTCGTTTGATACTTGTAAAACATTGTCGAGGTTTGATTGTGCATTGTTCATAACATCCCTAGTCACTTTATTCACTAACTTATAACTTGAATTGCCATCTTTTATATACTTATGTATTTAAAACTATAGAATGCTCACCAACATTTTTATGTTGACCTTTTATTTTTAACATGTTTCAGGCAATAGCGTTATGTGGCTGTGAACAATCGTATTCCTCACGCCTTGACGTTTCCGCCGTCAAGGTTGGGGTGTGACAATTGCTATAAAAGAAAGTTTTACCAAAAGCAAAATCATGCTTATGGTGCAGCATAATCATGAAGTGCTTAAATTGCTGCGAGGTAACGTTTCTATTGCGGCTTTGGATATGTTAGTCGGTGAGATTAACAGGATAAATTATCTAATTATATCCAAAGAATCATGTGGCTGCTATCTTTTTACCAGCTGTGGTCTTCCGTGTGCTTGTAAATTAAACAATTACTTTCAAACAGGTGAATGTTCTTTTACGTTTTTTATTTTTTCATGAAATCTTTTATTATATTTTATTTAATATATTATTTATAGGTCAATGTATCCCGCTCGATGCCATTGATGTTTTTTGGAGGAAGCTAGATTTTTCACCCGCGTATATTGTACGGGAGGTTCAAGTAGATGTACATAAAGAGATGGAGATGGTGACAAAACATTTACTTGTCCAACCCGAAAATGTGAAAAGATCTTTGATTAATATTTTCAAATCTTTCATTAATCCTTCAAAAACGGATAAAAAACCTCCTAAAGTCCAAACACATACACGGGGTCGTCCAAAAAAAGATAAGCAAAAAGAAACAATATTAGACCCCCCAGACATAGTTCATATGTTCAACCGAGAGAAAATTTTGAAGGTCCGCCAACATATTCAAGTTCGGTGGTGAAGTCAAAACAAGGGCCTTTGCAGTGCAGTCAATCCATGTCTTCGAAATCAAGAGCCAAAGATGGATTATCTCAACAGAGTTCCAAGTTTTCATATATCCCGGGCGACGAAGATAAAAACAATTTTTTCCGGTTTAACCGCTGGATTCCATCATTCTTTTTCCCGTATATTTCAGGTGTGGATGATGTTTTAGCGGACGGCAATTGTGGTTTTCGTGCTATAGCACTCGCACTGGGATATGGTGAAAATAACTGGCGTTTTATACGTACGGAACTTATATCTGAGTTGGATGAAAACAGACATAGGTACGCTGCGATGTTTCCTGATATAAACGAAATAAGGGAATCATTAAACTGGAACGGGTTAGGTGCGGCTCCACACAAAAATTGGATGACAGTGCCACCTGCTACAATCCTTATTGCTAACAGGTTTCGAGTGGTTATAATTTTTATATCTATAGGCAACTCCGCTACTTTTTTCCCGTTCTGGTTATCTCCTCGTGATATCAATGAACATCATATAATTTCAATTGCTTATGTTCAAGATTGCCATTTCATTAGAATTCGATTAGTGGGTGACTATCCAATGCCTGTTCCGAGCAAATATTGGCATTTGTACAAGACAGAAAACGCCAATGATTGGGAGGCTATATACGGAAGTCGAATTCAAAAATATCTTGAACTAAGGCCCGTAGACCCGGTTGAACATGTAGATTTAGTATAGTTTACACATTTATCAATTCTTTCAATTCTTTATTTATTCAGTTCTTTATTGTTGTTGAATTGTAAACATATAATCTATTATTTATTCAATTCTTTATTGTTGTTGAATTGTAAACATGTAATCAATTCTTTCGTTTTCCAAAGAAAAATGCAATAAGAAGATTATCGAATTTTTCTTCAACCTTTGAATTTTATTTATATGAGCTGGGCATTTAGTTAGCATAAAAGGTGTGTTGGAATGTTAATGATATGAGATGCATAATATATGTTGAGATTCAAGTATGTTTTTCAGTGCAACTTTTCCGACTGAGATTCAAGTATGTTTATATAATTGCAGAGCCTGGCGTCGGATTTTCTGAAGGATTATATATTTCTTTATGTGGGACGAGTAGGTTCAAGTATTGATTTTATTCTCCAAAAGTTGATTTAATATTATTCGTACAAATCACTTCCTCCACAAGCACAACCAATTGTAAACATATAATTAAACATTTAAACGTCATCCAAAATAACTCATAATATATAAACATAATTTTTCAATTTTTTTACATGAAAGGTAAATAAAACAATAAAATCCTACTATCTATGCGTCATGACCACCAGCAGCATCACCACCACCAGCATCCTCCGCATCACCACCACCAGCAGCCTCCTCGTCATCACCCGCAGGTCGTCTGACAAACGGAGGCAACTCCGGCCGAGGGGGGAGGTCGATACCCTGGCTAGCAGCCAAAATGCTGCACGCATCCGCCGTCCATACTAGCAAGGCCTGGGACTGGCGCAACAAATGTAGTGCCTCCGCCATAAACTCCCCCGTCAGCGGAATCTGCCGAATGATGGTCCTGGGAACAGGCGGTGGGACGGGTGGTCTGGCGTGTGGCTGGGGCTGCGGCTGCTGCCGCGGCGCCGGCTGCTCCTCCTCCTAACCAACGTCTGGCACCGGCTGCCAGATGGTCCGACCACCATCAGTGGACCATCGGAGGTCGTCGCCGAATTTGGCGGCAATCCCCATGGCCATGACGGTCTGTCGACCCAAAATCCGAGGCGGCGTGTCCGTAGTCTGCCTCGCAATTAGGGCGTCCGTAAACAACCCTAAGCGCGAGGCAATGACGGTGATGTACGAGCCGCAAATAATCGGGCTATCCATCTGCAAAACAATCAAACAACAGGCATAATTATGAATCGCATAATAGATAATACTTATTTATTAAGAATTAGTATAAATATTTTTTTACCTTGCCCTGAATGACGCTCAAAAATAGGCAGCCATGCAGTGAGCTAGATTCACCCGTCTAGGTGAAAGCAAGGCCCTCAGAAAAATAAGTCAAGGAGCGACACCTGCTCCATGCTCTGGTCTCTACCGGCAATGGTGTCGGCAATGCACCGGTGTAGATACCGGTGCAAAAGATCCCTAATGGAGGTCGCCCTAATGGCGCCCTCCCACGGCTGGTCGGAAATGGTCGGCCACAATCCGACCAAAGGAGCCGTCTCCGACTGGACCTCGTCAGAATAAAAACGAGGATCCTACGTCTCCTCGTGGGTGTAAAACCCAATAGTCACCGCCCACTGGGCGAGGGTGAACTCGTACCTACCGGTCCCCAGCATAAATCGAACCGCTATGTGCTCGCGGGGGTCCTGATCCTCAGAGGCGGGAGTGAACAGAAACGTAGACAAAAACTGCAACGTCAGCTCCCGGTAGCCCCTCCTCGATCCCAAATCAAACATCCGCCTCCACGGCGTCTCTCCGTCCAGCCCGATGATATCCTGGGCACGTGCTATGTCTCCGACCTCCTCTAGCACGTCCCAGTCGATAGTGCGTGTCCCCTTCAGGGGACGTCCAATCAGCTTCCACAGCTTAAGCCGTGGCTGTGTCTCCCTCGGAAAACGAAGATCAGTGTGTGGGTCCAGAAAGTCACCCTGACCCTCGGGCTCAGTCTCCGGACGTGTACGTTTGCGGGGCGGCATAATCTGCAAAAAAAAATTTTTTAATTCACAAGAACAACAAAAAGGTTACGGCCCGTGAGGCAGACTCAGGGCCCGTAACCCTCCAAATTTTCAAAGGGTTACGGCCCGTGAAAGGTAGTCACGGCCCGTAACCTTTTGAAAATTCAAACGGTTACGGCCCGTGACACATGTTCACGGCCCGTATCCCCCCAGTTTTTCAGAATTTTCAGATTTTTGAAATAAAATTTTAATATATTTAAATGATAAATACACAAAAATAAAATACGAATTTGCATACGTACCGTAGTAAGGAGTCGGCGGTATGAAAATGATGAAAAAACGGAGGTCGTGACAGAGTAAATCGTATGTGTGTTTAGGGGGCGTAAATGAACAAATGGGCCGTGAGGTCCTATATATTATCCCGCCTCACGGTCGTGACGGTCCTCACGGCCCGTTACATATTTTCCTCACGGCCCGTGAAAAACCTCACAGCCCGTGAGACTTTGTAATTTTTAAAAATCACCCGTTGACACTACACGGCCCGTAATGTGAAAATGAAACGGCCCGTGAAGGGCCTCAAGGGCCGTATACTAATTTTTTATGTCTATAAATTCAACCACTTCACACAATCAATTCACACAAATTTACTCAATACCCAAACGATGAGTGCTACAAGTGATCAAAATCCGTGGACAGATGAAGAGGAGGTCACTTTAGTAAGATCTTGTATCGAAAATTCAGGGACTATCCCTCCAAATTCAATATTTTGGAACCGTGTTTCAACTCGTTTTCATCAAATTCTCGAACGTGAAGAATATCGCACCACTCGTGAACTTAGCAACAAGTGGACTGACTTGAGAAGGAAGGTCACGACATTTCACCAGCTCTACAAAGATGTTTACAAAAATTGAAATACGTTATGGAATGATACGGATATTATGACAAGAACTCAAGAAAGATATCGGGAGAATTTTGGAATTTCTTTTAACCATTTTGCGGCTTGGATCTTTTATAAAGATCAAGAAGATTAAAAATTGTATGTTTTATTATTGTGTGATAATAACGGTTTGTCGTTTTTAATAAAGTGTACTAATAAACGTTTATATTTTAATAAATATTTCATTACTGTTCTACATTACACGTCTACCATACAGTTCGTCTGCCATAAATATTCGGAATCTAAAGCAAGCATCCTGTAAGCTAACCTCTTGCCACTCTAAAGATCTATTTTGAACCAACCTACGCAATAACATACAAATTACAACTCCCGAATCTCGACCAATATGACCGGCGTTAGGAGGCCAAACGGTTTCACCCAATACCATCAGTTCTTCGATTTGTCTTGTCCGGAGTGCTGCCAATATTGTATACGTGACAGAAAATGTAAAAAGTACGATTCGAATTGTACGAAAATCGTTCGGGCATTACGATGAATGCACCATGAATCATCACACGTATTTGGTCGGCATTCGTATGGAGAATATATACGAACTTGTAGTGAGTCCATAGAAATCTTAAAAAGATACCAATTTTCTTCGTCATCAGTCATTGGTACGTAAACCTACAAAACAATTTAATTCACGGTTATAAATTCATGATTTTTATTGTAAAACATGAAAACAGTATTACCGTATCAACTTCCCATAACGCGGGATATAGACAGTCACTCCCGTCTCCATATTCGTTACCATTAACGGACCCCGAGTATATTAAGTTAAACCACTCAAATGGGAGAATCGTCCAACGATCACTACCCGACAACTCTTCGGTTCTACGTATTTCTTCGTATCTACATATTGTGAGTCTATTTGTCCACGCCCGAACATGCTATAAAATAACAGCTTTTTTAATTGTTAGAATTTTAAAATAAAATAAAATATACAAAAAAAAACTTTAAATCATACCTCTGTACCTAAAGACACGTTTCCGAGTAATTCACGCCAAAATTGTAACGGAATATCGGAATGACCCATGTAATACACTCTACATGTTTGGGAATCACCGTTACGTATAAAGTGAATAACATTCTGAGACCAGTTCCTCCCGTTCTGCCAATTATGGTTATCTATTAGATCAGGAATACTTTCCACAATATCTCGTGAGTTTGAAGAGGACTCATTTTGACGTCTTCTACTACCTCCACGAGAAGACGTTTTAACTGTTTCGTTCCTCACTAACCGTATATAACAAGTCATATATATAACGGTTTATATAGAATCTTAAATCGAATCAAGGAATAATACGTCGCGTCACATAATTATAAAATTTAAAAGTGCACGCAAATCGAGAAAAGTAAATTCTCAGAAGGACAACTACGGCCCGTGACGGGCTTCACGGGCCGTTATGGATTTTGTTAACGGGCCGTGGGTGTGGACATTTACGGGCCGTTTGTTCCTACACGGGCCGTGAGTGGATGTAGTTGTGAAAATTAAATTTCGAACACCTCACGGCCCGTGAGGCCCTTCACGGGCCGTGAGAAAAGTCAAAGGGCGTCCGGGTATCGCCTGACAGAACGTGCAATTAGCTGGCGCCTATCGTTAACCTTAATTTCGAACTTTATCGTGGAGTACACGCTCCTTTCATTTTATTAAACATTGAATGGATTCTCAGTATCCATCATTCCCTAATTTATGCAAGTGCTCTCTTACACATTCCTCAAACTTTCCATTAATGACGTACTGTATTCTTGTCTAGTTTGGTATTGTGCATTATACGTCAAAAACCATCTTCAAAACATTGCTTTCTACTAACGTTTTTAGCTTAAGTCGAATATTTTTGTTCCAACCTTTAAAAAAAAATTGTTTTTTTCTTTGTTTCAATAACACCTACGCATTATTGTTCACTGTGCGTTTATATATGTTTCATGAATTATTTTGTGGCGTTATGTATTAGTGCAAGTGTAGTTAAATGTGACTGGTTGAACGACTGTATATATCGTATATGCTATTATAATATATACATAGATTAATAACTATACATTATCTGTAAGTTTGTCATTACTTGATACATTTACTGGAATGCTTTGTTTAAATATTATTATCAGAGGCTTGTGAAGAATTTGGTGATCAAGAGCTGATTATTGTTTCATTGTTCAAAACAAAGAAAAAGCATACATATATATTCGAAGGCCAAGAGAAAAGCAAGGGAAAAAGCAACAGACTAACAACCTAATCCTACAAATATGTGATAAATAAATAGATAAACATCAGCTCATTTTGATCAATATCCAACACTCCCCCTCAAGCTGGAGCATGTAAGTCTTTCATGCCCAGCTTGACAAGTAGCTCTTGAAGTTTCTTGGTCCCAAGTGGTTTGGTAAGAAGGTTTGCTATCTGAAGTTTTGTTTCAATGTACCTTGAATCTATCTCTTTTGATTCAACTTGTTCCCGAACAAAATAAGAATCCATTTCCACGTGTTTTGTTCTCTCGTGGAAAACTGGATTGTTAGCGATGTGTCGTGCTGCTTCATTATCACAAAACAAGACTGTGCCACCATGTTGTGTTTCATCAAGTTCGGTTAACAACCACCGAACCCATAAAATTTCGCTAACGGTTGTTGCCATGGCTCTATATTCCGCTTCTGCCGAGGAACGGGAAACAACCGATTGTTTCTTTGACTTCCACGATATAGGAGCTCCACCCAACAATAGAAGATAACCGGTTCTTGAACGTCTCGATAAAGGACAACCTAGCCAATCCGCATCACAATAGGAAAGAAGTCGTGTTCCACCTTCTTTTGATAAAAGGATCCCTTGACCAGGAGTCGCTTTGAGGTACCTTAACACTCTAGTAGCTGCCTCCATGTGAGTTTGACGAGGATCCGAAACAAATTGACTTAATATATTTACTGAATAAGTGATATCCGGCCGAGTAGCTTGCAAATAAAGTAGTCTTCCAACTAAACGCCTGTATTGATTTGCATCAACCCGCTGTTCTTCCTCCCCCTTACCAAGCTTCAAAGTAGATTCCATAGGAAAAGGACTCGGCTTGCATCCAAGAAGCCCACTATCTTGCAACATGTCTAGTGTATATTTCCTTTGACTCAACACTAGACCTTCCTTTGTCCGCGCAACTTCGATACCCAAAAAATACTTTAGAGGCCCAAGATCCTTAATGCTGAAGAGATCATGGAGATGCGATTTGGTTTGTTGAATGGTTTCCATGTGATTTCCAACGATAACCACATCATCGACATAGATCAAGGCTGCAACAAATATTGTTTTGTGCTTATATAGGAACAAGGAATGATCGGCTTTTGACTGGATAAAACCCACATCTGGAAGAGCAGTAGTAAATTTATGATACCAATTGCGTGAAGCTTGTTTAAGTCCATAGATAGACTTTTTTAACCGACATACCCTGGTTTCATTTTCTTCTGAAAATCCTTGAGGAATCTTCATGTAAACTTCCTCTTCCAAGTCCCCGTGTAAAAACGCATTGTTCACATCCAATTGATGGATGATCCAATCTCGTTTCGTGGCTAAGGCAAGAAGAGTTCTCATGGTGACCAACTTTGCAACTGGGGCAAACGTTTCATGATAATCCACCCCCTCCATTTGAGTGAAACCTTTAGCGACCAGTCTTACCTTGAATCTTTCAATACTTCCATCGGGTTTATACTTGATTTTATAAACCCACTTCGAATCAATAGCTTTCTTCCCGGGAGGCAACTTTTCAAGAGACCACGTTTCATTTTGTTCAAGAGCCTTGATCTCCTTTTTTATCGCCTCCCTCCATCGCTCATCCTGTGAAGCTTGGTAAAATGTTTTTGGCTCATCATGATTGGTGATGGCCGCAAGAAATGTTTTGTGAGCAGCAGAAAAATTATCATAAGAAACATAATGGGCAAGGGGATGTACCGTGGACGATGCTTGATCGGAAGGCGGGTGTGCGTGGTCGATCGAAGGAGGAAGCTTCACGTGATAATCTCGTAGCCGTGATGGCTGCGTTCGAGTTCGTTGCTGTCATTGATGAACTTCAGCGGTACCGGTTTCATTCTGGACATTTGTGTTGCATGGGCTACTGTTGTTTGTTTCATGGCAGGTTGGTGTATGCATGAGCTCTTCTGTTTCACGTGCACATGGTGAAGAGTTGTCAACCAAAGGATCACCATTCAAGGAATGGTCAACGTTGCTAGGTCCCTGTACTCCAATTACTTCATCTTTATTGCACAATGGTCCCTGTGGCACTTCATCAGTATTATCGAAATATGCATTATATTCCTTCAATATTTCATTGTCTCCTTTGAGCGGGATATACTGGGTTTGTTTGTTTGTTTGTTTGTTTGTTTCATTGTCTCCTTGAATGGTAGTGGGCCTACCAATCGCAAAAGGAAAGATACTTTCAAAAAAGAGGACATCTCTAGAAATAAAAATTTTCTTTTGTTCCAAATCATATATTTTGTATCCTTTGGTGCCAAAGGGGTAGCCTAAGAAAACACCTCCATTTGCTCTTGGTTCAAGTTTGTCTCCCTTGGTGTTAGTGTTTCAAAATATGTCAAACACCCAAATACCCGCATGTGTTTGTACATCGGCCCTTTTCCAAACATAATTTCATAGGGTGTTTTTTGCTTTATTACCTTTGATGGCAGCCTATTAATAATGTATGTAGCCGTTAACACACATTCCGCCCAAAATTTGACCGGTAAATTTGTTTCAAACCTCAAAGCTCTAGCAACTTCTAGGAGATGCCTGTGCTTTCGCTCCACCACCCCATTTTATTGAGGGGTGTGAGGACATGTGGTTTCTAGAATGATGCCATGATCATTATAGAACGCCTTCATTTTATTCGAGGTGAATTGTCTCCCATTGTCACAACGGACACGTTTAATTTTCTTTTCAAATTGAGTTTCTACCATATTGTAGAAATTGATTAAACAATTACTCGCTTCATTCTTGTGCTTAAGAATATATACCCAAACGGCCCTGCTAAAATCATCCACCAATGTGAGAAAATACCTTCCACTAGTGAGTGAAGGAGTTCTATAACTTCCCCAAATATCACAATGCACCATATCAAAACATTCGATAGTCTTTATTGAACTAGTTGGAAAAGGTAATCTAGTTAATTTAGCTCTAACACAAGAGTCACAAAGATCCTTTTCTGAATCAAAAACAATATCTTTCAAATAACTAATGTGAGAGAGTTTAATACTAGATGGATGACCAAGTCTCCTGTGCCATACATTTGTTTCTTCCACAGTCATAGCCTTCGGATTTCCTTGAATCGCTTCCATCCTATAAAGACCACCACTGCACTTACCCGTTCCAATCCCTGCATAACAAAGAAATCCGGAAAAAAGGTGATAGCACATTGCAAATCTTGGGTTAGTCTACGGACCAACAAAAGGTTACACTTAAAATTTGGAACAAAAAGCACATTTTTCACTCTAACCCCCCCCCTTTGAAAAGAACCTCCCCATTCCCTTTTACAGGAATGGTTTGGCCATTAGGAATTGTGACCGGCAATTCATTAGCACCCGTCGTAAGATTGTCGAGCACTCCCTGAACATGTGTTATGGAATCGGTCGCCCCGGAGTCCATGATCCAATCATCGTTTTTGTCAAAACTACCTGCCATATTCACCGCTGGAGGGTTAGTCTTCTTCTCTTTTTGTTCTTCTTTCTTCCCGAAAAATTTGAGAAACATGTTGTACTGTTCATTACTAAGACCTGGAACCGGACTGGATTGTGCCTCTGCCACAGCTGCCTTCGGTTTAGAGTTTTCTTTCTTTTCTTTCCCAAAAAACCAATCCGGGTATCCGATAAGTTTAAAACAACCCTCACGAACATGCCCGTTTCTCCCGCAAAACGTGCAGTGCCCCACCTTAGCGCTTGGTTGCGCCTTCTCTGTCTTTTGCCACGGCTTCCTTTCGGATTACGCATCCCGTCTTCCCTGCTGAGCAGCTTGAAAGGCCATCGTTTCTGTCGAAGTCTTCTTTCCAGAAGTGATATTTCTTTGCTGCTCATCCTCAGCCACCAGGTGATAAGCCACACCAAGTGTTGGTGTTGGTTTCATGGCAAGAATTTGAGTTCTAATCACTGCAAAATCAGAATTCAACCCCATTAAAAATTCATATAATCCTTCCTTTTCTTTTAATTCTACCAATTTCTTTCCGATATCGCACGTGCATCCTTCACATTTACACCGAGGCACTGGCAGCATGGTATCTATTTCATCCCACAGTCCTCTCAGTTTCGTGTAATAAGTCGATACCGAGGATTCTTCTTGACGGGTCATCGTGATGGATCGCTTGATTTCATACGTTCTTAGCGCACTCTCTTTACCAAATCTTTCATGCAAATCCTTCCACATCTCCGCAGCCGTGTTCGCGTATTTAACGCTCGTCCGTATCTCCTTCTCCATAGCCGTAGTGAGCCACCCTTTTATCATGGCGTCACATCTCATCCACTGCATATACTTCTTGTCTGTCTTCTCCGGCTTCTTAACGGATCCATCAACGAACCCGATTTTGTTTTTGGCAAACAGAAAACTGGTTATTTCCTGAATCCAATCATTGAAGTTATTGTCAGACAGGCTTTCGTTAACCTGCATCTGTTTCGGGTAGTCTGAAGGATGCAGGTAGAAAGGCGAGTTTACATCGATAAGTTCGACAGCACCACCGCCGCTGGGCGAACTCTTTGCCTCGTCTCCTGCCATCGATTGATAGTTTATGATTTTAATTTTGATACGCCCGCTCTGATACCATGAAGAATTTGGTGATCAAGAGCTGATTATTGTTTCATTGTTCAAAACAAAGAAAAAGCATACATATATATTCGAAGGCCAAGAGAAAAGCAAGGGAAAAAACAACAGACTAACAACCTAATCCTACAAATATGTGATAAATAAATAGATAAACATCAGCTCATTTTGATCAATATCCAACAGCTTGTGGCTTGCACACTATATTTAACTTTATTCATGACTTGCAAATTAATCATTAAACTATGCACAACACATATATGCATACTCTATATATATCCTATAGGGGGACTCATCATTCACAAGTTAGTCTTCTGTTGTGATTCATTTTAGCATTCTTTGTAATACTTTTATATATCATTCTTAGACAATCATGGCTGCACGAAATGATATATGTGCTTCGACTCCTGCAGACAAATCTGAACTCGAATGTGGCCAAGTGTCATGCTTTGTTTCTGTCTCCCAGCCAAATGTTAATAAGGCTCAGACGAAGGGAGATGATAGTGGTACTACAAACAATCAAGGTAGTGGGAAGGAAGCGGTTTCAAATCCGACTCTTACTTTTAATTTTTTCTTATATATGTTTCTACTTTGATCTCTGTATTTATAAAATAAAATGTCATCTTTAGTAATACTATATATGGCTTACTGTAGACCTGGCAAAATGGGTGGGTCGGGTCGGGTTAGGTGTCGGGTCAAGATGGGCTCGGGTCAAAACGGGTGCAGGTCAGGATGGGTTCAAGTAAGAAACGGGTCAGGATGGGTTCAGGTTAGAATGGGTTCGGGTCAGGATGGGTCGGGTCAAGATGGGTCAAATCCAAAAATATCAAAATTCTCAATTTTTCAACACAAACCATAAAAACATATAAACTACAAATAAAAGTTGTTTCAAATAATTCAACATTTAAACCCGCATGTAAACTTATTAGATCTAACCATAAAGAACAAATAAGGCTCAGAGTGTTGCTTTATGTGCTCAAAGAACAGCTTTTGAAGGTTGTTCTCATACAAGAGGTGTCAGAATATTAAGCATCGATCATCTTCGCCAAATTACAAATCGCAAAAATCAAATTATATCATTAACAAGATGATAATGATGAAGAAGAAGTCAAATAGAAAAAGTCAACAGAATTTACAGAGCTCCGGTGGCTGCGTGAAATAGAGACTCTAGGGTTTTGAGTTTTAATTTGGGGAAGAAGATCGAATTGGAACCTGATGCTTGTTCTTGCGATTGAGAATGGAAACAAGATTGGAAGTTCTGTGCAGTGGTAATCAAACGCTGCCCAACACTCCATTTTTCATTAAACTATGAAGGATTCTTCAAAACACTCCATTCTTCATTTGAACTATGAAGGATTCTGCTTCAACTCTTCAAGTATTCGACTTAGGTCTGACTTCTGAGGATTGAGATTTGAGAACAAACATTGACCCATTTTCTTTATTTAGGCCCATCCTGACCCGCGGATTATAACTATTAGAATTTATAGCCCATCCTAACCCATGAATATTTTTTTAGGCCCTAAGGCTGACCCATTTATCTTTTAAAAATACCCATAATGGCCCATAATGAAAGTTATGGGCTTGTTTTGCCAGGTCTAGCTTACTGTCTTTTGAAAGTAACCGGTTTTTATGAGATTGTTGTTATGAGATTTTTTATGCTAGAGGGGAATAATTGAAGATTTGTACTTTTGTTGTCTTTGGTTTTTGTGTTTCTTGACATGGAATTTTGCATTTGAGTAGTGATTTTACTAAATTACTATGCTACTTTATAAGTTTTAAAAGAATAAATGATAGCTAATGACTATTCTGCAAACTTAAGGGGTCAAAGTGTGAAGGTTAAAAACCTTACTGTAGGAATTAAACCGACTACTACGATTTATACTATATAATATATTATAATAATTGTCTTGTTTTCCATTTCTAATTAATTATCATATGATATGGGGAGACTCAAACTAAAGAAACTTTGGAAGGTTTCTATATATCATATATATCTAGAAACTAATCCTTTCATATCAACATTTAACCCAAGAATTAACCATAAATCTTTAATTAACCTCTACAAATTTAACATGCATTGCATGTTTGTTTAGTTTTGTACATCATCATGCGTGTTTGCGTGTGGGCGCACTTATTATAGGAGGTTGTTATTTGTTTGTTACCTTAATCCTAATAGGCCAGCCTTGATTTGGGATAATTTATATCGAGCCGGTTTGTGTTGGGCTTAACATGTTGGTTTGGGCTCATTAAAGATGTACCCTCTAGGCCTCTACATTATTATTATGTGTGACAAATTTATCTTTATACTTTTAGTGCAGACAAGTTTTAATTGATGTTTATATTTGAAAGCTTGAATTTTTGTCATGATTTCTTAATTTCATTACACTTGACTGAACCAGTTGTTTAGAATTTCTTAGCTCTATCGACAACTCTTGAATGGCAAAAAATGAGGGAAATGGACTTTCTTTCTATTCAATTAACCTTAGGGAGCGTTTGGTTGGAAGGAATGGAATGAAATGAAATGGAATTGAGAAACTAGTATAATTTTCAAGTAAAATTATGTTTGAGTAGGTAATGAAATATAAAATCAAAGGGAATGTTCCACCTCAAATTCCATTGGATGTGGGATTCAAAATCCTTCCACCTAGAGAGGGAATTTGAAATCCCACAACCAATGGAATTTGAAGTGAAACATTCTCTTGGGTTTTGCATTTCATTACTCACTCAAACATAATTTTACTTGAAAATTATACTAGTTTCTCAATTCCATTCCATTTCATTCCATTCTTTCCAACCAAACGCTCCCTTAATCTTGGCCTCTTGGGCCATTACCTGCCATTTAGGTAGAAATTGTCAAGAAATATCGGTTCGAAACCAAAACCAGCTACCCGACCCGGTTGCCATACTGGTTTCATGTCTTTTACACCAACCCGGTTCCAACCCAACCCACCCCTTTGGTTTGAGATTGGTTCTTAAACTTGGTGAAATCGGTATCAACTTGGTAAAACCCAACGGCGGACCCAAAAATATGTTTTCATAGGGGTCGGAAATTATTGGGGGGTTAGTGTTTATCACTAAATACTAATTAATTTGACACAAGTCAGGTCAAGTTGCATGATTTTTGTCAGATAATCAAGCATATAAGTAACTAATCCAATATAATAATCTAGAAATTAATCATTTAATATTTAATCTAGCTTATAATCAAATAATAAAGTAAAATTTAGAGGAAAAGAATTTAAAAACAATTTCCTAAATTAAGGCTCTTGGAATTGTTTAAAACTAGTTTTGAGAGACGAGGGAGTGTAACCGTGGACAAGGGGGCGGTCAGTGGTAGCTCTCTAGCAGTTATTTCTGGTAAACGATCATCCTTAAAGGATTCATTATTAGGTTAGTTGTTTAATTGTTGGTCTAGTAAAAATTGGCTTAATTGTTATAACTAGTTATTGAGTATAAGGATAGTTAATTGTGTATATAAAAATTTACGAGGTAATGAAATAATTTGTATAAATAATTATTGGGTCCTTGGGTTTATAAGAATTATTAAACCATGTGTCGTTTAGTTTATAGCAGGTTTATATTATTAAAATTTTAAAATGTTAATTTGATTTTTCTAGAATCAATTCAAATTTATTGAGGGTCGATGTCAAAGTTTTACAGGAATGATATCAAAATTTCATTGGGGTTGGTGTTATTATTTATTCGGGATCGGTCAAGATATGATAATATTTATACTAAAAGAACAACTATTTCATGGGCTGCACTTGACCCCCTAGATCGGCCAATGGCATGACCCGAATAGAACTAGTTTCAAACCTAATTCAACCCGATTTAAAACAGTTCAAATCCCTCACCCAAACCGTTTTCAACCCGAACCGGCGATTCTATAAAAAACCAGATTTGACTTTTTATTTACCCAGCTAAAACATGTTTTAAAACTGGTTTCCAACCTGGTTTCAACCCAACTTTCACACCTCTAAATTTTATGTCTTTTCTCTATAGAATCTTTAGCCCAGTTTAGCAGAAAATGCATTTGTGCTCCAGCGTAGCCAGCCTAATATATTTATGTGACGGAGAGAGAGAGCGCCTAAAAGAAACTAGTGTGTTAGTTAAACTAACGAAGACACCGTCAAACCCACCCCTCAATTCCTCATATGTACACTTTAAATAAATATAATCATGAATATATCTATTCAAATTCCTAAAAATATTATATTCTATAAAAATATTGCAAGGTAGAATGAGATGTATCATATAAATTATAAAATGTTAAAAGTAAGAAAGTAGTGTTTTAGCTAAACAAACGAAAAGAATATCATACCCACCCCTCTACTTATATATTATATAAACACCAATTAAAACACACACATGACACACGCAAAATAAGACCAAGATGGTGAACACATGCATAGCCCTAATACTAACCACAATGGTCCTCTTAGCCACACCTTTGGTCCATAGCCTTGATCAAGACCCCATAGCCATAGAACAATGGTTCAAGGACCTACCAAACATGAGCCCGAAGCTAACCCACCTCCACTTCTACCTACACGACTTGGTAAGCGGCTCGAACCCCACCGTCTACAGAGTCGCCCAATCCACCATCACCTCCACCTCTAAGACTTTTTTTGGTTTCGTCGCTATGGCTGATGACATGCTCACCACTGGACCCGAACCCAACTCAACTGTCGTGGGTCGAGCTCAAGGCTTATATGGTTCGGCTTGTTTAGAGGAGAGTGGTTTGCTCATGACTATGAACTTGGTTTTTAGTGGAGGGGATTATAATGGGAGTACTCTTAGTCTTTTGGGGCGGAACGCGGTGTTTCATCCCTACCGCGAGATGCCGATCGTCGGTGGTTCGGGCGTTTTTAGGATGGCGAGGGGTGTCGCAACCGCGAAAACTCATGAGTTTAATGTTACGTCCGGTGATGCAGTTGTGGAGTATAATGTTATGGTTGAACATTATTAGGTCTTTTTAACTCAAGTTGACGTTTATGGTGTTTTGAGTAACGCGTTTACATATGATGTATTCAGTAAATTTCGATTAATATATCAATATCATTCATTTGATATGCATACTAGCTATTTTTTTACGGAAAAAGAATACAATAAGCTCGATCGTACGGGTAAATTCATTGGCGAAAGGCCGCCTACGCTCTGCGAACCCAAACAGTGTTAATGATCCGGCCCGACCACCATATCAAGGTTACCCACCACTAAAGGTTTATTGTGGTAAAACTTATGACCCACATGGAATATATTGCACCAAATGAGATTTGAACTCATAATCTCCGCATCGAAAAATCATTAGATGTCTCTTCCGAAACCAATTTATAACATATCAATATTAAACAATCACGGTATAGTTAAATACGTAACTACTACCTCAAAATCCAAACTTGCTAATATAATTTAGAAAACTGGTCTCTTAATATTTCAAGAGTTAATTACATAGATGCTCTTTATAGTTCGCGGAAAGTAATGGGTATCAAACAAAAAAAATTTAACTGGTTTGTATACTATTTTTTTATTTTATATGCGTTTAGGTATTAAGACTAAATTTTATTAACTTTTCTTGTTAAATTAAAGTAAAATATTAGTATCCAAACCTAACTATTACATTTGTTATTCTTTCTATTAAATTATGATAAAAAGCTAACAATAATACCTAAACTCGTTACAAGATTGAAAATTAATACCTAAACTTGTTACTTTTTTGTTTATTATCTAAACTAGGTTATTAGCACGTTTATTGCACGGGTTAAAAGTTATAAATATATAATTCAAATATGTAAACAAAAATATTTAAACTCTATCGTTTTTATTTTAAATCGATTATATAAAAATAAGGATTTGGGATCATAAGGTTTAACATGTTAAATAAAGTTTGAGATGATTGATGTCATCTATTCAAAATCACTAGAATGGTTGGTGGTGATTGATCGAGGTAGTAAAAAAAATAAAAACTTCACACTTGTCGTTCAAAAAAATTAAAATAAAATAAAAACTTCAAGTAAGAAATAGAACATGATTTGTGAAAATTTTATTAAATGAATTTTAGGCAGGAAAATTTTTGTGAGGTGAAATCTAGTGATTACATGTGACACACATGTAATAGATTGATATGTTAATTTTTATTTTGATATATCAAACTCAAGCTCTGAACTTCATATATAATGCCACAATTAATCTTGTCAACTTTCTAGACGTTCCCAATTACTTTGATGATCAATCTTGCGGGAAGGTTGCTGCTCGAGAGTCGAGTCTTACAACGCAGTTCAAGAGACTTTCAAAAATCTGTTTGGCTTACAAGTTTAGGGTGTGAATATGTAATTAGTGCACAGAAGATGTTTGATAAAATTTGTGAGAAGAATATGTAGCATTTCTTTAAGGGATATTTACGTATATTTCTTCTTCTTAAGATCTTAGATTACATATTTTTCTAATGCATAAAATTAATTATATATTTCCCCTTCTTAATACATAATATTACATATTTATTCATTCTATTAAAATTCACCTATCAAATGATTATTTTATCTTTTTTTTACTATGAGATTTTTACGTATTGATGTTTTGTTATTATAATTGTTTAAAATTTTGACAATTATTTTTTGTATTTGGATCGATAACTTTGATTATTAATTTTGAAGAAAATTTTAAACTTTTATATTTGTAGTTGTAATTTTATTATGGAATGCTCGAACTTGAAGAAATATGTGATTATGTGATTGATGTTATTAGGAAGGAAAATGCGTAAAAATATATTAGTAAAAATATGAATGCAGTGATCATTCAGTAAATAATTTTAATAATATGGGTAAATGCCTAATATATATGTTTTAGAAAGGAAAAATATGTAATTAATTTTTTAGCTTGCGTAAATATGTAATTAATGAGTTTAGGAAGGAAAAATATGTAAATGTCCCCCTTTCTTAATAACACTATGAATTACAAAGTATACAACTTATATATAATTGTCTTTATTGTAATTTTATCAATTTATTGTCTATAAAAATGAGAAAAGATGTATTTCTCGTAAAGGTTTTTGGGTCAAAGGTCTCTTGAAGAGTACTAGCATCTCTATCATCTAGTATGAGTGAGATATTATTCGAATGTGTTTGTTTTTCAGACTCTATAAATAGTTTTGTTATTATGAGATTTTATTAGGTACGTTTGTTTGTTTGTAAAATAACGGTCGTTGTTTTTCCTTGTTTTTTCTTCATCTTCAATATCTTCTCTTTATAGATATGTTGTGGTTAGAATCGTGACCGAGTTTAGTTAGTGCATTTTACATATGATGAGTATGAGACTCGCAAAGTTCTTAATTTGGTTAAGTCATTCTCTAGTTTGAAAAATACGTTTTGCTTAATTACAAGTTTATGGGCGGTATTGTATGTTATTGTCAAAAGGGTGACCAAAACTGTTGTTTGAGTAACAAGTAATTGTTAAAAAGATTAATTGACTAATAGCGTTATGTTGATGCACAGATGATGTTGGATGAAAAACTCGATCTTTCATCAAGAAATGACAGAAACCGATTGTTGATAAAATTTTAACAATCTTCAAGCGTGACAAGATATTAACGAAATTAAGAGAGATATGGAATAACATAAAAGTTAGATCAAGGACATGACTCTAAAAGAATTCTACTATATTTGTAAGTCTGGTTGAGTTGATCTGAACCAGTGTCATTGTTGTGTGCTCACCAACACGTCCATGTTCTTGCATTTGCCTGATTCCCACCATTTCCATAAGAGCCCAAACCAAACCATCCGGCCTTTAGAGAAACCTTGAACGTAGTTTTGTTTTTTATAGAAGCGTGCGAGTCGTAGATAAAATCTATGATCGACACGAGGTTTAGAGGTTCGGAGGTAAAATAACACTATTGTGTATTTCTAGTATGTAAAACGTAATGATAATTAACAATTAATTAATCTAATTCGTTAAAACAATGACAAAATAACACGAAATTATAGGTAACATAAAACACAATAATAAAAATCTTTTATTGTGTTTTTTGTTTCGACAATGTATTATCCTGCACACTATAAATTTTGAAAAAGAAATTGATGAAATAACATTATTTTATACTTATAATTGTAAACTACAATGATACGATGACAAGTTTATATAATATAAAAAACAATAATAAAAGTAGTATGAAATGATCTAAAACATAAAACACAATGATAAATATATACATCAAATGATTAAATATGTTTAACACAATAAAATAGTATTTGACACAACGACCTAATGTATTAGATACTTGATCGCCTGAAGTATTTGGCGCAATAACGTAAGTGTTCTTCTTTTTAAAACAATAAAACTATACATGTTAAGCATAGAATCATTTTTACGTTTTATAGATTAAATACATTTTTTATTATAACCTTACCTTAAGTATTAAACTAAACTGCCCAACCACCTCAATTAAGAACCACCATCAACGTAAATTGACCAGTGATTCCTAATCCAAATTGGCATTAATAATATGGTTCCTTAATCAGAGTTGGAACCTCTGATTCCTAACTCGAATAATAAGATAAACGAACAATAAAAAATAAGTGGGGATACCGATCAAACACGGAAAAGTAGATTTATAACCTTGCAATTAGAAGGATAACAAATGAGAGTTCTAGTGACGAAGATAATGAAAATGGATACAGAAGATGAGGATGAAATTGAAATTGAGAGGAGAATAGGTTGGATTGTGGTGGACTGGTGGGTGGTCGTCAACCATTTCTAGAGCAACATAATGGGTATTAATTTAATATTATCTTATACTAGTATATAATGCAGGAACCTAGATCAAAATTGGAATTTCACACTCGGTTGTAAGACGCGCCCGTTCCATCCCCCACCCCCTACGGTTTCCAATCGGCCGCACCGGCGGTTCGATGGCGATTACGCTCCCCCATTGAAACCCCCTGCTTGGTTCCCATCCCAACCCCGCATGTACATATAGGCCTTGGATGCAACTGCAGTCGGACCTGAAACTCAGGTTCGATCTTCTTCTTCATCATCACATCTGCAAGATCCAATTCGCTCTTAACTAATCCAAGGTAACTTCTCGACCCACTACACTTTTCACTTAATTGGTTATACTCTTCCTTTTTCCCCACTCAAATTTGTGTTTTCGACATTTTGCTACAAAAAATCTCAGGATCGAAGATGTCTTTGAGGGTTCTAAACCCTAACGCCAAAGTGCTGAACTAATCATTTGTTGTTAGTTATCTTTCATCAAACAACCTTCTTATTTATTATTCTACTTTTATTTCCTGTTGATTTTGTTCATAGGCTTGTTGAAGGGGCTGGAGACATCAGTAAACCAAGGATGGCAACACTACGAAAGAAATAGTTAGCACCACTTTCATAACCTTGATAACCTCCTTATAAGTTGTCATTTTTCAACAGATCTAGGTTGTGTTATCTATGTTTTGTTGTTAAAATAGGAATTAAGTCTTCATTACTTCTTCATGATCTTCTACTGATTACGATTTTGGTATTGTAACATATGATTAAGCATTTGAGCTTGTGATTGTGTTCGATTAAGTGTTGCACGTAAGTTGTTTGATGAAATGCCACAATGAGATTTCGTTCTATTTTTTATGATTAAATGCCTTGCCTATATAAATTAATTCATTATTACACCAAAATATGGGTATAAGTACCCATATTGTACCTTTTACAAGAAGTAATATATTAAGAAATTATGTTATTTCGATTGAAGATTGGAGCACAAGGGTAGATGGACAAAAATTATATAAGCTGATTAATGGTAATCCAATTGTGTTTCTGCGATCATATATCTAATTTAGTTAATTCCTGATTTTTTTAGGTTTTCCCATATTCGGTTAGGTACTAACAATGTCGGGTTATTTGGTTTGATACCCGAGTACTGACCGATCCTGATTTTTGTAAAAAACAGGTCCCGAGTATCTACTATCCATTCTACACTTGGTTCGGTTACAGGTAAGTTCAGTCCTCGGTAATAATCGTTTATTCCTAATATTTGCTCACCCCTATGCGATTCCCAGTTGAAATGAAGCAAAATTATAGCTTATGAAGGAATTACTGTCGATTTGATCTCTATGATTTATCTAGAATTACACAGATGCTAACATCCAATGGAAAGATTTGTTTATTTGTTCAATTTGCAGTGAGCTATAATTTTGTAAAAACTATGTCGTTACAGAAGCAAAAAGTAGGATGAGGTCTTACATGGAACGTGTCACAAGTTATTTTTTTTAAGTCAATAATGCTACAAAAGTGGGAAATCAAGAGAATTTGTGGTTGGTATTGGATTAATCATTTGAAGGTTCTTTATTGGTTTTCATTTCTTATTATCAATTTCATTGGGAGTTATTTGTCATGATTTCCAATTATACGAATCATAACGTAGGTGAGTCTTTGGCGTTAACTATATATTTAATCGACCAATGCCTAGGGTTAATGATTTTTGGGAACTTAAATTTTCCTTATTTTTTTGTTGTTTGAAGTTTTGGGTCTTTTGGTTGTTTTGATTGCAATATTCATGTAGGTTTTTGTCCATTGACATTTCACCTTTTTGTCTGGGTAAGGCTACTACGTTTTACTTTTGTTTTGGCTAATGCTTTTATTTTTTATATCTTTTTGCCTAATTCATGTTATTATCTTTTGAGTAATTCATGTTTGCATCAAAGTGGTTGATAGAATAGTTCGTAAAGGTAAGAAATCACATTTTGGATTTTGTAGTCAGTATTGTTTAACTTAAGGACATATATTTCACTTTAATACAATTAAAACCTAAATGTTATAGCTTGATTTGTTTTTTGCTCATACAGGGTCCGGGCTATCAACCTCTGCTTTTGTGTTTTCTTCCACAATTGCCACAATGGCTGCCCACAATGTCAATCTTCCTAAGGTATTCTCATAATCCCATGATATTTATAAATATTGGTTATATTAAATTACAATATATCTAAGTTTCTAATGGTTATTGCTTATTATATATGATGTCTATTTGACACTTCTTTATAATATTATTTGTGTTGAAAGTAAGTAATATGGTATTCTTTCAAAATGTTATGCTTCACAGAAATTATGTATTTCTCTATTGCAGAAAGAACTTGCCCAGCTAACATGTGAATGTGAAAGACATATTAGGACACAATCTGGTGGGATGGACCAGGTATATATATAATTGAATGTAATTTACTATTTTGAGTAATTACGTTTTCTTTTAATTTAATGGTTATAACTTAACTATGTGTGTTTAATGAACTCGGGCATATCTATTATGAACAAAACTGGGTTTGTTGAGCTCATTTTTATATTTAACTTTAAGCGCAGAACTTGTAAAGTAACTTTGAGATTGTTTTACAGTGAGGAGGACAAGCAGAAAAAACTTACGAGAACTTATGAATGATAGCCACCATAGTTGCAGTGTTCTATTTGAGTGCATGTATGTATGCATACCAGTATATATGTATGCATATCAGTATATATATATATATACATATATACATATTATACATCTACATAATCCTGATCCTGTTTTTTCTAAAAACTTGGTTTGGGTAATTTTTTTTCCTTTCTATTTAGCTGATTTGAGTCATACATATTATAATGGTCAAAAACCAAAATGGGTCACTCATTTTGCTACTTTTACAATGAATCCATATGGATATGGGTCAGCACCACCCACCATCACTGTCTACAGCCACCTACCTGTCGCCACCATAATCGCCTTTGACTGACATCGCCATTAGAAGGTATTGGATTAATCATTTGAAGGTTCTTTATTGGTTTTCATTTCTTATTATCAATTTCATTGGGAGTTATTTGTCATGATTTCCAATTATACGAATCATAACGTAGGTGAGTCTTTGGCGTTAACTATATATTTAATCGACCAATGCCTAGGGTTAATGATTTTTGGGAACTTAAATTTTCCTTATTTTTTTGTTGTTTGAAGTTTTGGGTCTTTTGGTTGTTTTGATTGCAATATTCATGTAGGTTTTTGTCCATTGACATTTCACCTTTTTGTCTGGGTAAGGCTACTACGTTTTACTTTTGTTTTGGCTAATGCTTTTATTTTTTATATCTTTTTGCCTAATTCATGTTATTATCTTTTGAGTAATTCATGTTTGCATCAAAGTGGTTGATAGAATAGTTCGTAAAGGTAAGAAATCACATTTTGGATTTTGTAGTCAGTATTGTTTAACTTAAGGACATATATTTCACTTTAATACAATTAAAACCTAAATGTTATAGCTTGATTTGTTTTTTGCTCATACAGGGTCCGGGCTATCAACCTCTGCTTTTGTGTTTTCTTCCACAATTGCCACAATGGCTGCCCACAATGTCAATCTTCCTAAGGTATTCTCATAATCCCATGATATTTATAAATATTGGTTATATTAAATTACAATATATCTAAGTTTCTAATGGTTATTGCTTATTATATATGATGTCTATTTGACACTTCTTTATAATATTATTTGTGTTGAAAGTAAGTAATATGGTATTCTTTCAAAATGTTATGCTTCACAGAAATTATGTATTTCTCTATTGCAGAAAGAACTTGCCCAGCTAACATGTGAATGTGAAAGACATATTAGGACACAATCTGGTGGGATGGACCAGGTATATATATAATTGAATGTAATTTACTATTTTGAGTAATTACGTTTTCTTTTAATTTAATGGTTATAACTTAACTATGTGTGTTTAATGAACTCGGGCATATCTATTATGAACAAAACTGGGTTTGTTGAGCTCATTTTTATATTTAACTTTAAGCGCAGAACTTGTAAAGTAACTTTGAGATTGTTTTACAGTGAGGAGGACAAGCAGAAAAAACTTACGAGAACTTATGAATGATAGCCACCATAGTTGCAGTGTTCTATTTGAGTGCATGTATGTATGCATACCAGTATATATGTATGCATATCAGTATATATATATATATACATATATACATATTATACATCTACATAATCCTGATCCTGTTTTTTCTAAAAACTTGGTTTGGGTAATTTTTTTTCCTTTCTATTTAGCTGATTTGAGTCATACATATTATAATGGTCAAAAACCAAAATGGGTCACTCATTTTGCTACTTTTACAATGAATCCATATGGATATGGGTCAGCACCACCCACCATCACTGTCTACAGCCACCTACCTGTCGCCACCATAATCGCCTTTGACTGACATCGCCATTAGATGTTATAAGATAGTTATAGTAGGTGAACCCATTTTTATACTTTATTAAAAAAACAGCCTATTAGCTAGCCTGACATGACCCATTTGTTTTGCCATGCATGCTTGAACATATCCATTTTGATACATCTCTTTGAAAGCTGGTCTCCAATGAAGGGGTTTGTAAGAAAAGCTATAACGCAAGCGGGCCAGTTTATTTAATTCCATGCTTTGTCAAATAGCAAATTATTTTTTAATTGAAAAATCAGCATACGGCATTGTTTCTTTAAAAGTTGCTGGTAGGATGGGTTCTTTATTTCATTGCATTTTGGTTAGAAGTATGGATCTAACTAACCTAACAATGGAGTGGTTAAATTTGATGCAAGTTTTTTTAATGAGTTTGGAGGTTCAGATGATGTGCACAATATAATGGATACTAAACCAAAAAATTGAGTCTCTTGCCCATAATTTTAGTTGTTGCTTACTTTAGGTACTAGGAAAAAAAGTAATCGTAGTGAAAATTATGGAGTGGTTAAATTTGATGCAAGTTTTTTTAACGAGTTTGGAGAATTAAGTAAAGGTAAAGGCTCCCACTAACAGACTGAATGATTGATGCTTTACGAAGCTGTTGTTGAGTGTAGAGCACAAGCTTCATGGGAGAATTCTGGTAATTTTTCTAGGTTATTGTTATTGGTTTCTTTTTAGCTTTTCATCCAACTTTCTCCTTTATTGCCATAAAAGTACAACCTTTTGTGTGAATTATATCATCTCATGGATCCAATTAGCCTACTAATGGAGTGCGTAAATTGGATATCTAAGTTCTTAATAAGTTTTGTGGACAACATGGTGTGTCACATCTAACAAGATGGATTCAAGAATATGAACTCAGATGACTCTCTTGAGTTTCTCTAAACATGCTCTTAGATGATGAGATTATTACTTTTGCTCGCCAATTTGGTCTGTTTGGTAATGATTGTTTCAATAACTTGGATAAGTGTTATTTTCTTCCTAATCTTCAATGTCATTTTTCATCAAAGCTCATGGTTTAATGTTCTACTTTTGGTAGTATGGTAAACATGGGTTCATCACACAAAACCAATAAAAAAAACCACCAAAGATTAGCAGGTACGTGCCATTTACATGGAAAGAAAAATCTAGGCATGTATGTTGTGGTTAGAGGTGGCAAAAGAAATTTAAATATGTGATTTTGGGTCATAATGGGTGTTTTAAAAATAAAGAAGGATTAGAATTGATTAAATAAAAACCACAAGGGGGTCAAGATGGGTTAAAAGCCTTTTTAGAAAAAAAGAAACATAGGTCAAAATAAGTTTTCAAAATTAGATCTACAAGCCTAAGTCAATGTTTCTTTCACTCAAATTGATCGCCTCCGTCGCACAAGACACCACCGCACCACCACCGCACCACCACCGCATCACCACCTGTCCACCACACCACCACCACTCACCACCTCTCACCTCTGTCGAGTTTCATCGGGCATCACCACCGGTCCGCCGCGTCACCCCGGGTCCGCTGCGTCGCCACGGGTCCGCCGCGTCGCCACGGGTCCGCCGCGTCGCCACGGGTCCTCCGCGTCGCCACGGGTCCATATATGCATCTATCTATATGTGTTGTTGGATTGTAGATGCATCTATCTATATGTGTTGTTGGATTGTAGAAAACTAGTAAAATAGTATTCTTTTTTAAAAATGATCCATCCTGATCCAAACTCATCCTGATCCAAACCCATATTGACCCAAACTCATCCTGACCTTTTTTTCTAAATAACCCATCCTAACCCAAACCCATCCTGCATCCTAATCTAACAACCAATCTAATCCAACCCACCCATTTTGCCACCTCTAGTTGTGGTACTCATATATCAGTCATTAACAACAACTTTTATACTTGTTTGTTTTGGATTGTGTAGAATTTATATGATATCTTATTTGTTGGAATCGATGCATTATTGGTTAATTACAAACTTGCAGCCAACCTGCCACCTTATTGTTTTATAGGTGAATTACATTTTACACAACTCATACACTTCATGTACATACTGTTTGGTTTTAAGGTTTACTTACAGATTAAATAGTCTGTAATTTTTTTAAAGAAACTGATATTGTATTGAAAAAATTGTTCAGTTTTTATTGTTTTCAACTTATATGAGATTTCATTCAAAAAGTCGAGATCAGCCCCCCACAAATTCTTTATTCAACGTAAAGCATGCCCTATTTCAACATCAAACTTGTTTATGAAGTTGGTTGTTCAGCTTTACTTGATTTCAAAGTTAAAATAAAAACCTTTAGTTTTATGTTTTGTTGGTAAGGGAGAATTATAGGTCTGTTTATTGACCGACAATTACATTGAAACTAACTTGGATAAGAGGTTTGCAAGGACCAAGGTACATTCTTTCAAAGTAACTTCTCTTATTGGTTGGTGGAGTTAATCCAAAGAAGTTGGATAGAGCATTTGCGGCTTCCTGTTTTTTAACATGACTGTAGATAAAAAAAAGAAATAAAAGATGACGCGTTTGTAATTTAGGTACTTAAAACCAGTTGCTTTACCATCGAGGTATCGAAGGTTGAATCATTATTCTCTATCGTATCTACCTTATGGAGTTTTAAGGTCTAAATCATGCTCGATCTGAATATAAGTTAAAAAAAGAGAAAAATGACGACCCTTACAACAACGTACGATGTCGGACTCCTAGGCATTGAGTTGTGTGAAGCTTATGACAAAAATATGATCTCATCACAACACAGGTATTCATTAACTGACTATAAATGAGTATCGTGTTGTAAATATCGCCACCAACGCATCGCGCGGGTTCCCCACTAGTTATATGTTTATATATTAATTAAAGAATAGTTGGTTTTTTAATTACTTTTGTTATAAGAAGCATTTTGGTTATTTCACACTCACTTAATATACTTAAACTGCGTTCGCGGTGGAGACCATTTATGTTGTATTAGAGCGAACAATTAGAACCATAATTGTAATTTTTTGAGTTAGACAAACCTTACGATATGAGTTTACTCTAAAGATTATTCGAATAATGAACTTTTATCACTACTACAAAAACTGCAATAGATGACGCGTAATGCGCATCATCTTTGGGGTCAGATGACGTGCAAATACGTGTCAAGGAAGGGGTAGTCATAAATGAAAAATGACAAGCATCCGCGCGTCATCTTCTTATGACGCGCGAAAGATGACGCGCATTTTATGACGGTCAATAGATGACGCGCAATGCGCGTCAAGGAAGGGGTAGTCATAAATAAGCAATGACACACATGCGCGTGTCATCTATGTAATTTTTATGACGTGCTAAAGACGATACACAATGCACGTCATAAATTTACCTGTTTTTTTAAATATTTTTTTTATTTTTAATAAATTTACCTGCTTTTTTATAAAACAAATTATCCAATAACACCAAAAGCGAAATTCATTTAAATACCAACAAAATTTACAAAAGTTGTTACATAATATCAACTACAAAGCAAATCCAAATTCATTGCAATACAAATACAAGTTCAAATATTTCATCATATGGCCTACATATAAATGAAATTCGATACGTAACGCGACCAGTCTTCACTAACTTCATCCAAATCACCATCACTGTACTCATCTTTACCTCCTTCAACCTAAGACAAAACCAATTCACCAAATTAAACTTTTCAATAACAACCAAAACTGCTTCCACCTTACCTACTCATCTTTACCTCCTCCAACACAAGAGTCGTAAGAGTTTCCAAAAACATGTTAGTGTTTTTTCGTGTGTGATATACAATTCTAGGCCAACGTGTAAAATCAAGGACCTACCTATTGAGCTTTTACAAGTTTAAGGAGTTGATCATGTAAGAAAAAAAGATGTTTGTGAAAAATAAAGTATGTGGATCTTCTTTAAGTGAAAGTTCATAGCTTCTTTTTTACGTTTACCCGAACATAAAGCTAAAGAGTCTATAATTAAAAAATTTTACCCGACACATAACAGATGAGATTACCTTTTATTGTAGAACGGAAGCAAGGTGCTTGATATTTGTTGTAAGTTGTGCCACTGAAAATGGGAGAAAGATAAACTGATTAAAACTTAAGACATTGGCAGTAACATAACAAGATTTGGTTAATTATATCAAACAATCAAAATGTACTCAACTTGACACCTATTGTAATTGTGTGCATCAAACAACAAACTCAATTTTAATTAAAAAAACTTCCAAAAACTATCATTTAATGTATCCAGGGAAGTGAATCACAAGTTGCTCATTTAAAAAAAATGCAGCAAAATTCGATGATTGCTTATATGGCTTGCCATGTGCATGATGCCTTAGTTGTATTATTTAAAAAAACCACAGTTGTCTCCCCACAATGGGACAAACCTCCAACAACATTCATACCCCTAAACACCCCCTAAAAGTATAAATATGTTAAGCTATAACTTTCATAATGGAACCAATAAAAAACAACAGGCCATATACAACTAAACTGGTCAAGAATGGCATTTGCAAAAACATCTAACCTCAACTTATCAAGCATTGTTGGATTTCATCACCCTGTTCTTATAATTTGATATCATGCTGTCAATAGTCTCTTCATCATCTGTTTCAAAATTAAGCAGATTTAATAAAAGTTCAAATGTGTTCCATTAAAATAACAATGAGCAAACCTCCCAAAATTAACTGATTTGAACAATAATAAGAAGGAATATAAAAAAACTAACCGTTTAGCTGAAGTGAAAAATAAATGCAGTTTGGGAATCTATCCGTCTGCACTTTGCAAGTTAGAGCCACACATTTGCAATCTAGTTAAATCTAAATCTAAAGATACAGAATAGTGACTCTAACTACCTAAAACAGTTGAGGAATATATGAACAATAAAGGAACCAAAGTCGAAGGTCACACTATGGTAGTAGTAAAGTTTCAAACATTTAACCCTTGCACTTTGAATACCAAGAATACTATGACTAATAGTCGATCATAATCTGAATTTTAAATGTCAATAACCCGATACAAATAGTCATCATGATAATGTGATTAATCCTAGATTTATGACTTCTAAATTCTTCATCCATCTCCAAATATAGTTTACAACTAGTGAGAATCTCCATCTAATTTCTTACAACCTGAATCTCTTGGATACACGATGAACAAAATTATAGTTCATAGTTCATGGGGTACAACCTGAATCTCCATCTGTTTTATGAACCAAATAATTATAGTTCATGGGGTACGTAATTATCAAACTTACATGGTAAATCAAGTATTCAGATTTATAACAGTTAAGAAAATCCAAATCGTAAGAAATAATAATTGAAGAATAATTACAAGAGTCTATCAAGAGTCTCCCCATCCACCTACAGCAGGCACATGATTAAATACATATTCAACTCAAATAAAAGAAAATGCCCAAAGCAGGTCATACAAATTTATTCTAGACGCTTAAAAACCTTAGTAATTTTTGCAAAATTAATTCAATGTAGATACTTCCAAACAGAAGAGAGAGTTACCAAAAGAGATTGAACTAATGAGTTAAATGTAAAATAAAGATGGAAAAGAAGACATGCGTTTAAGATCCTTAAGTTTCACAGAGGAATGTAATTAGGCTATTCCTGTTAAAATTTTAGGCTGTTTGAACATGAGTACATGACATTCACAATTCAGACATATGAGGCTGTAATCCTAGAAATAGCGGAGTTCTAAATCTAAACAACTAGATGTGTCCTACTATGATCTAATGACTATTATATACATTGACTAATATGTTTACTAGATTTAAAACCAATATACTCTGTCCCCAAACATAATATCGTACTTAACAAGGAGGTAAAACAAACGCACCTCCAACACACAACCTGTGAGATCACAACCTGTAAAACAAACGCACCTACAAATTAACAAAGGGAGCACGCTCCAACATAGAGTAATCCAAGCTCCAGTGACCAACAATGCATTTGCCAAAGAATTTGTTATTAAAATTTTAAAACTAATAAAGTCATCCAACTCCCCCCTAAGATTAGCAACTTCAAAACGGTTTTATCTAGTGTCAACTAGTACATGACTTCTTTTTCTATCAATGTATGGGGCATTTCGATTCTGTCAGTTGTATCTCAGTTTCTGAGCTATAACTTAAATATCTGAAGAAGATATTAGGCAAGTCATTGCACCTATGGATGGAATCATGCAAGAAGTTCATACATAATTAAAGCTGTGACATTCCTGTGCAAAGGATGTGAAAAGATGAACTAAATAAGGAGACATCTGCACTTATGTTCTTTATCACTTATCAAATTCATATCTCAAGCACCTACTTTAAAACTATACAAAATCGAGGCCTTTTGTATGAACAAAAACCCATCATTATTCAAATACCCTAAGTATTCAACAAAGCAATTGACTATAATCAGTCGATTCACTAAACACAATCAACGAAGCAAACCAAATAATTCAACAATTTAGAAATGAAACAAAAGCAATTCATATACGCATAATTGACAATCAAAATGAAGAAAACAAACCTACGCAGTGAGGACAACAGCACCACCATTTAATCTTCTTCTCAGCAGTCTTCGAGATCAGCTTCGCCTTAACGACAATCAGCTGAGATGCAGGCACAGGGGACTGCGCGGTGGTTGGCGGAGGGGACTGCGCGTCGGTGGGTGGCCACAGGAGACTGCGCGGCGGCGGAGGTCGACTGGGGCGGTGGGTCGATTGGGGGATTGGGGGTCGAAATAAGAGAAAAAAGTGGGGGGAGGAGTTGGTGGGTTACCGGTTATAAAAAAATTTAAAAAATGACAAACGAAGAGTCATCTTTTCTAAAAAATTTTAAAATACGACGTATTTTTTATGATACGCGTAAATGCGCGTCATCTTTTTTCGCACGTCATCTTTTGCGCGTTATCTATTAACAATTTTTTAGTAGTGTATGCACGTAGCATGACTACCATATATGTACAAATTCCTATAATTATCATAGGGTCCAATAAAAATATCATAGATATTTTAAGGGGAAAACATGATGAGCATAGGTGTATATCCAAATATGTTGCAATCTATCCAAAAACTTCCACATGCTTGTGACAAAAAATAATAATGTTGATTGGTTAGTTGGGACCAACCACAGCTTTCTTTTTGCTGTAGGATCAATGACACATTAACCATATGTTATATCAAGTGTATTTGTTGTGCAAGAATCAATTTTTAATTTTTTATGTTCAAATGAACAACTTTTAAATATTAATTATTGAAACAATAATATAATGTTTAATATAATGAATCAAGGTGTTGTATATGTTTGAATACACTTTACCATCTTTAAATTTTGCCTAATATTTTGGTATTATTTGAACCGAATAAGTGAATAAACTAGTGAAAAAGGTTGAGTATTCCCGCTACCTAGCTAGGTAATGAGTAATCGTGTACTGCATGTATGAGACTTGTGACACAATTTTACAATCAATTATGGGACTAAGATTGAAAATAATTGTCATCCTTAGTGTCCACCTACGATATTTGTTTTTATTACAGCTTGTGGCAATGATTGATACGATGAAGATGGTTAGGAATGATAAAAAAATTGAAACCTGAAAGATTTAGATGGGATGTAACCAAGGTATGGGATTAGTTGAAAGATTACGGTTTTGAGATGCATATGGTATTAAGTGATACTCTCCTCATTATCCGTACATGTTTACAAGACGGAAATATTAATATATTATATAATCTTATGAAATATATAAAATGCTTTGAAATTAAGATAATTAAAAATATATCATTGTTGAATTTGTAGTTGATTACTTAATATTTCAACTCAGGGCTTTTAGTTGAGTTTAAGATCAAGTTTCGCTAATAAACATCCCAATTAGTATTTCTTAACCACACATCACAAATAGGTATGCATGTGTGAATCTGTATCATTGGTGTACTAAACATATACAAGACACTCTTTTATAACCAGCTATGAGTGAGATTATCATTATCAAATCAATACGATTGTTATCCCTAAGGTGATGGCAGAGGCAAAGTGGTGTCAACGGTAACGACTACTGTTATAGCAGAGGAGTTAGCGAAGGCGATTGATGATGGTGGGGATGGATGATGTGGTTGGAACATACATTTCACTATTTTTCTATCATTAATCTTTTTGGATGCTAGCAATTCAAATCAAACTGTGTTTTATCTAATTATATTATTAAAAAGGTACTGATATTTTGTAAAAAAATTCAACGATAAAAAAATGTGACAAATTTATAGTTAAATAACTCAATCATCGGATGCAATTGATTCCAACAAACTGTTACGTCCAGACAACAATGAATGTTTTGTACAACACATTCCAATATGTGGCAAATATCAATTTTTTTTATATTACATCAATATCACAAATTATCAAGAAAGATAAATTCGCTCGATTTTTAACTTCTTTCTCACCATAGTTGCTGCATCATCCAACTTAAATTATGTAATAAACTGTTATATCAATTCCACCGACCCATAAATATAAGATAACAGTATAACACGACAATATATACAAATAGCATTTATAATTCGTTTCTTTAATCATATAACATATATTAAATTAAAAGTTATCTTTTGCCAGCCATACATGTGATAACACCTATTATGCCGGCCCACCAATCACTCAATTTCAACAACCACCTCACCCAACCACAACACATCAAACTTTTCTCCATTAGAAAATCATCATAAATGTACAACTCTTGCTGCATAAGGTACAAGTTATCCTAACATAACTGTTTTGCCTTCCATCGTTCAGGAAACATGATTATCAATCAGAACCCTCACAACACAAAGCCCCTGTTGTTTAAAACAACGATGAGAACCCGTTATTAGAAAACGTAGATTGCATGGGCCAGATAACATATGACCCTCAAAAGATGAAAGATGGAAACAAACTAAAGATGAATTTGAAGATGAAACATCTCCTGAAGATTTAAAAGTTTATCACCATGTTAATCAATGAGGATCGGTGCTATTTTATTGCACAAAACTAAAACATAAAATGAAATTGAATTAAAAAGAATAGGCTAATATACATGACATATTCGGTGTTGAAATTATGATACAACTCTTAAAGCACGAGGTACAAGGTAAGATGATACTTTTGCAATCAATGGAACAAAGAAAAAGACAGGCTTAAAGTTATATAAAAATGAAACCATATCATATATGTAAAAACCACAAAAAACCAATCAAATCGAGAAATAGATAAACGATGGGAGCTCAATGGTCTAAACAGGTGGAACGCCGGAAAGCGATCTCCGACGAGAAGAAAACCTTACGGGAACTCGAAGAGAGCTGCGGCTGCAGCTTTCCGGGTGCGATCACCACCCGACCGACCGGAAAAACTGGATTTCCGGTCTTGATCCGGCCAAGGTGCACCTCAACCAGATCGTTTGGCCGGGAACCCATGATTCCGGAACCAACAAGATCGGAATCATGATGATTTCCCGGCCATTCGCCCAATGTCAATCTCTCTCCATTTACAAACAACTCGTCCTCGGTACCCGTCTTCTCGATATCCGGGTCAACGAGGACCGGAAAGTCTGTCATGGCATACTTGCCACGTACAGTGTTGACGTCGCCATCTACGACGTCAAAAAGTTTATTTCAGAAACAGAGTCCGAGGTTATAATTCTCGAGATCCGAACCGAATTCGGGCATGCTGACCCGCCCGAATTCGAGAAGTACCTCGAGGAACAGCTTGGGGAATACTTGATACATCAAGATGATCAAGTATTCAACAAGACTGTTGCTGAGGTACTGCCTAAACGAATTATATGCATCTGGAAGCCTCAAAAGTCCGACCCGCCAAAACCGGGTGGCCCGCTTTGGAGCTCGGGTTACTTGAAAGATAACTGGATCGACACCGATTTGCCCGCGACAAAATTCGAGAGTAATCTGAAGTATTTGGGTCAACAACCACCGGTGAGTTCCCGAAAATACTTTTATCGGGTCGAGAATACGGCGACACCACAAGCCGATAACCCGGTTTTGTGTGTCAAACCGGTTACGAACCGGATCCATGGGTACGGGAGGTTGTTCATAGCACAATGTTTTTCGAAAAATATCGCGGACCGGTTGCAAGTGTTCTCGACGGATTTCATCGATGAAGATTTTGTTGATGCTTGTGTTGGTCTTACGTTGGCAAGGATCGAAGGGAAAGCTTAAGTTTATTACGGTGTCAAAGTTTGCATAATTTGTTATAGTGATTTGTGGTTATTGTTTATTTTGTTTGTAAAAAATCGATCGGTTCGTGTTACAATTGTGTTTCGTGTAAAGAAATGTATTGGGGAATCTCGACGTTTGCGGTATTTAATTGATTTCTTGTGTTTCTTGTTATGATATGATTGTGACTCGTTTTTTGTTTCATAACATGGTGTTTTGTTCTTGATTTCTTGTGGTGATAGGATCGTAGAGTACGTTGTTTGCGTGTGAATTAACGAAAAAAATTTGTTCTTGCTTCTACGAAATGAAGGAAATGAGTGCATAGTTACGTATTTTGTAGTTATCTAAGATCGTTTTGTTACCTTGTTTCTTTATTTGTTTTTAATTCATAAATACAGATTTTAAATGACGAACATATAGTTCATAATTTCTTTAAAAAGAAATATGACTGCTAGAATTAAGAGCCGTTCTAGAAATTAGGATCACAAGAAAACAGAAAGCAAAACAAATTAATTTCAAACAAAAATTTTGCAAGCGTTCAGAGTTTGTACGAACAAGAAAGCATACAGGTTTTTACATGGTTCACTTTATCAATTTGATTGAGTTAACTACATTAAACGTAAAGATAACTTTGTATTAGATAGGGCGGACCTTAGAGCAACTGATAAGGTTGCTGCTTTGTGACCTTGAGGTCATGGGTTCTAGCCGTGAAAACAGTCTCTTGCACAAAATTGTGCAAGGAAAGGTTGCGTACATCAGATCGCTTCGCGATCCGGCCCCTCCCCGGACCCTGCGCAAAGCGGGAGCTTCATGCACCGGGTACGCCCTTTTTATATCTTTGTATTAGATCGATAACATTTTACAATTACAAAAGGCTATGTTTAAGAGATAAGTATGATAAATGCATAGGACGACTAATTCTCCAAGTAGTGCCTTCGAGGCGCTTTGACACCCTTACGTTGTGTTCCCGAGTTTACTTAACGAGAGAAAAGAAAGAAAACACTTTCTTTTCCTTTCTCTTCTCTTCTTTTTTTTTCTTTCTTTTCCTTTCTCTCCGTTTCCTTCCATTTTGGAAGGATTGATTTTAGTCTTCATTTTCCTTCCATTTTCCTCCTTAAGTAAACTCGGGAACACGAAATTCTAACAATCCTTCCATTTCTTTCCATTAAAAAAACTCTGGAACACAAATATTTTTTCTTTCCTTCCACTTCCTTTCTTTTCTCTCCTTAAATGAGACTCGGGAACACATCATTAGACTCCCAAGTACCACGGTAATGCCACGGATTACGTCCATCTTACAACTATAAGCTCTACAAATGAACACATACTTTATATGAAAAAAAAAAGTGTTTGAGCCTTCCTAGAACCACATTCAAACTTGTTAACTATTTTGTTTTCAGCCTTTGATCATGAATCATGAATTTATATCCCGAATCTTCCCAAAACATAAATGCAAACATTCATAGCGTTTAAGTAGAGTTTTGCACCCAAAATTGTAAGCTCCAAGTGATTAATAACATCGGTGATGGATGAATCATCCAGCACAATTCTAGACACAAGTCACGACTTACACAACACAATAAAGTAGAAAAATATTTCAATTTTAGGTATAACATTTAGTTAATGGGCTTAGCCCATACTTTCATTTAATCTACTTGGTCTAAGAGCACAAAGGTCCAAAACAATAAATACCCTAGTTCTCGGCTTCTCGCTAGTTCAGCCCACGGACAAATATGCTTAAAATATATGTTTTCTCCCAAGTATTTTGGTGCTAAATTTATTTTCTTATTACTATCCGTACATATAAAGAAATTTTTTAAAGGTAACTTGTATACTAAACGTACATCCATTGTGAGAAGGATATTATATTTCTTATTAAAGAGACTCACCAAGTGTGTGAGAGAGTGAGAATACTTTTAATGATACCTATAAAAACAACATGTCAATGCACATCCACTTGGTACAAAAGAAATTTTTGTTAAAAATTATATATTATATTACCGGCGGTGAGTGTAACCGCTGGTAAAAGTCATCACAGCCGTTGAATTAAGTTGATATCAAATCCTGATCGTTTAAACTCGACGGTTACAGCGGTTCCAGGGTGGTTTTTTTGCGGTTATCTTTGGCCAATTAACTGCTGCAGTTATGGGGGTGCAGTTGTTGCACAGGCTGGAATGCAGCAGCAAAAAAACATGGGTGATTGTGCACCCTGTAACCGTCCACACTCGCCTATAAAAGCATGCATTCTAATCTGTATTTTGTTTTCTTAAGATTCATTCATTTACTCTTCTCGGCAGTACCAGCAGACTTAAAAATACAACAAGGCTGATTATAATGGAGCAGGTTGTACACAAACATGCGTTTAAATCTAAGAAGGTATGTTAGCATCTAGCATTTTAAGTTGTTTAGTAAAGCAACACACTACTTTTTTTTTTTTTGTTAATCTCTTTAAACCTTTTTACATTTCTTAATTATCACAGCTTTTGGTTATCATTTAAGATGCGACGCGTCAAGGCCCATCATGAGGTGGTAAAATTTATTGTTTTTTTCAAATTTATCCTTGAATTAAATGGTCGTTTACAACCTTTCATATGTAATCTTGAATGGATTTTATTCTTTTGATATGACATACAGCACAAAATGTGGATCAATAGCGATCAACTCGTGTTAAAGCTTGATAATTTACAGCATGAAAGTAAAGACAATGCAGAAATAATTTACTTTTACAAGGCATTTCTCTCCTCACAAATCGTATTTACAACAGGAGCTTAATGATGAGGTGAATTATGAAAAGTTTATACGTGTGCATACTAAAAAATAAACTGTATGTGTTTTGTTTTCTAATAAGAGAGTTTATATTTTATAACAGTATGATATTTCTTTTAACAGCAATTAACAATGATTGAACATGTGCTTTCATTAAAATTTATATACATTTACGAATATTATATGTTGTAAATATTTTATAAGGTCCATGAAACATGCGTTTGGTCCGTACCAAAATACATTTTTTCCGGAGCGTATAAGCAATTAGTATTTTCTAATATTATGTAAAGTATCTATTATAGAAAACATGTTTAGTATTAAACTTTAAAAAAATAGAAAAGTTCATAAATATTTAATTTTATATATATTTGCAAATATTATACAGTGTATATTTTATAAAATACTTGGTAAACATGTGTTAGGTGATTAGTAGAGTAAGTTATTAAGAACACATATATTAATAATAATTTTTCTAACTTTATCTAAGGTATAGACTATATGTTAAGTCTTAACGTAAGTCATCATATTTATTTTAGTTATAGGTTGAGTTTGTATTTAATGTGTGTTAATATAAAAGGGTTGTTTTAAATAGACACCCCATTATTTTAAATCAACACCCCAAAATTTCTATACGGGTCGTATAGCCTCATACGCGTCGTATAGGGGGCTCGTATAGCCCTATACGGGGCGTATAACCCCCTGACAACCCCTGAATTTTTCCTCGTAGTCAGTGTCGAAATTAGCTATACGCGTCGTATAGCCCTATATGTGTCGTATAGAGGGGTCGTATAGGGCTATATGGGGCGTATAGCTCTCTGACACCCCCCTGAATTTTCCTCGTTTTCAGTGCAATCGCCGCGTATGGACCCATACGCGGAGTATATGGGGTGTCGATTTAAAAAGGTGGGTGTCTATTTATTAGGACCCTATAAAAATGAGGTGTTTAGTTTGTATTTGGGTTGTTGTTAGTGGGATAAAAGGTAGAGTAAAGTGAACATGTGTATATGCATTTTAACCGGTTACTGTAGCAGTTACTATGTGTGTTTAAAGTAAATAAACTTAGATTTTTTACACTATATAAGGTTCCTTCTTGTAAGTTTTTTTTTACACTATATAAGGTTGCTTGAGCTCTTCATTAATTTTAATCTACCGTGTAAAGTATGTTGTTCACTAATACTTCAGAAAATATAGTCTTATATTATACCATTATAACTGCAGCTTTGTTTTGACGTTCGGTGGTTGTTCACGTTTACATTAAGATTCTACGTTACACTGCATATTTAGCTTCTATTCAAAGGTATGTAATATTTCAATTAAGAACTTGACTTACACACACTCACTTTTCAATGGGTTATAGTTCATTTTTTACCTTTATCTTCTACTTTCACTACATGTGATATTCACACCAATTTTTACACACTTACACATGCACACAAAGTAAATCACGATGAACATAAATCAGAATACATAATGCAACACTTACATTCAAGAATGATACAGGAGGGTTCATGTATATGCAACTATGAAAGCAAATTTAAGGATGAGGCATTTGGATGATTTGAGCTCTTTTGTATAAATGTTGGTAGTGGTTATAATTGTTGATATTGAATGTATGTAATATGGTCAAAGATTGTTATACAATCCTCTATGTTGGTTTTGGTTTTATAAATGTTGAATTTGTCATCGCTCTACATGGTTATAATGAAACATTGATTGATTGTGGTTAGACTGGATGGTTAAGACTTTTTTACTCTAGAATGATTAGGTGGACGTATGTTTTATGGTTGTTTTTTATGTCATGCTTCTTAATTCTTGTCTACTTATGGTCATAAATATATTCACCTACTATATTGTGCGCACTGTTTTTGTTTAAATTCTAAAGAAATATAATTATGGTATTATGACGATAGAATACCCGGCCACCGGACGGGTACAAAACTAGTTGTTTTTGGGGTCCGATTCATCGAAGAAAACTATTTCAACAACGATTCAGATCTTAGTCTTTGTGTTTCTACGCCTTTATAGTGGACGGAGCTGTGTATCTACGGTATGAATTCATGATTGCTAGATTTATTTTATCATGACCGTAAATCAATAACAAAGTTTTTTTTTTTTGCTTTTGTTGTCTTGGAAAAGCCATCATATATGTGTAATCGAAGGTATGTTTTTTGGATGTTTAGATGGTCATCGTCGTCGTCGTTGTTGTTAAGTTGATGCTAAGGTTGTCAACCACCGCTATCGCCGCCTATAGCCCTTTACAGAAACCATCGCCATTAGCCCTTACCATAAAATGCCACCACTGCTACCCCTTCGTAGAAACCGCAGCCATCGCAGTTAGTAGGTTTTTTTTATTTTTATTGTAGTATATGAATTATTGTTTTAGTATGTGCTATTAATGATATTAATTAATAACTTATTCGGTCATAGTATTGACTTCAAGTCTAAGCAATGAAAAATTAAACAAAAATTATAATTATTTTTCACTCAAAAGCCACCCATTTTGTTATATTATGCATGTCGTTCATCAAATAATTAAAAAGGCATGCTAGTACTTCAAAACCTGTTTATCATTAGATGTTAACCTATGAAAATATTAATTATTGATAATAAAACCATTTATTTAATTTATTTTAATTAATTTCGACCACAAAGCCCCGCCTCGGCATTTTGTTTCTTTACCAACCAACCATTACACTCCCCACAAACATGTGGTTTTTAACACATTAAAAAACCCAAATTCAAATACTAATACATTTAATTAAAAACAACAAATAATATTTAATAAACTAATTCGCATTTAACATTTAAGCCTCTGCAGCATCTCCTCCTCCTCTCTCTCTCTTCTCCGGCCATCACACCGCCGCGGGCCGCCGTCTCCACCACCTTCTTGTACGGTCGTTTCTTGAAAAATCAAACCCATAACACACAAATCCACAAGACTCTGTTTTGGTGATCACATTACACACCCAATTCATTCTTATGAACAAATATCAACATTGAAATCATCCAATTCAATCTCTAATCAACCCTTCACTTTCTCTCATTAGATTCTCAAGAACACGACGGAGGCGGTCCGCCGGTGGTCATGGCGGACATCGTGAAACAGATCATCGCACGACCGATTCAATTGGCGGACCAAATTATCAAAGAGACAGAATTTGCTTGCTCCTATAAACAAGATTGTGCTGATATCAAAAGCAAAACCGAAAAGCTCACCGCTCTCCTCCGGCAGGCGGCCCGTGCGAGCGACGAGCTTTACGAACGCCCCACTCGCCGGATCATCGATGACACCGAACAGGTTTTGGACAGAACACTGCAACTTGTGATCAAATGTCGGGCTAACGGGTTGAGTCGGGTGTACACGTTCATCCCCAAAGGTAGTGTGAAGAAACAATCGAATCAGATCGAGAATTCTGTGGGAGACGTGTCGTGGCTCCTTCGTGTGTCGACTCCCGCGAACGAACGTGACGATGAGTATGTGGGATTACCGCCCATCGCGGCGAACGAGCCGATTCTATGCTTGGTATGGGAGCAAATCGCGACTCTTTGTTGCGGGACGTTGGAGGATCGGGCGGACGCTGCGGCGTCGCTTGTGTCATTGGCTCGTGACAATGATCGATACGGGCGTTTGATCATGGAGGAAGGCGGGGTGCCACCACTTTTGAAGCTAGCGAAAGAGGGTCGAATGGAAGGTCAAGAGAGCGCTGTTCGAGCCATAGGTTTGCTGGGTCGCGACGTCGAGAGCGTGGAGCAAATCGTGAATGCGGGTGCGTGTGCGGTGTTCTCGAAGATATTGAAAGAAGGGCACATGAAGGTTCAGATCGTGGTGGCGTGGGCCGTGTCGGAGTTAGTCGCCAACTACCCCCCGTGCAAAGACCGGTTTTTGCAAAACAACACCATCCGTTTGCTTGTAAGTCATTTGTCATACGAGACGATCGAAGAACATAGCAAGTATACCGTTGCTAGTAGTAAAACCAGAAGGCCATCATTTCATGACGTCCTTATCGCGAATTCGGGTACTCACGGGGCGAAAACCGACCAATGTGACGGTGATAGGAGCCACGTGGCACGCCCGGGTGATCATCTAGACACGATAGACATACACCATGTCGTGACCATGACATCCCCAAGCAGCCAGCCTCAACAACGACGGGAGAGGAGTAGACGACGGGTTGCATTGCCCGGGGCAAGCATTAAAGGGAGGGAGTTCGAAGATCCAGCTACGAAAACTGAAATGAAGGCCATGGCGGCTCGAGCCCTGTGGCACCTATGTGCCGATAACTTTTCGATTTGCAAGACCATAACCGAATCACGGGCCCTTCTTTGTTTCACGGTGCTTTTGGAAAAAGGTGAAGATGAAGTCAAGTACAATTCAGTAATGGCGCTTATGGAAATTACTGCGGTGGCTGAAAGTCACGCGGACCTGAGACGTTCAGCCTTTAAGCCCACGTCCCCAACCGCTCGTGAGGTTGTGGACAAGTTGCTTAAAATTGTTAACAAAGGAGAGTCTGATCTCCTTATTCCAAGCATCCAATCACTTGGGAACTTGGCTCGAACCTTTCGGGCCACTGAGACAAGGATCATCCCTCCCTTGGTGAGGCTCCTTGACGAGAGGGAGAGCGAGGTGTCAGCACAGGCGGCTATTGCACTGATCAAGTTTGCGTGTACGGATAACTACTTGCACGTGAACCATTGCAAGGCCATATTAGAGGCGAAAGCGCCTAAATACTTGATTCAACTAACTTATTTCGGGGAACAAATGGCTCAGGTACCAGCCTTGATCCTCCTTTGCTATATCGCGCTGCATGTGCCCGATAGCGAAACATTAGCTCAAGAAGATGTGCATATTGTGCTTCAATGGGCTTTGAAACAAGGTCATTTGATGCAAGATTCACAGCTAGAGACACTTGTTTTAGAAGCCAAACAGAGATTGGAGATCTATCAATCTCGAGCTTAACTTTCGATACATATATGTAATTTCGGCTTCCATTTCGCTCTTATTTATTCAGCGTACATATAGTCAAGAAACGTTACTAATCTTTTATGTTCTTTCAATGCATTAAGTTAACTAAACTTATCCATGGTTATCCACACAAACACAATGAAATGTTATTAGCATAATCAACACTTAAAAGGATCCATTAGCCCATCAAAGTACGGATGTCGGGTTGGCAGGCTAGGGATTAACGGGCTGAATTACGTGATAATCATCCAACTTTCCAACTAATTTATAAAACCAAGCCACATGGGTTGGTGGGTTTTTAATTAATTCTAATTAAATTATAAACAGAGCTGGAGGGTTGTAGTAAACGAATATTCTAGCCCACTCTTTAGCAACATATATTATTACGATAAGAACGGAGTGGAACCGGGACGAGAAGACGAAACCCGACTCTTTATGGGAACACTCTCTCTTCTCCCGGGTTTCACTAAACAAAATTAACCTCTAACATGAAAATACTTAGTGACATATACCAATTGAATTGATATATATGCAAGATGCACCGATATATATATGCAAGATGCACCGATATATATATATGCAAGATGCACCGTACCACATACGATGCACATAGAGTGAATGTGAGAAAAAAGTAAAAAGAATAAAAGAGCAACATGTCAACATTCAAATAATTAAAAATATTAATGTGGATACCATATTCAATACTTTACTATCGTTAACTTTTAAAAGCTATCTAAGAAAAAAAAAGCAAGAAAAAAAACACAGATAGTCAAGTATAAAATATAAAATGCATGTATATATCTACTTAAGAAGGCTGAAAACTAACTTTTCAAGTTCAAAATGAATTTGATGAACAGTAAGCTACCTCTTTATGTCCAACATAACTTTCTATAGTTATATTTATAAATTCATGAAAGTTATAATTCATTCAATCACAAGAATAGTTTCTCATGTGCATCAAATTCAAATTAGTTTTCGCAAGAGTAGGAAGATCAAATTATTTATTACTTAAATATTTAAAACACAAAGCTGGATTAAAAGAAAAATCTAACATGCATTAGGCAAAAACAACATAATATGTTACAAACTACGAGCATAAAAGATTTATATATTCTTTTACTTTTTCAGTTTAATTGGCATTTTCACCCGCGCTACACAGACAGCAAACACGTGTTATGATGGTAACACTAACGTGGTTAAATACATAAAGAGAAACATATTAAGACGTGACTACTTGATTCTGAATATTTAGATGTGGATTAAAAAACATGTAGTAACCGTATATACGAAAAGCAGTGAAAAAAGCAAGAAAATGTATTCGTATATGACCGCATATATAAAAAAATATTAATTTTACTGAAATAAGAAAAGAAAGCTATAATTCCATGGAAGTTAAAAAGAGCAAAAAAATGTATTTCTATTACTATTTAGTGAGAGGCCTACTACCCTCTCGGCTAAATGAGTGTTTGGGATTGTTTATTAAAACCTACTTATGATTTTGAAGAAGAGATAAGTTAAAATTAGAAGTAGATGTGTTTGGATGAAGATTAAGATGTGAATTGAAAAGTAGTTTTAAAAAATTAAAATTATTAACTTTTAAAAAACAACTTTTAAAAAGTCAAAAGTAACTTCTCAAATGGAATGCCAAACATGGCCTAAATGCATACTACTACGACCCATTATTTTTTTCTTATACTTTTGCGTATTGCCTCTACTGTCACATACAAATAAATAAACCCAAATTACGTCACCTTCGAGGCTCCGACAACAGTGAACACCTATCTTCTCAAAAAAAATCTCAGCGTTGTTGTTCTCAATAAAGAGTTTTTTGTTATAAAAATAAATAGTTTCTGTTTTAAACCCAGTAGAATATGTTGCAAAACTAAATGTATATGGCCAGATTATGGTTATCATACTCAACTTCAAAGCTCTGAAAAGAAGGATTTGAAGCGGCAAGAGGTGCTAGTCGACGATGATGATTGTATATGAGACAACATTGTCTAGTTCCATCTATGAATCCCATGAATCTCGAAAGATGATGTAGAATGTGAGGCGGATGTGAAGTGGTAGGTGGAGAGATCAGGGTGTTCGATTTGTAAAACCTAAAATTTTAATGATTAAACTGAAAGAAGATGAAAGTCTCATATAATCACCGACCACTTGATTTAATATCTATCCTAATAATCCTTAACATTTTTTTGACACATGTCATTCTCACATTCATTCTCCTATTTATTTTCTCGTCTAAACTCTTTATTTCATTTTGAAAATCAAATAACTAATTTCCAAATCTTTCGTTTTCTCTCTCTCTATATTATAAATATAAGTTTTTCTTTAATCAATTATATTAAAAAAAACAATTTCATGAAATAAAAACTAGGTATTTTGATTAAAAAATACATTTTTTCGAAAACAAAATTTTCTAAAACTATGACTTTTTTCTAAAATAACGAACTTTTTTAAGTAATGAAATTATTTTAAAATCATTCATTTTGTAAAATAAAAATTTTATATTAGAAAAATAACAAAATAAACCTGAAGTTTTAAAAATCATTCATTTTTATCAAAGCAATAATTTTTTAAAACGAAAGTTTTAGAAATAATAAAAATGTTTTATCAATCAATCAAAATACATACTCATACGTAATTTCAGTTATATATTATATCAAAATAACATTTTATAGTTCTTAACTATTTACTAAAAATATTTAGTATTTTCTTATTCAACTCGTTTAATACACGGAGTTATACCCTAATATATTATAACTAGGTTATTAGTTCGTGTATTATACGGGTTAAAAGTTATAAATATATAATTCAAATATGTAAACAAAAATGTTTAAACTCTATCATTTTTATTTTAAATCGTTTATATAAAAATAAGAATTTATGATCATAAGGGGTTAAAGGGTTAAATAAGGTAAAATCTGTAAAATGGTTGGTGGTGATTGAGGTAGTTAAAAAAATTCACAATTGTCATTCAGAAAAAGTTAAAATGAAATAAAAACTTTAAGTAAGAAATATAGCATGATTTGTGAAAATTTTGTCAAAGGAAGTTTAGGTTTTTTTTTGAACGGCCAAGCATTTTATATAAAAAACTAGCAAGAAGCTATCAAAGTAAAGTACATTAAAAATAAGAAAGAACACCATTCATTCCATTCAAGACTAGGCATCCTAGCACGATTTTTGATCCATAAGAAAGAAAGTAGCTTGATCTCATCAAAAATAGCTTTAGGATGGTTCGAGGAGTTGTCAAAAATCACCCGGTTTCTGAACTTCCAAATACACCATAGAGTAGAGAGGAAGATAACATGCCGCAAATTCTTTTCATGTGTTGAAAAAGACCATTTTTCCTGCATACAAAGAGCATTGGACACGGATAGAAATAAATCCCTCGGAGCTTTAACCCACCCTAGGATCAGGTCCCAGACGCTGCTAGCAACCCCGCAACGAACCAGCAAGTGGTCCACCGATTCTGGATGTTTCCTACAAACCAAACAAGTAGTGTCAGTTAATATATTTCGGTTAGCCAACTCCACTTTTGGGGGAATCTTGTTCATACGGGCTCTCCAAACAAATGAGTTGACTTCTAAAGGCACCCAATTTAGCCACGGGTTTTGAATTCTGGATGAAGCACCAACAGCTTATATTCAATCTTTTTACGTACCCGCTTCACAGTAAATTCCTGAAAGTATTCATCATGCCAACCCCAATTAAAGGAAGTTTAAGCGAAAAAGTTTTTGTGAGGTGAAATATGATAATCACATGTGTGATAACATGTATTCATTTATTAGTATAAATTAGAAAATAAAAGAATTGTATATTCCACGAATCAAACGACGTTCTATGTTTTTGTTATGGGTCCCTTTATTTAGACACCCCTTAATTTTAAATCAACACCCCTGTATCCTATACGCCGCGTATGGGTCCATACGCGGCGTATAGGGTACATTGTTGATTTAATGTTTTATACCCTATACGTCGCGTATGGGTCCATACGCGGCGTATAGGGTATGTTGTTGATTTGACGTTTTATACCCTATACTCGGCGTATGGGACCATACGCGGCGTATAGGGTTTGACATTTTATACCCATACGTGACTTATGACCCATACGTGGAAGAGCTATACGCCGCGTATGGAACCATACGCGGCGTATAGCTTATATATTTATATTTATTTTTTTTAATTTTTTGAGTTTTATTTTAATATATACATAATTTGAATTAAAATTATTTAAACAATACAATATGAATACAATAATAAAATTAAAATTAAAATATATAATTCGCATATTACAAATTATAAATTAAAATAAATTTATATAAGCCGGGGGTTCTCGGTTATTCTCTATTATTGCGTTGTATTCCGAGATACGAATCCTATACATAATCTCCCATTCTGCAGCACGTACGCTTCGGTTAAGAATCCAAAGATTACTTAATGTTGGCATCGGATAATCTCCTTCTAACTTAACGTGGACGAAATGATTGTTGTTGACATGAACAATCGACACGACATGATGAGGCATGACAGTTTTCGGATCAGCCATAATAGGAAAAATGTTGACAACCATTATTGCTTAGTAAATGAAGAATAACCCCAAACTTTTGAGCAACCACTAATCCCGTATACGGCATTATCATCCAATGTTCTTCTGGTGCAGGTTCCACACTTTGCCAATCGATGGTGTGACGTAATTCGTTATACTGTCCGAGGTACAAAGTATCGAAAACTTCTCTGTACTCCAATTCATGTCTGTCCAACTCTTCTAAAAGCTGTGTCCGCACATACATCCACTTATTTTCGTCAAACCCTAAGCCTAAAGCTATTGATCGAAAACCACAATTCCCATCGGGTCGGACATCTCGTATACGTGAAATATACTGATGAAAGATTGACGGAATCCAATTTTTTAACCTGTTTATATTGTTTAATTGGTGATCTCCGACAATCGAAGAAAACTCATTAGTACCCCGTGATACTTTAGATGACGTTGAACGACTACGTTGCATGGCAGGCTTCTGGGGCTTTACAGCTGAACTTGTTCTTCCGGAAATGTGAGACGCAATAAACGAGCTATGTCTTGGCATGTCGCACGTACTTTGTTGAGTGTCGTACTTTTGTTGTTGAACCTTTAACGTTGGACGACCGCGAATATCTGTTTGAACAACAGGCGCTTTTTTGTTATTTTTCCATGGATACACAATTTTTTTTATTTTTTCCACCAAACTAAATTTTACAGCTGCGGGTTGTGTCATTATTTGTTGTTTCACCCGTTCCATTTCTTCTTCAACATCAACTTTTTCATCCACCGTATATGATGGCTTAATGTTATCAAGCTTCGTCCAAAATACGTCAATTGCATCTAATGGAATTTTAGTGCCTGCATTATAAAGTATAAATTAATACATAATTTGTCACTTTAATAGAAAAATGATAATGATGGAGCGACTATTACCAGAATGTTCATATTTTTCCAGCCGACAAGCACAAGGCAAGCCACAACTAGTGAAAAGATGACAACCACATGTTGCATTTGCAGAGCGCATCACATGCAATTTAGTGTTTTCGGCAACTAATAAATCAAGAGCTATGTGTGAAACCTTGCCTCTTAAGTAATCAAATAGCGGAAGTTTATGATGATTCATGGTTTTAATTTTGCTTGTCTCAAAGCTTTCTTTTAAATTTACCTCTTGTGCGTTCACCAATTGATCTACAAACTCCACAAGTCTATCCAGTGAGCTATTTGTTGATTTAAGATATCTTTTTAAATTTTCATGTTGACTCTCCACCCTATTTGTTGTGCGTTGGCCAAAATTGCGGTTCAAGTTAGTCCAGGCTGATACAAACATTTCTTTGTAACTCTCTAACCAGTTTCTGTTTATATATGACAATATGTCACACCCCAACCTTGACGGCGGAAACGTCGAGGTGTGAGGATTAAGATTGTTCACAGCCACATAACGCTATGTTAAAGTATAAAATGCCATTAATCAATTGTTTTCAATCACCACATACATCAATGTCTCAAAATAAATCAAACAAAAACAAGAATTCAATCGTCTTTATTAAGCCTAGGTCCATGATCTAGGTTTATGCATTCCTTCAATCATTGCTAAGCTTGCACATTACCTGAAACATGTTGAAAATAAAGTCAACTAACTAGTTGGTGAATTCTCATGGTTTTAAATACAATAAGTATACAAAATGTGGCAATTCTAGTCAATGGTCACAAGATAGCAAGTATATAGAACATGCATAGTTATAATCAAGCCTCGACTGAATAATATGAATAAGCATGATTAGCTAAGTGTATTTGGTTCCCTAGTGCACAAGCATACGACTCCTAGGAGTCGGCAATACATCGACTTTAGCACCAAATAGGCTTGTCAGGCCCAAAGATCTAAGACTTCGCTAGGCTAGCAATAGTTAATGATTGCACACGTATGTCACATCTCATATAATACTTAACATATCCAAACAACCATGACTATGTAAAGAATTGCACGTGTGTAATAAGTATCAAAGCGTGTATGTGTAAGTTTGTATAAGCAACATGTTTCACCCCGAAAGACGTGAAATAATCATAAAGCGGGGCATAAGAACTCACATGTTTAATAAAGGAGACTTGTAGATGTAATAAGAATAACCACGAATAAGATTTCCAACACAAACGTCACAACGCACCTAAACGAAATAAAGTAGCGCGTTATAATTTGTTTGATGATTAATTGTAGGTCTAATAGGATTCAATAATTATTCGCACTATTATATGTTAATAGCGTGATCGGTTAAATGGAACGAATGGATTATACTTGGTATAATCAATTGTTAGCGCGTAAGAGATAGAATAAATAAAACTTGATTAAATTGTACGTTAAACCGATTTTTAAGGATTGTATATAATAATTATAATGAGTGATTTAGCTATTATAAGGGACTATATACAAATATATATATATTTATAGGTATAAGTAATCAAACAATTTAATTGTTTGAATATACATATAAATATATATACTAAACAATTATAATGTTGTGTAAAATAATCAATATAAATGATTTAACTATTAAAAGAACTATGTATAAAATATATATATATATATATAAGTAACTAAACAATTAAATTGTTTGAATGTATATATAAATATTTATATATATACTAAACAATTATAATATTGTATAATCATAATAAGTGATTTAATTACTAAAAGATCAATATATAAATATATATATATAGGTATAAATAACTAAATAATTTAATTATTTAAAAATATATATACATATACAAGTATTATGTTTACTCATTTCTTTTGTATTTTTAAAAATAAAATTATGTATTTATAAATACAAATGTATTTTATAAAAAAATAAATTTAGTCACAAAATTAATTAAACAAAAGTTTAAATGAATTCTGCATTTTATAAAATAATTTTAGAAATTTTCAGAATTTAAAAAAAAATTAAATAAATAAAAAGAAATGAAAAGAAAACGGAAAAAGAAGCAGAAAAAGAAAATGGGGGTTGCCGGGGTCGAACCCGGGACCCCTTCTGAAGGGTGGAGCGCAGGAACCAGTGAACCAGGGCCAAGGCCTTGGTTTCACTTTGGTTTCTTTTGATTTTAAACATTGTTTCCCGGTTTCCCCAATTTCGAATGAACCCTAGGTTCAACAGATCCTCAATTGACCCTCGATTCGGTGTTAGACGCCCAAATCATCATAGGGCTTTTGATCCTTGGATCAAAACGAGTAGTTAACAGGTTTGTATTACCTGTTTTGATGGGGTTTTGAGTGGTATCAAGTTCGACTTCGGTTTGGATGTTCTTAAGATTGGGGTTTTGTGATCGAGAGGTTTTATTGTGCAATTGAGAGTTCGGGGAGTTTAGGAAAACTAAATCGCACGAAAGCCCTCTATATATAGTTTTAATTTGGTCGTTTAAAGCTTGAACGTATTCCATCTTTGTCACGCGTTTTCGAGCTGTCAAACGATATGAACTTGCCTATTTTGTGTGAAATCAATCACGCAATTAGCTTAGATTTGAAATGGCGAACGCGTTTGAATGGTTAATTGCGTGATTACAGTGATTTTTGGGTGGATACCCGTTTGTAGTTTTGGAAGATTCGAATCTTGAATTGAAAATCTCCATTTGTTAATCAATTACCAAATTAACTTGGTTAATTATGTTTATTTCGAGATTTCGGTCGTTTTGACATATTTTGGGTTAAAAACAACGCGTTTTAGAGCGTGGAACGCTCTCGCCAAAGCCGCGGCCGGCGGCCGGCGGCCTGTTGCCGGAAAAACGGGAAGAAACAGAGGGGGGGGTTTGGGTTTCCGACTTTTACACAATTGGTCCCTGTTCTTTTAAATGTTATTATTTTGTGTTTAAATCTTTATGCAAAGTTTTTAAGTTGACGAAATAACCCCCTGCATTTTTTATTATTATTATTATTATTATTATTATTATTATTATTATTATTATTATTATTATTATTATTATTATTATTATTATTATTACTTTATTATTATTATTATTATTATTATTATATTATTATTATTATTATTTATTATTATTATTATATATTATATATTGTTAGTATTATTATATATAAAATAAAATAAAAAAAAAATTTACTAAGGATGTTATAAATGGCATAAATAAAATGATACAAAAATACAGGATGTTACACAATACCTCTGAAAATATAATAAAACATAATTAAATTATATATTGAAAATATAATAAAACATAATTAAAATATAATAAAAACTTACTTTCTCGATTAGCTTCAACTAATCGTTCGTAAAGAAGGTTATAGTTATACTCGTAAATCTCCGCCGTGGGAGACTCACACAAACGTGCCCATGCATATTTAAACTTTCTCCAGTCATCTTTTGTAAAACTTGCTTTACAGTGTTTCACGATATTTTCATCAATATGCCACCTGCATAAACACTTTGAAGCATTCGGAAACACTTTAACACATGCGTTCATTAAAGCGAGATCTCTGTCTGTTATTATGACGCGCGGCTCCATACACTTGCTTAACGTATCTTTCAATCTATTAAGCACCCATTCAAAATTATCTTCCCGTTCTTTGCTAATAAACGCATGAGCAACACAAAATGTCTTGTGTGTGGAGGTCACACCAACAATCTGAACAAACGGAAGCTTGTACATGTTTGTTTTATATGTAGCGTCTATCATCAGCACGTGCGGAAATGCACGCCAAGTGTCGTATGATTTAGGATGACAAAAAAATATATCTTCTACGACATTAGTATCGGGATCTTCTCGGGTGTAATAAACATACCTTTTAATAGAAAAAGGAAGGAAAATTGATGTTGTTAAGTGAGGATACAAATACAAGTTAGGCTTCATTTTAATTAAGTCTATTGAAAAAAAAACCTCGGGTGTAATAAACGTACCTTTTAATAGATAAAAGGTTTTCTAAGACTTGCATTGGTGTTTCACCGACTTTTCTTTCACTTCTTATCTTATATTGAGCGTTGTATACGTCTCTGGTTATTGATGCGTTATTAGGATTTTGCTTTTTAATAGCTGATAAGATGCTACGAGGCTCCATGTTCTGATCAGTAAGCTGCTCCACCAAATTGTATTCGTTTTGAGAAAACCTTCTTACAAAAGGATGCCCCTCCATATGTTGAGCAGGATCATGGTTATGTTCGTCACTTCGCACATCTAATTTCCACGAACGACGTTTGTTGTCGTATATCCCTACTAATAACGTAACCATTATCACGTCCTCTATTAACAGCCCAACAGACTAGCTCATCGAGAGATAAAAATTTTGAGATGTTTCAAACGATACTTTTGTCGTTTGTTTTTCATCACTCGAGAGTATATTATTTTGTTGCGTGTCGTAAGTTGACTCTCGGCAAAACTCAACTTCATCATCGGGAACATACGATTGGTTTAAATCTGGCAGTCCTGTCTCGTAAGCAGATTGAACGTACGCATCATCTTGATTACTATCCACCACGAACGAATATTCATTGAATATTCATTTGAATATTCACCAAACAAATAGTTACCGTCCCAAAACGACATACCGAACGAATAAAAAGTGTGATATTTTGAGAGAGAAATACGTTTGGGATTTACAGGAATCGAAAGCATATCGAAAGTGTTATCGAAATCGTTGTTATATAGGTGAAAACGAATCTTGGGTCATGTCATATCGAAATAATTTATACGTGGCGTATGGGTCCATACGCCACGTATAGGTTCCTATACGCAGCGTATGGGCCTATACGCTACGTATAGGCTTGCCACGTCTTCCACGTATGGTACCTATACGCTGCGTATATTCGTACATGGTACAAAAACGCTTTATAGTACGTCTGACAACTATACGTAGCGTATGGGTCTATACGCCACGTATAGCGGCCTATACGCAGCGTATGGTTCTATACTCTGCGTATAGTCTTGCCACGTTTGCCCCGTATGAGCCCATACGTTGCTTGTAATCGTACATGGTACAAAAAGTACATCTGACACCACCTATACGTGGCGTATGGAGCCATACGCCACGTATAGTGCAAAAGAATTGGTCGCATGAGCACTATACGTGGTCGTAAGAGCACTGTAGTTATACATCTGACACCACCTATACGTGGCGTATGGAGCCATACGCCACGTATAGTGCAAAAGAATTGGTCGCATGAGCACTATACGTGGTCGCAAGAGCACTGTAGTGGAGGAGCTATACGCCGCGTATGGGTCTATACGCGGCGTATAGTTTATATATGTATATGTTTTTTTTAATTTTTGATTTTTAATATATATATAATTTGAATTAAAATTATTTATGTATGTATGTATGTATGTATGTATGTGTATGTCTGTATGTATGTGTGTATGTATGTATTTGTGTATGTATGTATGTATGTATGTATGTCTGTATGTATGTATGTATGTATGTCTGTATATATGTATGTATGTATGTATGTATGTCTGTATGTGTGTCTGTATGTATGTATGTATGTATGTATGTATTTGTGTATGTATGTATGTATGTATGTATGTCTGTATGTATGTATGTATGTCTGTATGTCTGTATGTATGTATGTATGTATGTATTTGTGTATGTATATGTATGTATGTATGTGTGTGTATGTATGTATGTATGTATGTATGTATGTATGTATGTATGTATGTGTATGTATGTATGTCTGTATGTATGTATGTATGTATGTATGTATGTATGTATGTATGTATGTATGTATGTATGTATGTATGTATGTATGTATGTATGTATGTATGTATGTATGTATGTATGTATGTATGTATGTATGTATGTATGTATGTATGTATGTATGTATGTATGTATGTCTGTATGTCTGTATGTATGTATGTATGTATGTCTGTATGTCTGTATGTATGTATGTATGTATGTATGTATGTATGTCTGTATGTCTGTATGTCTGTATGTGTGTCTGTATGTATGTCTGTATGTATGTATGTATGTATATATTTACAAAGATAAACATAAACTGATAATAAACATAAAAGATAAACATAAACTGATAATATATTTACAAAGTTTTTAAATTACATAACAAAATAAAAATTACAATACAAAACTACGGGGAGTCAGGGTAATCTCGAGGCGGTGGCAACGGCGGAGGATCAGTACCAGAACGCCGCGCAATCTCTGACTGAACCTGCCACTCCATCAGATCCTCAACCCGATCGAGCCGTCGACTCTGCTGCCGTAAGCTCCTAGACATATCCTGCAACAATGTCTCCACACGTGCAGGCAGCCTCACCTCTCTATAAATATGTCGCGAGATCTGAGGCTGAGGAGGCGGCTGATGTGGCTGAGGAGGCGGCTGATCATGTGGCTGCTCGTCGGGTGGTGGCTGATCATGCGGCTGCCCGTGCTGCTGCGGTGGATCGACAATGCCGAGCTGCTGAACTGGTGCCGGCTGCCAGATCTCCCCGGGTCGAAGAGAGAATCGTATGCCAACCGGAAACTGGCGTATAATACGCATGCCGAATAGCGTACGACGATCTAATCTCACCGGCTCGATCGGCGGAGACACGTCACCAAGATGCCGAGGAAGATAACCTAAAGATCGGGCAATCAACGTGATGTACGCGCCGCCGTACACCGCTCCTCGCTCCTGGCGATGATAATACGAAGCAAAATACTCCGCCAAACATCTCGCCAGGTTACACCTGGTCCCCGTAATCAAACAGTATAAGTAAAATAAGTCGGGAATGGTACACCACTCCCGACTCTTGCCACGTCCCGTGATGGACGTGACGATCATCCGATGCAGATAACGGATGAGAGGATCTCGAATGCCGGTGACCCTGCCCTTAGTCCTCTGAAACGGACCTCCGACAATCTGAGGCCACCACTCTCTCAATGTGCCCTCCTCCATCTCAGTAATACCCTCAGTGAACAGAGGGGTAACAGTCTCCGGCTCATAATAAAGCCCCGAGACAACTGCAAACTGCTCAATGGACATCTGATGTGCATGTCCACAAAGCGTAAAAGAAATCTCCGATCGCTCATCGTCCTCCACCATCTCATCTGGACGAATATATATAAATGTGGATAAAAACTCCACTACCAGCTCACGGTGGGACGGTAAGAATGCGATCTCAAAAAGACGTCTCCACGGCGTATCGTCTCCGATAATAGCAGCAAGACGATCGCGCTCTCCCAACTCAGCCATCACCTCCCAATCTACGGCCTTTTGATGACCGATCTTCATCCGAATAAATTTTGAGCACTTAGCGTGCTCAACGGAACCGGCATCAAACTGCAGCCAAGGATGCTCGGTAATATGGTCAACAACGTCAGCCTCAATCTCAGAATCGGAAGACATATCTGCACAGGTGAACAAATAGGTCAAAAACAACGTATACGTATCTATATATATATACACATATACATATATACGTATACATATATATATGTATACGTATACGTATACGTATACGTATACGTATACGTATACGTATACGTATATGTATACGTATACGTATATGTATATGTATATGTATATGTATATGTATATGTATATGTATATGTATACACATATACATATACATGTTATATGTATATATGTACATATACATATATGTATATGTATATGTATATGCGTATATACATATATATGTATTTGTATATATATATTTACCCTATACGCCGCGTATAGGGCTATACGCCGCGTATAGGGCTATACGCCGCGTATAGGGTAGCAGCGTATGGGTCACAGGGCAACGTATAGGTCGAATCCGACCCTATACGCCGCGTATAGGACTATAAGCGGCGTATAGGGGACCCACGTATGGCCCACAAGTCGCGTATTGCAACACCCTATACGCCGCGTATATATCTATACGCCGCGTATAGGGTACACACCGATGTGTCTTCGTTCCCAACCAAAGAACTATACGCTGCGTATAGCCCTATACGCGGGGCTGTACCGCGTATAGTTCTTTATTCCAGTTTTTAAATCACGCATTTTGGGGCATAAAACACTACTTTAACGTTTAAATCAATGAACGATTAACATAATAATGATGTATGAACAATAATACGTACCTGGATGTTGAAAAATCGAAGATCAATACGTGTAGTATAGTGCTATACGAGAGAGTTTTTTTTTTGAAGTGTGTGTAAAAAATGAGAAAATTTGAAAGATATAGTGTACCGAGGATCTATACGCCGCGTATGGGCTCATACGCGGCGTATAGCTTATATTCTTTTTTGAATCGACACCGTCCTATACGTGGCGTATGGGCCTATACGCCACGTATAGGTGAACTGATGTGACGTCGGTTGTCAGTCATTATTGTCGCATTAATGGTCGTACCCTATACGCCGGGCATGGGCCGCGTATGGACCCATACGCGGCGTATAGGTGGTGTCGATTTAAGATTTTGGGTGTCCCTTTATTAGCACCCTTTGTTATTTATAATGGAGATCTGATATTTATGAATGAATCAATTGAATAGATGTCATGATTATTTGTTATTCCAATTTTACCCTTGTACCATCAATTTGTCTATATAAGCGCGCGTGATGGATAAAAACAAGCAGCAAGAGTAGGGTTTCTCTCCTCTTGATTTGGGGGTTTTCGTTTCTAGGGTTTCTAGGTTATCATTCGATTCAAACAATGGAGGTCGACGGCGGTCGCAAATCAGGAACCGTGAAGTGGTTCAACGACACCAAAGGCTTCGGTTTCATCACTCCTGAAGACGGCGGTGAGGAGCTCTTCGTTCACCAGTCCTCCATCAGGAGTGAAGGTTTCCGCAGCCTCGGCGACGGTGAGGCGGTGGAATACGTCGTTGAAGAGGGATCTGATGGCCGTACGAAGGCCGCTGATGTCACCGGTCCCAATGAAGGCCCTGTGCAGGGAAGCACCCGTGGCGGTGGTGATCGTTATGGAGGCGGCGGTGGTGATCGTTATGGAGGCGGCGGTGGTGATCGTTATGGAGGCGGCGGTGGTGATCGTTATGGAGGCGGCGGTGGTGATCGTTATGGTGGTGGTGGTGGTGGATACAACGGTGGGAGTCGTGGAGGACGTGGCGGTGGAGGATATGGAGGCGGCGGCGGCGGCGGTGGTTGTTTCAAGTGTGGTGAGAATGGGCATATGGCTAGGGACTGCACTCAGAACGGTGGCGGCGGGGGTGGTAGGTATGGTGGCGGTGGTGGTCGCGGTGGTGGTGGATATGGTGGTAGCCGTGGAGGCGGCGGCGGCGGTGGCTGCTACAACTGTGGTGAAGAAGGGCATTTCTCTAGAGAGTGCCCTAATTCGAACAACCGTTGATCTGCTGCTGTTGACGATGGTGGATGATAAAGGGTAGATGTGTTTCTTCACATTTGCCTTTGACTTTTCTTTGCCTTTTGTGTTTGATGAATCAATTGGTGATACCAAAACTATGTTTGCTTTAATTTTGAGGGTTTTTGGTGTGGTTTTTAATTAGGGTTTTGGATTATGACATCTTTTTTGGTTGAGTTGAAGTCTTTTCTAGTAGAAAATTAGGGTTCTGTGTATCTGACTATATGGATCATATGGGGCCATTAATGAAATTATGAACTTTGGGGTTACTGTAAAGATCTCTTTCTGTTTGATTTTTATAATGCTGTCTGCAGAAACAAAGGTCATTTATGGGTTTCATGTTGAGACTTGAGATCATCATATGTTCATTCAATTTCTTTTGCAAACAATTTTCTAGCTAAACTATGGGGCCCAAAGAACTGTTCTTGGGTCCATGTGTATGGTATCTCATGGGGTTAGAGAACCTTATGTGACACTATTACTATTGGGTTGATTCTTCTATATTTTAGATATTAAGATATTAATGGTAAAGGTTTTTAACCTATTATGTGAATTGTGATGGGAGAGGATAACAATATCATCTTTTTTGAATGGTGGAGGGTTTATTTTGCTTTAATGGTACTAAATTCTACTCTGGGTGGGTGGAGCATCATTATACACTTGTTTACACTGAAATGGTTTTTGTCTTTTCGAGTGTGGATGAGTATTTTTGATATTACGTACGTTTTATGGGAGCTACTAGTCAAAGCTTAAACAAACGAACCTGTGCTCAAACTAACACCCTAACCCGGAGAGGCTGATGTGAATTAAAAACCAAATCCATGATATTAAAGAGACGGTCAAAAGAGATAAATTCAAACAAACCAGATAATCCGAAAAACCTAATTAAGTTATTCATTACATCAATTAATGTAAAATACAATCTTGGTCTTCAATTCACTCTTCACTGGATTACCCTGCACCACACAAAAGAAAATACGGCTGAGCCAAAAGTTGCTCGGTGACGGAAAGAACAATAATAGCGATTCGAAACATAAAATACTGATATCTGATACTGAACGGATCATATGGTGTTGAAACGGAAATCTGATTCTAAACATATAATACTGATACTGAATTGAACATGTAATACTGAACTGAACTGATCTACACGACGCATATATACAAACAAAGTAAGTCGTGTAGTATAAGAAGTACCCAGAGCCAAAACTGAACTGATAAGCACATAGCTAGCTAGACTATGCACTAATGAGATGGTGTGTGGGGCGTACACACATGATTCCATCCCCCAGAACTGAACTGATCTGAACTTAACTAAGATCGATCCATCCGCCTCCCAGATATTATGGCCAAAGTACTACTTGAGTACTAACGTGTTAACGGAGACGCCGTGAACTATTTATAAACACCGTCACGAAAAGTGTCATGTCATTGACGCCACAATGACATGTCGGACAGCTCGAATAACAGAGTGCTAAATCAAATTGTAATACAGTTACCAACATATAACGTATCAATAGAATATTTATAGGAACATGCAATAATGAGCACAATTTATAAAATATATATTGCATGCTACAGGTCTCAATAAATAACACTAATGAGTCGAACGAATCGGAGCATAATTAAATAATAATGATATACGACTAATAAAGGCTAAATGAGTCATATTAACGGAAATAAAGTATCAAAAATCCGTACTACAAAGTAACGGAACAGAATTTATACTATGATAAAGATAACCAAGAATCCGTACTACAAAGTAACGGAAACAAAGTGAATACTATGATAATCAAAGGAATAGAATCCGTACCTTATACACGAATGACAATAATCAGAAAAAGGTCTAGGCTCGGTTAACGCCGCGAGAACCTACGATATTGTAATTCAAGTTATAGACTGAATTTTCTTATTTCAGATTGGAAAAATTCCAGTTCTACCCCTGTCTATTCGTACTCGTTAAAAATAATAAACGACGTTTAAAAATTCTGAAAATCTCCAGTTTACTAGATTAGTGATTTCTAAACAACTTTCATTTAGAAAAGTTTCTGATTTGGATTATCGAAACATGAGAAAAACGTGGATCTTTACAGCTGCGCAGAACTGCTAGCTGTTACGAAAACGACTGTTTGGAGGTCTAAACGAATGAGTTTTTCGATGTTTTACATATCAACGGATTCGTCTTTCGACGAACTTCGTCATGGACATAAGGTTTAACTGATTTGAATCTGTTATGAAAAAGTTATGGCCTCTGTAAGTTGGCTGTAAGTTACGGACCTAATTCAGCTATTTAAAGTTTATTTTTAAACAAAATAAACTATTTATAACGTTTGTTAACAATATATATAAAAATTGTTAAGGTGTTTTTAATAAATTAATTTATATAAAATTAATTTGATACTTTTATAAAAGAAGTTTTACATTTAATCTGATTTTTACCACTTATTAAAAGAATCCATAAAAATAATTAAACTAAATGTCTTTGTTACATTGTTTTATAAAGGTTTAAATCTAAAGAAAATTACAGAAAATAAGGTTGATGATTTTAAAAATACACAGAGTTTATAAAAGGATTTTTATAATTTTTACGAATTTTTACATAATTTTTAAAGGTTAAATAGGGCTTTAAAAAAATATGGCAGGGGCTCGGGTTCGAACCCGTGACCTCCTGCCCATCCCTCTTTCGCTTTAACCAGCAGGCTAGGGCGCCTGTGCCTAGCCTGTATTGGTTTTTAATTCTTTTAACCAATCCCGAACCAAAACCCCCAAATCCTCCAAGAACTTAAGTTTCATCCTCGATCAAATTGAAGCATCAATCACTGTTTTTAACAAAAATGATCATAGGGCTTTCAATCCCCACATGAAATCGAGCATGTATGTATGTTCAATTTACCTGATGTGAAGTTAAAACAAGAGGAACGATGAAGAACAGGTCGCGGTTAAGTCAGAATCAATTTAAGTAGCAAACGTTGACGAAACTCAAATTAATTGCACAGAGAGTTTCCTCCGGTCTTGGTTATTGAAAACCCTCTGCCAATTGAAGTTTAGAGTGCTTGAAATATGATCTTCGAATGAGTTGCAGGTTCGAACAGAGGAAGGATTGAATGTGATTGTTTGTTGTGTTTCGCCCGAAATTGGACTCGATGGACGATGTTATATGATTATACGCTCGTGAATGCGCATTTACTTTTGGGTATTATTTAGTTTAAGTGTGATTTTGGCGTGTAAAGTGGCCGAAGAAAACGTGGATGAAATCGTGGGTCGGTGAGTGGATTTGTGAGCTGTAACCCGATTGATTAAAGTGTATATTGGTTCGAATCTTGCATACGAACGATTTGGTATATTTTGGCATTTAAAAACCGAGTTTTTGAGTGGGTTCGGGGGTCACCAGCGCCGCGTCGGAGTATCGCCGGTCGGCGACTGGAAACGCGGGGGAGAGTAGAGAGAAAAAGCTGGGGTTTTTTTTTAAATTTTATGCAATTGGTCCCTGTGGTTTATAGAGTTATCATTTTATGCACCAACTTATTAAAATAAGTTTCTAAAATGGCACAAATGCCCCCTGAACTTTTATTATATTATTATTATTATTATTATTATTATTATTATTATTATTGTTATTGTTATTATTATTATTATTATTAATCTTTATAAAATTATTATGGGTATTATAATTCTACCCCTCTTAAAACAATTTCGTCCACGAAATTGCTGGGTACAGATCGAACAAGATATGACATAACGTACGCGGAGGAGTAAAACTCAACAAGTGAACAAAATAACTCATAATTATTCAATTGCTGAAACAGAATCTATTCGGCAGACAAAATCATATAAGAGATGACTAATGTGATGTTAAAAAAAACAGATAAATGATAACTTCCTAACTGATAACAGAAACATATAAAATATAATAACTAAGAGGTAAATAGATACGGGTATTGAGAACGGATTTCATCTTCTATCTCCCATGTAGCTTTGCGTTCGGAATGGTTTTTCCATAATACCTTAACAAAAGGAATAGTTTTCTTACGCATAATGCGTTCTTGTCGGTCAAGTATGGCCTCGGGTTCCTCCTCGAACGATAAGTCTTCACGAATCAAATGAAGCGGATAATTTACAACGTGAAGAGGATGATAATTGTACCCCCTTAAAAGAGATACATGAAAGACGTTATGCACATGTGACAGTTGAGGTGGTAAAGCCAAACGATACGAAACCTCACCAACTCTTTCTAGAATTTCAAAGGGTCCGATAAACCGTGGACTAAGTTTCCCTTTTAGACCAAAACGTCGTACGCCTTTGCAAGGCGAAACCTTCAAGAATACCTTGTCACCGATCTTAAACTCCAAAGGTCGACGGTGTCGATCTGTATAACTTTTCTGTCTACTTTGGGCCTCCTTTAACTTTTCTCTAGCAGTAGCAACTTTCTCATTTGTAATCTGAACTAACTCGGGTCCTTCAATGATTCTTTCACCGACCTCTTCCCAACAAATAGGTGCTCTACATTTACGACCATACAATAATTCAAAAGGTGCCATGTCAATGCTAGCTTGCCAACTACTATTATAGGAAAACTCGACCAAACATAAATATTCATCCTAATTCCCAGTCCACTCTAAGGCACAAGCTCGAAGCATGTCTTCGAGTGTCTGAATAGTACGTTCTGACTGACCGTCTGTCTGAGGATGAAACGCCGTACTAAACCTCAACTTGGTACCCCATGCAGCTTGCAAACCCTTCCAAAAGCGAGAAGTGAACCTTGGGTCTCGATCAGACACGATAGACACCGGAGTGCCATGAAGTCTAACAATCTCTTGTGTAAACACTTCAGATAGTTTGCTAACCGAAAATCCTTGCTGAATTGGGAGAAAGTGAGCCGACTTTGACAATCTGTCAACTACAACCCATATTGCATCATTCTTCTTGAATGTTCTTGGCAACCCTGTCACAAAATCCATGGAAATATCATCCCATTTCCATATAGGAATAGGTAGTGGCTGAAGCTGTCCACTAGCTCTTTGATGCTCAATTTTAACTTGTTGACAAGTAAGACATCTGCTAACAAATCTAGCCACGTCTTCTTTCATACCATTCCACCAGAAATTCTGACGAAGATCACGATACATCTTAGTAGATCCAGGATGGATAGAGAACGGAGAATTATGTGCCTCAGCTAATAACGACTCTCGAAGAGAAAAATCATTAGGCACACATAAACGTTTACCACACCAGATTACTCCATGCTCATCTACTCTGAATTCTGATTGTTTACCAATCTCCACATTCTGTAAGATTGCCCAGAGTTCACCATCGTCTTTCAGTGCGTTCTTAATCCGGAATATTAAGTCTGACTCAATCTGAAGTCTAGCGAGATATCCGTCGCTCTTGCCAATATGTAGGCCAATACCCAATCTATCAAGATCGGTAATGTTCTGTGGTTGTAGCTCTAGGGAGGCTACTGTTCCTGAGCTCTTCCTGCTAAGGGCATCAGCTACCACATTGGCCTTTCCCGGATGATACTGAATATTGGCATCATAATCTTTTAACAACTCTAACCATCTTCTCTGCCTCATGTTTAGTTCTTTTTGTGTGAAGATATATTTCAAGCTCTTGTGATCAATAAAAATATCACAAGTCTCTCCGTAAAGATAGTGACGCCATATTTTCAACGCGAAAATAACAGCAGCGAGTTCAAGATCATGCGTAGGATAATTAACCTCGTAAGGTTTCAACTGCCGTGAAGCATAAGCAATGACCTTACCATGCTGCATTAGCACACATCCAAGTCCCTTTTTAGAGGCAACGCTGTAAATCTGATATCCACCCGTGCCCGATGGAAGTGTGAGAACAGGAGCAGACAACAATCTTTTCTTGAGCTCTTCAAAACTTTTCTCTCGTTCATCATTCCAAGAGTACTTAACCCCTTTCCTTAACAGTTGCGTAAGGGGTAAAGCTATAACAGAAAAACCTTCGACAAATCTGCGGTAGTAACCGGCAAGGCCAAGGAAACTACGGACTTCTGTGGCTGAGGTAGGTCTAGGCCACTTAGTGATCACCTCTATTTTAGAAGGGTCCATCATAATACCATCCGCAGAAATGACATGACCCAAAAAGGCTACCTGGCTCAGCCAAAATTCACACTTTGAAAATTTAGCATAAAGCTTCTTTTCACGTAGTGTTTCGAGCACGATACGAAGATGATTCTCATGCTCCTCCTTACTTTTAGAATAAACTAAGATGTCGTCGATAAATACAATGACGAACTTATCGAGGAACTTGCAAAAGACTCGGTTCATTAGGTCCATAAATACGGCCGGGGCATTAGTTAACCCGAACGGCATAACCAGGAACTCATAGTGACCATACCGAGTACGAAAAGCAGATTTAGGGACGTCAGAATCTTTGATCTTTAGTTGATGGTAACCAGACCTCAGATCGATTTTAGAGAAACACTTTGCACCCTGAAGCTGATCAAATAAATCATCAATACGAGGCAGAGGGTAACGATTACGGATAGTGATCTTGTTGAGTTCTCTGTAGTCAATGCAGAGTCTCAAAGAACCATCTTTCTTCTTCACGAATAGGACCGGTGCGCCCCAAGGCGAGACGCTTGGTCTAATAAATCCCAAATCTAGTAATTCCTGTAACTGCTCCTTTAACTCCTTAAGCTCTATAGGTGCCATACGATACGGTGCCTTAGAAATCGGCTCAGCACCTGGAACAAGATCAATAGTGAATTCTACCTCGCGATCTGGTGGAAGTCCGGGTAACTCCTCAGGAAACACGTCAGGAAAATCACATACAATTGGATAATTAGATATGTTCGGCTTATCAGAAGATGTAGCTTTCACTGAAGCTAGGATTCCCATGCAACCGTGCGATAAGAATTTCTGAGCCTTAAACGCAGAGATGATTTTCAACGATTTCCGAGGCTGAGTCCCTTGATAAACGAGTTCAGGGCATTGAGGATTTCCAAATAAAACACGACGAGTCTGGCATTCAATAGTAACGTGATGTCGAGTTAACCAGTCCATACCAAGTATGACATCAAAGTCACTCATTTGCATAGGAAACAAATCAGCTTTACGAATAATAGACTCGATTCTGATCGGACAATCTCTATAGACATGCGAGATGATAGTTGAATCTCCTAATGGAGTAGTAATAGCCAAAGCGTGCTCTAACGCAGTCGGTGCAGTCCTTAAGTACTTAGCAAACAAAAGAGATACGACAGAATGCGTAGCGCCCGTATCAAATAAGACATAAATATCCCGCTTTCCTATGCAAAGGGTACCGGAGATCATACCTAGGGCGTTTACTATCAGTATCAGATAAGACATATATATGTATATAATACGTCCCTAACTAAGGGATCAGAAATATACCTGGTGCGTTAGCTGCTTCATTTGCAGTGAGTACAAAAACTCGTCCTCCAGTTGCAGGTTTAGCTTGATTCCCTCCAGCGTTATTACGAGGGTCGCGCTGAGGGCAATCCCTAATCATGTGTCCTGCACGTCCGCATCTGAAACATAATCCTCCGGCCAGACGACAAGCTCCCTTATGAAGTTTCCCGCATGTGTTACACTGAGGGATAGCATTCCGATCCTGATTAGGGTGCTGCTGATTTGGTGGTTGAGCACGAATAGGAGCCTGCTAAGTCTGATTATGAGTTGATTTCTGGTTCTGGTTTCGATTCTTCCATGATCGAGAGTTATTGTTGTTGTTGTTGCGATCAAAACGGTTTCGACGGTCTCGTGGTGGTGAAGACTGATTCTTATTCGTATGAGAAGATGACTGATCATGGTCATTCTCTCTAGGCTGCTTGCGGTTATCATCATACGACTTCTTTCCATTCTTCTTATCATTATATAAGTTTTTAACAGCATCAACCACTTCATTAATGTCTTTAAACCGATGATTCAATATAAACTTTCGATCTCTTTCACATATGGCCCACTGAAAATTTTCTGTCTGCTCATGCGGTGAGCCTGCAGATGCACCAAGAAAACTCACTAACCGCGTAAATCGTGTCTTGAAATCTGTTATGTGCTCGTCATCCCTCTGTTTAATATTAGCATACTGTCTACGATACTCAGTGCGGTCAGCAGCAGTGAAGTATTCCTTATAAAACATTCCTCGGAATTTATCCCAAGGAAGTGTAGCTGCATATTCGTTTCCTCCTCTAGCTTGTTTGATAGTCGTCCACCATCTGTGAGCATCATCTTCTAACTTGTATGTAGCCAACCTTACTTTGTATACGTCCTCAACACCAAGTACCTCAAACAATTTCTCAATATGACTGATCCAGTTTTGCACCTCGACCGGATCATTGGAAGTACTGAAAGACTTAAGCCTTTGCTTCTGAAAATGTTCCAACCAGACATGAATACCATCACGGGGTGGTGGTGTATTACCATCGGAAGGTGCTCCTGTATTGTTTCCACCAGGAGGCGCCCCTGTGGCATTACCACCAGATGATGCCCCTGTGGCATTTCCACCAGGTGGTGCGCCAGTGGCGTTACCGACAGGTGGTGCTCCGGTAACATTTCCAACTGGTGGCATTCCAGAGGCACTGCGAGTAGGTGGTGTCCCTTGGTTTGCAACCATATGAGCCTGCTGCATCTGCTGGAAAATAGTTTGGGCAGTTTGAGCCATCATGTTAGGGAGCATCCCTGAAATAGCAGTGTTGACAGCATTAGCAACTAGTGCTTCCAAGTTTGCATCAGACGAGGGGCCATTCGAGTTATTGCGGTTGTTCACACGTCTCTTAGGAGCCATCTGAAATGAAGATATTCGTGTGAACACTAGAATTTAGATTGGAAAAAGGTTAGATCCTAACCCAACGTCTACCCATTACCTCACAAGTTTATTGTTAATGTTTAAGTTTTCTACAGGAAAGAGCCTTTGCTCTGATACCATAACTGTAACACCCCAACCCGGAGAGGCTGACGTGTCACTATTACAGATATCAAATCAAAAACCAAATCAATGATATTAAAGAGACGGTCAAAAGAGATAAATTCAAACAAACCAGATAATCCAAAAGAACCTAATTAAGTTATTCATTACATCAATTAATGTAAAATACAATCTTGGTCTTCAATTCACTCTTCACTGGTTTCCCGGGTTACCCTGATTACCTACAATAAAATAAGAAAACACCACAAAAGAAAATACGGCTGAGCCAAAAGTTGCTCAGTGACGAAAGAACAATAGTAGCGATTCGAAACATAAAATACTGATATCTGATACTGAACGGATCATATGGTGTTGAAACGGAAATCTGATTCTAAACATATAATACTGATACTGAACTGAACATGTAATACTGAACTGATCTGATCTACACGACGCATATATACAAACAAAATAAGTCGTGTAGTATAAGAAGTACCCAGAGCCAAAACTGAACTGATAAGCACATAGCTAGCTAGACTATGCACTAATGAGATGGTGTGTGGGGCGTACACACATGATTCCATCCCCCGGAACTGAACTGATCTGAACTGAACTAGGATCGATCCATCCGCCTCCCAGATATTATGGCCATAATTATCTGGGAGGCGGATGGATCGATCCTATTTCAGTTCAGATCAGTTCAGTTCCGGGGGATGGAATCATGTGTGTACGCCCCACACACATCTCATTAGTGCATAGTCTAGCTAGCTATGTACTTATCAGTTCAGTTTCGGCTCTGGGTACTTCTTATATTACACGACTTATTTTGTTTGTATATACGCGTCGTGTAGATCAGTTCAGTTTCAATATTATATGTTCAGTTCAGTATCAGTATAATATGTTTAGAATCAGATTTCCGTTTTCAATACCATACGATCAGTTCAGGATCAGATATCCGCATTTTGTGATTCGTATCATTACTATTGTTCTTTCCGTCACTGAGCAACTTTTGGCTCAGCCGTATTTTCTTTTGTGGTGTTTTCTTATTTGATTGTAGGTAATCAGGGTATTCCGGGAAATCAGTGAAGAGTGGTTGAAGATAAAGATTATATTTTACCTTAATTGATGTAATGAACAACTTAATTAGGTTCTTTCGGATTATTTGGTTTGTTTAAATTTATTTCTTTTGACCGTCTCTTTAATATCATGGATTTTGGCCTTTTGATTTGATATCTGTAATAGTGACACGTCAGCCTCTCCGGGTTGGGGTGTTACACATAATCCCAACATTAGTTTTACGATATATAGTAATATGATTATCCTATATAATTTGAACGAGTTTAGCATAAGCTTAAGCCTTGAAACAAAATGAGTTGGTGTTTCTTGTAAACCTTAGTTAATAATCTTCTTTACGATAAAATGGGTTTGCTTGTTGACCATATACTTTTGTGATGTCAAATAATGGCAATGACGTGGCAATATTGGAAGCTACATCGAAGCAAGCTTCTTGGTGTGTCTCATAGGATGGGAATAGAAATTGGAAAGGAAGGAAATGAAATGGGTATCATAATTAGGCCAAATCTTATTTCTTTTTATTTCATGTTTATTTCTTATTACACGTTATTATGTTTTCTTTTTTGTAAACCCCATGAGAGTAGTGCACTCTTAATCCATAGTGACATTAGTTTTACAAACATCTATTGTATAACTAAATGCAGGAAGTCCTCCCATCCCCGACTAAATCGAGGAGGAATCATAGGCATCTTACCATCATACCCGATCAAGTACACAAGTGTACAACTAGTATGCCTGATCTTAGTCTCATGCATAGCTCTTAGTGTATGTATACATCGCTAAATAACTAATCTTAGTCATCATCCATCTAAAATATTGAATTTTGTCTAGAATATCACGTGGAACATCGTTTTTGAGTTGATTCCCTCTTATCTTATCGTTAAATTTGATTTTGATTCTTCAAGTTCGAAAAAAATAACTGTGTTCCTTCAAAAGTTTAAAAACATAAATTTAAGTCTAATAGTTTCATTATTTATTTAATTTTAGTTTAGAAGTTTCATATTTTTTAAATGAAATTAAGACAACTTCTGAAACTTTTGGATTAACATCGAAACAATTGATCCCACTTTTTTTTTTTTTTTTTTTCATTCAACTTGAATTTTTTAGCAAAATATATTTGTCAAGTTACATCAAAATAGAAGGTAGACGGGCAACAAGCTGCGCCGCCACCCCTTTCTGAATTGCAAATCCTAACCTTCCAAAAACAAATCCTTGCCTCACGGGGTTGAGCAATGGTTGTCTATGACCCGTTGGACCCTGGTTAAAAAGTTGATAGCTTCTGACGCTAGGGAGCCAAATGTATCAAAGGCAAAGGGAACAAAGACGTGCTGGTTCTCTGCGCAAGCTTTAGCATGTTTATCCACTTTCTTTGATTCTGCCTTTCTTGCTGCTTGACCAGCTACAAAACCGTTTTCCCGTAAACCAACCAAAGGGAAACCCCTGTGAGGTCCACACAAGCATGTTTGCCCCCAGCCCAGCCAAAGACGAGGAGATCCGCTGGTCGCAAAGTAGACCTCCCTTCCATAGGGTCCGTGAGAAATTCACAGGGGCTTCTTTCTTAGCAGAAATCCCAGCTCTTCTTAGGATGTCCCCCAAAACATCCCGTACCCACTTTTGAAAGTAAAATGATGTTTTTAATCTAAAAAATAATTACTTTTTGTCAAATCTTAAAAAAACAAAATTAAATTTTACTATTTAATATATTTGCATAACATACAACCCCCCTCTCCTGGTATGTCTCTTTTTGTTACTATCAATTCATAATGCACCTTCAAAGCACCCTCAATGGGTGTTCATGAAGGAGTTACAAGCATGATGTGGTGCTAATTGATAGTTTTCGTACCCCCACATTGGCTACCACTATTGTTACCTAGTACCATCAATTAACTTCTTGATCTTGAAACCATGTACTTATTTTGAACTAATGTTAACAATCCTTATACCATAACCTTTAGTCTTTTTTAATCTTGTCTCGTTTTTTGTTCAGACGTTCCCATACATCAGTGTTTTATATAGTTTTTAGTGTTAAAAATAACAAACATGCTTCTTGTCACTTCTAACTTGATTACTGTTATGATATCATATGACCTCTAAATCACCAAAATTTCTTTCCACATATCATTTATCATATGTTATTGATGTTCCGATGTGATTTACTCGAGTTAAAAAGAGTTTTGCCTTTGAGGGCACTTGTGTAATTCAAATGAATATATGTTTTATGAACATTCTTGGTTATCTTTTCATATTTCTAAAACCCCTATCACGGTTCTCTCTCTCCGACGAACCACCGTACACCGCCACCGCCACCGCCACCGCCACCGCCACCGCTAACGATGGCCACTGTCCCTCTCCTCCGTCTATCCCTATCACCACCACCACCACCACCAAAAACCCTCCGGTCAACCATCTTCACTCACCCTCTTAAATCAAACACCTTATCAACTTCACTACCACAATCACTACAACTCGGTCAATTTCCGCCGCCCAATCACGTCGACGAACACCAATCTCAGCCTCTTACAACACAACTCCGGTCACGGACCGTCTCATCTCAGCCGCAGCATACTTCTTCCCCTTCTTCAACGGTCTCCAATACGGCCGATTCCTCTTCGCCCAATTCCCCAAAACCCTAGGTCTCGCAATCGAACCCTTACTACCATTACTCTCATTCTACCGCTCAGTCCCTTACTCCAGCTACCTTGCCTTCCTCCTGCTCTACATCGGTGTCGTTCGTAACACTAATGTTAGTCGTTACGCTCGTTTCAATGCGATGCAGGCGGTGGTGCTTGATGTTCTGTTGGTGTTACCGATGTTGGTTCAGCGGATTTTCAACCCGGGGCCACATGGGATTGGGGGGAAGATTGTGATGATGAGCCATAATGCGATCTTTTTGTTTGTGGTTGTTTGCTTTGTTTACACCTTCGTGTATTCGATTTTGGGGCGGACTCCTAAACTGCCGTTTGTTGGTGAGGCTGCTGATAGGCAATTTTGAGGAATCAGAGTGGGAAATGCTGTGCTTTTGGTATGTTTATTGATGTTTAGTTGGGTTTTCTGGTTTTTGGATCTAATTGTTGACTGCATTTTATTGAGCTTGATTGTTCTCTGATATGTTAATGAAATATAATTTGTTATGAGTGTTATGTTTTGTTGCTGGATTCTTGAATTATCTGTGAGTTTTGGGTGGAGCCATGAGAAGAATCAGTGGTTGAAATGTGAGAGTTGAATGCTTAGTTGTATGATGAGTTACTCACATTTTGAACCATTGTTAGCATTTCTGACTAATGAGTAATGATCTTGCAAAAAAGTATGAAAAAAGCATTGTTTTTTGTAAAGAGGAAATGGTTTTGTGTTTGAAGAGCTTCCACTGTTCAATAAAGATTTTTCATTCATGGAAAATAAGTCAGTCTTTTTTTTTGGGTATTTTATGCAAGACTCTGGTTTGAAAACTCGATATATTATCTTAAAAATTGAGGGATTCGATCATCATATCAAGAATCCTTTCAAAGTTTCTTATTGTTTGAGGAATTCTGTTTAGTTACTGGATCATATACTCTCCTTCTCAAGCATTTTAGAAGTGTTCTTGATGATTAAAACTTGCAATGAGGCCAGCACATGAGAGCTTGTATTAAGATCTTTTTTTTGTAACTCTATCAAGTGCTTCTTTGTTTTCCTTGTCTCCGATTATATGCACTAGTAACATAAATAAAGAAGTGCAAGTTAACGATCGTTCTTGTCAAAGCACCAACACAGCACTATAGTTTGCGGTCCAAGAGATCTTGAGCAAAATTTTGATTTGTAAATGAGTAGAGATACTTGACGTTTTAACTATTTGATGGTTTGCACTTTGCAGTGACCTGCGAAGTATCATCTTTATTTTGTGATTGAGTTTAACAATATCAATTAACATAGGAAAACAGTTTTTTTCTTTTTAGTAGCTGACTAGCTGTTCATATGATCATATTTTCTTCTTCTTATACCCACTAAAACTCGGTTAAGGTCCTGTGTAACTTCTTTTGACTTGGGTTTATGGGCTGTTACTATTGTCTTAGCATTTTGGATAGAAACTGTCATGTTTAGAATTTATTTTCTTGCTAGTGGTATCACATCTTCTTTGCTGTTCAATTCATGCTTTCAGAGAATAAACAGTTGTCAATTAATTTGGTGTTTTGATGCAGTATGATTTATCAATCAGTTGCTATTTGCTCATTTTGTGAATTTTGATTTCTATGGTCTTTGGGTGGTTTGCTGAAATCGGACATCTTGGCTAGAAATCTTGAGCTGTTTTGCTTGTTGTAAGGTTTTGAACATTTTGTAGCCATTTGAAGCTGTAAGAGCATATGCATTTTAGAGGGTGCAAAGGAATACATTTGAATGCAAAGAATCCAAAAGTTGTTTGCATTTTAATGCAAGCAGTAAAAGTTAATTAAGGTTTTAATGCAAGATATAATAAAAACACACTGTAGATGACAAACGAACCTTGTGAAAACTCTTATGTAGCCATCGAATTTTTTTTGTTAGGCGTGTAAAGTATGCCATTTTAAAAATAAAAAATAATAGTGTAACTACTTAGTCTACTTGTTATACATATGGCACACAATGAGCTGTAAAATACGTGTTACCAGCTACAATTTTTTTTTCAATTTTTATTATTTTGTAACCGTAACATATATCACATATTTAAAATAAAAAATTCACTTGTTACATGTTTTCATGAGTTCTAATCATCTACAGAGTTTTCATGAGTTTTATCATCTACAGTGGTTTTTTTTCCTATCCATCCTCATGTTATGTATATGTAACCCAATTGGCAATGTGGCCCACGACTAAAATTTGCAAACTTAACTCTCGAATTTTGTAAAGTTTCAACGTGACCGTACTATGTATAATATATGAATTTAACCAGCCAATTTTTTGAAGTTTTGTTATTCTTCAGTAACTTTCGTTCGTCAACTAAAAAAACTAAAAAAAAACTAATGTGTTGCGTTTAATATTTTTTTGATGTTCGAGTACGAAGTTTATTAAAAATGAAGTTGCATTCAAAAGTAAGTCATGTGATCACACTCGCACTCACTAAAAAGTGTTGCATGTAGTGACGGGTAGAGTACAATTGAGTGATTGATATTAATTAATTATTGATATATAAATTTATAGCTATCATTTTATATATGCATATAGAAGAAAAAATTATAACATTACTTAAAAGGATTTCAATAAATTTTATTAATCTTTAACCCTAAAAAAATTAAAAAGACACAGCGGTTTAATTGTTATGGTGTTGATAAGCATTATCAACGTGAGTCGCTTTGAGAGTATTGTGCGTGTTTTTTTCGTGAATCATTGCATGATGACTAGTCTTTCGTGTTACCTAAGCTGAACAGTAGGCGGGTCTCAGATGTCATTATGTTGGCATATCGCTCGACCTTCGTCCTCTATGTTCATGTTATATAAATAATACAAGCATATATTGTTTCCAAATTTTTTCCTTTTCCCATACACGTGCCAAAGTAGCAATGATTTGTCACTTTTTGTTGAGTACCTCAAATGCACGCTTGACATCCTTTCTCACTGGCTCTTCTGCTTTTTTTGAAATGACATCGTTCAAGATCACTTTCCTAATTTGACATGCGATGATTTCACAAAGATATATTTCAGATAAATATCATATTTATACTCATTCCCATTTACCGAGAAGTAATATTTCACAATAGTGTTAGCCACCCCACGTTCCCGGTTACTTCGAACATGTCTTCTAACTCGACGTCAAAAACTATCAACTTGGTGACATATGAAATTTACACTAGTTTAAATAGCGGTAGGAGGAATAACTCCAGATATGAACTTGCTTTGCCTATAAATAAAGACTAGGAATTAGGTCTTCGTGTCCCTGTCATAATAACTCGACCAAGCCGAAAAAGTCATGCACGGATGAAAAGTTTTTTGCCCTTGAAAGGGCAGAAGAAGAGGACGACGGTGATGAAAAGGACAACAAATCTTTTTTTATATAACTTTTGAAAGAGAAATGTATGAAAGATTATACAGTATGAGTGAAAAAACAGGTTAAATGGATTGTATTTATAATGTGTGTGTATATTTATGAAAGAGAAATGTATGAAAGATTATACAATACGAGAATATTTCCAACTACATTAATAATAAACTTGTAGTCCAATTTAAAGGATAAATGAGTTTATTATCAAGTGATTGAGTGTGTTAATGGATATTGGTTGTAGAGTGATATTAATGGATATCTCCTTTAACAATATTAAGATGTTTATTGATATGAAGGTCTATAATTCAAATCCTGACATAAACATATTATGTGGATTAAGAGTAAATTAATAATCATGAAAAAATTTTTGTTTTTATTAAATACCAATGTGCATGGTCCATACTCCATAGGTATTCTAATTTGTAATAGGTTTCAAATTAGGATTCCTTTAAGAAAAACTTGTTTTTATTAAACTATTTCTTCTACTCGGTTGTCTAGTCGTCGTCTACGCGATTTCACTTTCTTCATTTCTAAGTTAAAAGTTGTAACCTTTACAAAACCCTCCTACATCCACACCAATCTCAAAATCAGATCAAAAATGGCCTCACAATACCCTAAAACTCTCTACCCACAAGTCCTTCAATCAAACCCAGATGCATCCTCACCATTCTCACATCCATCATCATCTCCTACACCTTCAGCTCCATCTCTGTACCCAACCCTTGATTTCAAAGATCTCGACGAAGATCTCTTCATCGACACCCACCAATCTCCCGAACCACACGCACAAACATCCCTTCAATCATCCGAAGAAGTGATAATCAAAATCCCAGGCTCGATCATCCACTTAATCGACAAAGAACAAAGCATCGAACTCGCCTCCGGCGTGTTAGAAATACTCCGTCTCCGTCAAGGCACCGCCGTCGTCGCCGTCCTTGCTCGCATCGGCGACGTCATCCAATGGCCGTTGGCCAAAGACGAAGCCGTCGTGAAGTTAGATGGATCGCACTACTTCTTCACCCTACGCGTCCCCTCCGATTCGAATTCGGGTCATGAATCGGATCATTTGTTGAATTACGGGTTGACAGTTACTGGAGGAAAGGGGTTGGAGGAGTTTGATAGGGTTTTGGATGAGTACAGTGCGTTTTCGGTGAAGGAGGTGGAGAGGGGTGTTGCGGCGGTGGTGGGGGCGGAGGGCGGTGGCTCTGCGGAGGCGAAAGCGGCGGCGTATTGGACGACGTTAGCCCCGAATGTGGAGGATTACAGCGGGTCTGTTGCGAGGATGATTGCTGCGGGATCGGGTCAGCTGATAAAGGGGATATTGTGGTGTGGGGATGTGACTGTTGATCGGTTGAAATGGGGGAATGAGTTCTTGAAGAAGAGGACTAAATCGGGTTCTAAATCTGATGTTAGTCCTGATGCTTTGAAGAGGATGAAGAGGTATGTGTTTCCTACTGTGGTATCAGTTTATTGATGGTGAATGTTGTTCTTAGCAAGTTAAAGAAGGAATGCTAACTGCAAGAACTTGTTTTGCTCTAAATTTGTATCATGAATCTTTAATTACTAGACTTTGATTCCATTTGGGTTGCTAAAAATGAGTGATTTTTGCACAAAAGTACATTCTATGGTTATTTCAGTAAGTTGACCATATACTAGATCTGGACTCATAACCATATTAAAGTGAAAAAGTAATGTAATTGCAGATATTTATGGACAAATGAATTTTATTTCAGGGTTAAGAGATTGACAAAGATGTCAGAGGGTGTAGCAACGGGGATACTTTCTGGTGTTGTGAAGGTATCTGGAGTTGTCACGGGCTCTATTGTCAACTCAAAACCTGGCAAGAAGTTCTTCAACCTTCTCCCCGGTGAAATAGTTCTTGCATCTTTGGATGGTTTCAGTATGTCTCCCTCTTATATCCTTATTTCTATTTAGAAAAATATATCTTCTTTGGTTATACTGTTGTATGTTTGTGCTGTGTCCCTATTATGACGTCTTTGTGTTGTTTTAATTCCAATTACCTTTTTTGAAAAATGGTAACAACTTAAGATGCTGTTTAATTTTTTACCTTCCATTAAATAAGCAAGTTGTTGGAGTCAAAATATTTAAGGCTTAGTAGCTAAAAAATTGGGAAACTCGGGAAACTGATCTTTTTATAGGTATATCTGTGTGGTTTCTGATTTTTATGATTTTGAACACAGACAAAGTATGCGACGCCCTTGAAGTTGCTGGGAGAAATGTGATGTCGACAACCTCAACTGTCACAACGGACTTTGTTTCGCATAGGTAAGACTCTCATTTTATTAGTAGCTTTATTTAGTTGAACAGTTCTTTTTATAAAAGAAAAACAGAACCATAATGATCCATGGTTTGCAATATTACCCAAGTATTTTTTGACTGGTGACCCATTTGGACCAGTTTTATAAGATTGACCCATCGCATAACTTGAGTAGACCCAATTGACCCGTGGTATAGTTTGAGTAGCCCCAAATGAACCCATAAATAAACAAAAATCACCCAAATTAACTAAGTACTTGATGAATGGGTCATGTTAGGTGTACCTTTTTTTCTTTAGAAGAGCGAATAATCTTCCATTAAAACCAAGATCTGGTTTAAATTTGTTCAAAACCGAGCCATTTTTTTACTAAAACTGTTGCTAATTGCTTGTCTAACAGGCATGGTGAAGATGCAGCAAAAGTTACTCACGAAGGGATGAGTGCAGCTGGGCATGCGGTAGGGACAGCTTGGGCAGTGTTCAAGATACGAAACGCGCTGAACCCAAAGAATGCTATTAAGCCTACAACTCTTGTGAAAGCCGCAGCCTCACATTCGAAATCGAAATCGAAATCGAAATCAAAATCTTCTAAATCCAAATCATAAAACAAGTTTCTTTGTGTTGATGGTTATGTGAATAGTTTTTTGTTATAATTCTTGTGCTGTTATCCTATTTATGTCTTGATAGAAAATCAACTTCTGATTATGGCTGTGTAAGATCAAGATTCAAATTTCAAGATTCATTAGTGAAGTGTGCTTTTTATTCGTAGTGAAGTGGCTGCCATATTGATGTCATTATGGGGCAAGTTGCTAACTCCATTATTGTAAATGGTTGTCCTATAATACAACTGTATTTTGTTTGACGCAACTCAACCTTCCTTGTTCGTACAAGTTGTGTTAAATCATACGGGTCGTTGCTTAATCATCTTGGCTTTACAACAATTCCAATGTTGTGTGCGTGAAGAGTGCCTGTGAGAACACAAGCAAGCCAGTGAGAGAAGAATAGGCTATTGTGAGAGATCAAAGAGAGAGGGGCGGGCAGGCTGATGTGAAGCGGGCAGAACTGCCCGTGGGGAGATGGTCTTATGGTAAGAGTCATCACGTTACATCATTTGTTGTATATTGGGCAAGTTAAAAAGTATGATCACAAAATTTGTTAGCCCCACCCTACAGTATTGCTATGATAGAGCTTCAAGAAATATTTCGAATTAGCAGTGTATAAGGAATGTATTAACGTACGAGAAATTACTTATTTAAGATTTTAGTCTATACTTTTACAACACGTTCCTATCTTTAGAACACAAATTATTACATTAGTTAGATACGAATTCAAAATCATAAATACATATAACTGCTACAAAGACGATAATGATCAGTAACTGGTTTTGAATGGCTTGTAAGTTTTAAGATCAAGAACCACACCAGCAACCGACCCGACAGCAGCAGCTACAGAAACCAAAAGGCATCCAAAACTGAGCATCTGAAACCCGATCCATTGGCTTCCCCATCTTTTGATTTTCTTTTGAGCCATATACATTTCGATTGGGAAGTAAACTGTCAATGGCCAGAACCCTAAGGCTCCTAGCAATCCGACCACATCATTGAAGAAAGGCAGGAGCATCGCTATTACTGTCGTCACGATGACAAAAACGGTCCTCCATATAACACGAAAGAAGTTAAGCTGGTAAACTCCATAAAAGGGAATTGGGAGGTCGTATTCTGCTGTCACGAAATCACTCTTGGACCATCGTTGTGCACTCCATTTTTCAACGAATGCGAATAGTGGTTGACAGTAAACCTAAATGTTTCACGAATCAGTAACGGGTAACAAAAATAAAATGTTCTGTTTGGTATTTTAAAGTCGAGTGGAGAGATATATGTTGGGTTCATAATATATGTCTCTTAAATACCATCAACGCGTGGCATTTTCATTTTCACCAAGGAGTAACATGCATACAGTAAAAGGACAACATTAATCACTTGAACACGAATGAACATTTATATTGTTAGAATAAATATATTATTGACAATAGGTCTTAGTTAAGGGTATCAAATTGTAATTAGTTAATCTATATATAGGACCTATTGTATTGCTAATTATTTTATTAAAAACAATAATAGAAGGTTTGATTTGGTATCAGAGCAAATCAACCTCTCCCAAAATTATCGAACATAAACCCTAATCCAAACCCTACAGCCGCCAACCCTAATCCAGCCGAAGAAAAATTCCGGCCAACTATCATGGCTGCTGTTACACCATTCTCAAATCAGGAAAAAGCAATTCACAATTCTCACAAATTTCCTTTTACCCTAAAACCTACAAACTATGGTTACTGGAAACAAATTGTTGAACCCTTTCTTGCTTCCAACAATCTGATCGGCTATGTTGATGGAACAATCCCATGTCCATCAAAACAAGTAACAACTGGAGAGACCACAACTAACAACCCTAGTTATGCACCATGGATCGCTAATGATGCTCATGTTCGTATGCTTATTGTTTCAAGTGAACAGGGTCTATACTCCATTCGTCTACCTCATCTCCAATTACTTTCAGTGAACTCCATGGTCTACTAAATGATCACGATTATATGATTGCAAAACTTCATGGTTCAACCCAATCTCCTCATCCCACTGCCCAAGCCTTTACAGCTGCTGCCACAACACCCACAACAGCCACCACACCACCTTCTTCAAACATAAATGCCATTCAACAACAGTTACATAATCTTCAACTTATGGCAGCCCAAATAGGGTATCAACTCAACCCTATCACTACTTCTAACTCCCAACCACAAGCAAATTTTACCTCTCGATCCTTCACCAATAACCGTGGTAGATTGGTTAGCAACGGTAAATGAGGTAGGTTCAACAGAGAGAGGTTGGGACGTGGTGGCGGTATAGGCAGCGGGACTGTAGGGTTTAGTCTGTTTCGGGTTTTGGCGGAGATTGGCAGGTCGTTGTCTGGCTGAAGAGTTAGAAGTAGTGATAGGGTTGAGTTGATACCCTATTTGGGCTGCCATAAGTTGAAGATTATGTAACTGTTGTTGAATGGCATTTATGTTTGAAGAAGGTGGTAGTCGAGGCTCTCGTGGGTCTTCACGTGGAACCACCCGTGCAAATTCTAATACTCGCCGAGACGACACTAATACGCGACAGTTCGCATGGGCATCCACTTAAAACATGGTCTATGGTCATTGTAATCGCTGTGGGATTGGTCATCTTCCGTCTCAGTGCCCAAATCAACCAAGTTCATCAAGGGCACCTGCTCAGGCAAACTATGCAGCTCACTTCACCATGGGGTCATCACCTGAATTCACGTGGTTCCCTGACACTGGAGCTAATGGACATGCGTCTCCATACTTATCTAGTCTCGACTATCACGGTTATTGGTGAATGATCGAGAGGTAAAATTTGCTTGTGGTTGGGAGTTAGAAGTAGTGATAGGGTTGAGTTGATACCCTATTTGGGCTGCCATAAGTTGAAAATCATTGGGCCGCTGTTAAACGCATACTTCGCTATCTCAAAGGTACAACCCAGCTCGGTTTACTATTTCGTCATGATTCTGGTTCTCAGTTACAGGCGTTTTCGGATTCTTACTGGGATCCACAACTTGTTCAGGCTTACTCTGATTCTGACTGGGCTGGGTGCCCTGTTGATCGTCGATCCACGGGGGGATATGCTGTCCATTTGGGTACTAATCTTATTTCTTGGGCTGCTCGCAAACAGAAAACTGTCTCTCGATCATCAACCGAGTCTGAATACAAAGCCATTGCTGATACTGTGGCAGAATTAATTTGGTTGAGGTCTCTACTTCAAGAACTTGGTATAATCAGTCGCTCGACAACCCTTTGGTGTGATAATCTTGGAGCAACTTATCTATCAGCCAACCCGGTATTTCATGCACGTACAAAACATGTTGAAGTTGATTTTCATTTTGTACGTGAACAAGTTGCTCAAGGAAAATTGAATGTTAAGTTTATTTCTACTAACGACCAGATTGCTGATGTCTTCACAAAGCCTTTATCGTCTCAACGATTCATGTTTCTACGGTCCAAGTTGCAAGTCGTTCCCCGCCCTCAACTTGCGGGGGGATGTTAGAATAAATATATTATTGACAATAGGTCTTAGTTAAGGGTATCAAATTGTAATTAGTTAATCTATATATAGGACCTATTGTATTGCTAATTATTTTATTAAAAACAATAATAGAAGGTTTGATTTATATAATGGTCGTTTTGGTACCTGATAAGCACCAACAAGATGCACCACGATCGCGATATTGGCTATATCAAGTAGCCAATATGGGTCATAAAACCCGAACCCCGTAAGCAGATTCCCAGGAGCCTCATCTCCAAAAGCAGCATAACCCATACACCCACAAAGCAGGTAGAATGTCGTCGTGACGAAGATGCTCAAGTAAGTAGCCCTTTTCATCGTCTTATATTCCGCAGGAGGCGCTTTAATCGTATCCTACATGATTTCAAAAACATAAAATAAATTTCCCAGTGTCACTCATACTGTTTTAATCAGACCTAACACAAGATATAAATTTCATTAAAAGACAAATTAAGCCCCTGCACAATGCTTTCATGCGTGTAGACTCTTGGGGTGTGAGACCACTTTGGGCCTAATGTACGCGTTCTTACTCTACGTTTAAATATTACCTGAATTTCAATAAGTATGATGGAGTAGGAATATGCAAAAGCAATTGCTCCTAATGCTTGAAAGCTCCTCCATAACTTTTGGGTTGGAGTAACTGTACCAGCATGAGTAACTGTTCCTATGCTTATTCCTGTCAAGCTCCCTTTGATAACCTTATTTTCTACAAAATTTTATATAAAGTTATAGCGCTTAGTTATTTATAACAGTAAAATATACATACCGCTAAATAATCATGTTTCGCGCATTCATTTTACAGAGTTTTGTTGTTCTTTTCTGATCAAATTATAAGTCTTGTACCTAATGGTTTGTTTGGTTCAGGTAACTAAATATAAGTGCATTTATTTGAATTTGTATTTGGATATGAATCATTGATCCTGAAAAATATCATGTTTTTAACCTAACTTCTTATCCCTTAAAAAGAGACTTTATATGACATGCATGTGTGTATTGGAGGGGACAGGATAAAGTCACAAAAAAGTTGATTGTCTATTTGTGATAAACAAAGTTGTTTGATTCCAAGATATACTATATATGTTAAACTAATGTTTAGATTTAAATAATCTAAATTATGGTGATAATAATTATACTAACAATTTGATCAATAAGACTGCTAACTCTTACTTCTGTCGTCAGATCTCACACACATAATCATCATATATTGACCAAAATTTTCATACTATTAGCAAAGGGGTCATGATTTGAATTATTAAAGCCAACTTATCAAAGTTATATAAGCATGAAAGATAAAAGGCATATTCCATGATTCATGTAAACAAGTATTTGTATATGCGGTTCTATATCTTTACTACGGTCACATCCGTAGCAAATACCTATTTATTAGTTATCTACAAACCTGTTGTTTCTACGATCCCAAGGGCAAGACCAATAAACGAATATGTGAAAGACATAACCGCAGCAACGATGGAGAGCCACCACACTTGGTCAAAATCTGGGATTTGCGAAAAAAGAATTTCGATGATCCCAAATGTTATCATGTACCCATTACTTGACATGTGACATGGGTCCTTCCCATGGCTTTTGTGAAAACAATTTGATCTTTTTATAGCCCTGAAATTAATAACAGTGATCATCATATCATATCATATCATATCAAGTATCAACATTCAATCAGTCAAGTCAAGTTAGGTTTCTTGCATTATCAATACTTTAATAAAGAAATAATGATGTTCATCAAGATAAGTAAATACGATACACCTTACTATCAAGTGCGATTCAAGAAATATAAATAATGGCTTACATCATGCTAACTGAGGCTGCAATTGTGTAGCCAATTGCAACTCCAAATAAGTTGATGTATTGTATGATCCCACATATTTTCACCTTTTGCCCCCCTAGAGAAAAGAAACAAGAAACACAACAATAAGACAGACCAATATAATGTTTGATTCTTATCATTTACAAATTTATGTAATGTTATAATGATTTATACCTAGATGAGCCTTGACGGCTTCCATGTAGGTATAGCTTCTTGGTCCAGTGACAGGATCACCGGACCTGTAACATTCTGCTAGCAAATTAGAAGTGTAGAGAATGACAAAAGCAAATAGTATCATAATCGTCGGTCCAGCAACCCAACCGAGCTGCCCAACAGCCCATGCCAATGACAACACTCCTGACCCGATCACCGCAGTGATTATATGTGACGATGCTGTCCATAATGTACCTTAATGTTCACAAAAGATCATATTAAGCCACTGAAATATGGTTCAACAGAAGAATTAATGCTAGTAGTGAAACAATATACAAGATTAACTACCGGTACGCTTTAAGCGACCATCGTCATCGAAGCTTTTCGAATAATTGGCCTCGATGTTGATGGCTTGAGTTTGGTTATCAGCATTAGTTTGAGCTTCGACTTGTGAATAGTGCATAACATCTTGTCTTTCTTCAACCTACACGTAGAGCTTATAATTATCATGATAAATAGTGGCATAGTGCATAAAACATGTTGAGACTAAAGCTATCTAACATGGCAACCATATTAACGATTAAATGGTCACAAAATTAGTAGATACTGAAAATGATTCGCTTGTGAAAATGGTCGCAAATTATAGTTATTTTTGATTGCGAAAATGGTTACAATATACTGAACTTACAACACCATGACGGATTCTGGATGGCATGGTTCTACTTCTTGGCAACATTTTGAAGGTTTGAATATGGATATTGGATGAAAGAGAAATTAAATTAAGAGATATGATGTATTGATTAAAATGAATTGAAATTGTGGTGTATTTATAGGAGAAAAGTGATATGGATGTTAAAGCGGTACAAATATTGACATGAGCCAAGGTTGGTTGATGTGGCAGGTTTTCCTTTTATCTTTTTTTCTTTCTATTTTTCTATTTTTACTTAATAAGATATATATATATATATATATACATATATATATATATGTATGTATATATATATATATACTTATACTACTAATATAATACAAAAACCATGACTAATATGGTAATTTGCTCCCTGTTTTAAGACGGCAGATGAAAAGCCACTGTGTATTCATATACCCCCCTTTAGATTTCTTCCATGTATGCCCCTCCTTTGCATAAATCCTCCTTCTTTTGATCCGGAATTCAATTGCCTATATCACATTAAATCCCACATTCATCTCCCTTATCATATTAGCTTCAACTCTTCTCCTTCCCCTTCCATGGTTTCAATGCAATTATAATAATTGCAATCGGTTTTGCTCCCATTTCCGCTATAAGTTGTAATCAGATTGAAGGTGAAGCACCTTCGCTTCGTCCTGCTTTGGTGGTGTGTTTTGGAATCATGGTGATACTGCTCTTGTCGAGGTGCTGCTGCTAACGCTAAGCAGGTTTCCCTTAATTCTTCTTCCCCTTCCCTTCGCAGGTTTGTAATTGTGTTGATCACATCATGATCAAATGAAGTTTATTTCATTATTTTGATTTCAGTTGATTGATGATGGAATTGAACATTACTTTGGCGGTTTCATGATGTTTGATACAATGTGTAGGCGTGTTGTAAGGCCCCGTTCCCGAGCACCTCACAGTTGGTCGTCATTACCCATAAAACATACATTTAATACAATTTAATAAAAACCATGCAGCGGAAACTTTAAATTTACTATAAATGCTTTTGCAAAGTAATACAACACCCGTTACAAAATATCGTTTGTTTGCATTACAATACAAAAACATTAACAAAAGAATGCCATCCCAAAAGAGCTGAGTAGCCGCCTCGTGCCATCCTCAGCAACACTACCTGCCAACTGGAAAATACATAAAAGTCAGCGTTGCTGAGTGAGTTCTAGTTTTATAATAAAACATACTTTTACTTATTTAAAAGTATCCTTTCGTGCATGCGTTCATACATCATACGTACACAGAGATAATATTCGTTATTATCTTCATCATTCGTTATTCATCGTTATCTTAAACTTCTCGTATGGATTCTGTCAGGCTTTACCCACTTCATAGCACTTGGCTATGATTACTGTGGTCGAATGACAAGAATCCCGTTCATACTTACTTGCGCACATTGAAAGGTGAATTGTACCAATACCATATGCTACACCCCGAACGTTATTAGCTACCGGGCCGAAGTCAACATATGAACAACAAAACGTATGCCACGGTACTAGAGGTAAGCGGTAGAGGTACCATGACCATGGTCAATCACATAGAAGGACCAATCGCGTTATTCAATGTTTGCAAGACATAATTCGTTCGTTCATTAATGCATGTATTCATCATCATTCTTCTTTCATTATCTTTCATTTTACGTTCATAATACTCATACATCATACGTACATAGAGATAATATTCATTATTATCTTCATCATTCGTTACTACTTGCACATTGAAAGGTGAATTGTACCAATACCATATGCTACACCCCGATCGTTATTAGCTACTGGGCCGAAGTCAACATATGAACAACAAAACGTATGCCACGGTACTAGAGGTAAGCGGTAGAGGTACCATGACCATGGTCAATCACATAGAAGGACCAATCGCGTTATTCAATGTTTGCAAGACATAATTCGTTCGTTCATTAATGCATGTATTCATCATCATTCTTCTTTCATTATCTTTCATTTTACGTTCATAATACTCATACATCATACGTACATAGAGATAATATTCATTATTATCTTCATCATTCGTTACTACTTGCACATTGAAAGGTGAATTGTACCAATACCATATGCTACACCCCGATCGTTATTAGCTACCGGGCCGAAGTCAACATATGAACAACAAAACGTATGCCACGGTACTAGAGGTAAGCGGTAGAGGTACCATGACCATGGTCAATCACATAGAAGGACCAATCGCGTTATTCAATGTTTGCAAGACATAATTCGTTCGTTCATTAATGCATGTACTCATCATCATTCTTCTTTTCGTTCATTCGTTAATACATGCATTCATCATCATGTTCCTCTTTCATTATCTTTCACTTTACGATACATAATACTTCATTAATTCATTTCTCGTTATTCGTAAAGTTTTAGAAAGATAAGCATACACAATCACAAGGAACATACACACATCATACATATTCATCATACATTCATCATCATACATTCATCATCATACATTCATCATCATACATAGCATCATACCTTACTTAACAATATTTTAATAATATTGTTAACAATAATATACTAATAATAATATTAGTAACAATTAGGGTTAATCATACTCATCATTATATGCATGAGACATCATCATTTATTAACCCTAGTCAACCCTGGTCAAACCTCGAACTTCGGACTTACTGGAAATTCCTGAAAATTTCTAAGTGTTTAGGCGTTTTAGCCCTATTGGGCGTATAAGCCCTCTGGGCGTATGAGCCCTGTTAGCCGTATGAGCACTGCTGGACTTTTCACTTAACACTTAGATTTATCAACCGGTCATACGACCACACTATTGGTCGTATGATCACTGGTAGTCGTACCATCCCTGGACTTGGGAACATATTTGGATCATACGACCACTGTTGGTCGTATGAGTCCATACTTAGAAAATATCACTTATTCATACGACCACTGTTGGTCGTATGAGTCCTGTGGGTCTCATACTTAGAAAATATCACTTATTCATACGACCACTGTTGGTCGTATGAGTCCTGTTAGACTCATCAACACTTAGAAAAATATCTCCTAGTCATACGACCACACTGTTGGTCGTATGAGCACTAGTGGACTCATCAACCTGTAAATAATTATTCTAAGTCCCATTTTCAGACATATTTGCAACCTGTTTATGTGTCTAATACATAGTCCAAGTCCCAAACATCATAATGCCTAGTTCTAAACATATACATATGATTCTAGGCATAAATCTAACATATACATAATCATACATACATTCATTTCATACGGGTATCAAACCAAAGTTTATAAAAACATACTTACATGCATTTTCCAGCCCCAAAACGTTTAAAACAGTTAAAAAGGGGTCTAGAACTCACCTTTGTTGCCTTCTTCAAATGTCACACTCTTCACCTGAGCCTCCTCAACTGTTCTAACACCTAGAACACACACACCACACCACCCGAACACACAAGACACATTTATAAGCTCACATACGGTTCTAGAATCATCTAAACTTCAAGAATTCGAGATTTCTTACCAAAAACTTCGAATTCTCCTTCTTTCTCTTTCTAAAACTCGAATTCTGCTTTCTCTCTCTGAAATGTCCGAAGAAGGTAGTGATGTGAAACAAGGGTGGGCGGCCATACCACCTTTTTGTGCCAAATAAATATAAACTTTGCATATTTGGCACTTTTGGCCCCTTCACTTTGGTTGACTTTTGTTTCTTTCTCTTTTTCCTTCTTTTTCTTTTTAAAAGAATATACGGGTGTTACAAGTCCACCCCCCTTATATAGGTTTCGTCCCCGAAACCTGTTATTCTTCAAACAGCTGTGGGTAGTGCTGTCTCATCTCTTCTTCAGTCTCCCACGTAGATTCGGATCCCTTCCTGTGCTTCCACTGTACACGCACAAGAGGAACCACTTTATTCCTCAACCTCTTTTCTTTACGGTCAATGATTGCCACTGGTTGCTCCACGTAGTTGAGCCGTTCGTCTACTTCAATATCCTCCAGTGGTACAACCATGTCTTCATCAGCTAAGCACTTCTTCAGATGAGATACATGGAATGTGGGATGAATTCCACTTAATTCGTCTGGCAATTCGAGTCGATAGGCCACCTCTCCTACTCGTGCAATAATTCGGAAAGGTCCTATGTACCTCGGGCTTAGCTTACCTCGTTTCCTGAATCTAATGATTCCTTTCCAGGGCGAGACCTTCAACATGACTCGGTCACCGACCTTGAACTCTATCGGTCTTCGCCTCTTGTCAGCATACGACTTTTGCCTATCTTTCGCCGCCTTCATGAAGGCTTTGATCTTTTCTAATTTCTCAGTCGTTGCTTCAATCACCTCAACACCTCCCAATTCTTTCTGCCCAATGTCTCCCCAACATACGGGCGTCCTACACCTCCTCCCGTATAGCATCTCGTAAGGTGGCATGCCAATGCTGGCGTGATAACTATTGTTGTACGAGAATTCTGCTAACGGCAGGTGGTTGTCCCAACTTCCTCCAAAGTCGATCACGCACGCCCGAAGCATGTCTTCGAGTGTTTGGATCGTCCTCTCAGACTGACCGTCCGTCTGAGGGTGATATGCTGTACTAATGTGTAGTCTCGTCCCCATCGCATCATGAAATCTCTTCCAAAACTTGGAGGTAAACCGGGTGTCACGATCAGACACAATAGACACCGGTACACCATGACGAGCTACAATTTCCTTGATGAACAGATCCGCCAATCTTTCAGATGAGTACGTCTCGCGGATCGGTAGGAAGTGGGCACTCTTTGTCAAGCGGTCAACTATCACCCATATAGCATCATACCCTCTAGGGGTACGTGGTAACTTCGTGATGAAATCCATGGTGATATGCTCCCACTTCCACTCGGGTATATCCAACGGTTGGATCTTCCCGTATGGTTTCTGGTGTTCTGCCTTTACTTGTAAGCAAGTTAGGCACTTACTCACGTACTCCACTACGTCACGTTTCATACCCGGCCACCAATAGTCTTTCTTCATGTCGTGGTACATTTTGGTAGCACCGTGGTGAATGGAGTATCGGGTCTTATGGGCCTCATCCATAATTCTATTACGTAGATCCCCGTATCGAGGAATCCACATTCGCCCAAATCGGGTCTTAACACCAAAAGTGTTCTCACCCAATTCCGTCACTAGGCCTCTCATCCTTTCGGAGTTAAGATGATCTTCTTTCAAAGCCTCGTCTTGAGACTCCTTAACCTGTGTCATCACATCGGGGGTCATGATCAGCTGATAAGCCTTCACCCGAATCGGCTCAGGCCTTTCTTTTCGGCTAAGGGCATCAGCCACCACATTGGCTTTGCCCGGGTGGTAATGGATCTCACAATCATAATCTTTTATCAGTTCCAACCACCGCCTCTGCCTCATGTTTAGATCCTTCTGCTCGAAGAAATACTTCAAGCTTTTGTGGTCAGTGAAGATTGTGCACTTCGTCCTGTATAGATAGTGCCGCCAAATCTTCAACGCAAAAACCACCGCGGCTAATTCTAGGTCGTGTGTGGGATAGTTGACTTTGTGGGTCTTCAGCTGTCGGGATGCATAGGCTATTACCCTTCCACGTTGCATCAACAAGCAACCTAGCCCAGAATAGGATGCATCCGAATAGACCACTAAGTCTTCACTTCCCTCAGGCAAAGTCAAGACAGGAGCTTGTGTTAGTCTTGCCTTCAACTCCTCAAAAGCCATCTCCTGCTCTCGACCCCACACGAATTTCACGTCCTTACGAGTCAATTTTGTCAAAGGTGAGGCGATCTTTGAAAAGTCTTGAATAAATCTTCTATAATAGCCCGCCAATCCCAAGAAGCTACGAATCTCAGATGGCGTCTTTGGTGATTTCCATTGCATCACAGCCTCAACCTTTGCTGGGTCCACCATTATTCCTTCTGCATTCACTACGTGACCCAGAAATTGCACCTCGCGTAACCAAAAGGCGCACTTGGAGAACTTGGCGTACAATTTCTCCCTTCTCAACGTTTCCAACACTTCCCGAATATGCCCGGCATGCTCTTTTTCACTTCTTGAATAAATCAGAATATCATCGATGAATACAATTACTGATTTATCCAACATTGGTCGGCACACTCGGTTCATCAAATCCATAAAAGCAGCCGGCGCATTGGTCAACCCAAAAGACATGACAAGAAACTCGTAGTGACCATAGCGCGTACGAAAGGCTGTTTTAGGGATATCTTGTTCCTTCACCTTTAGTTGATGGTAACCCGATCGAAGATCTATCCTTGAAAACCAACTGGCACCCTGGAGCTGATCAAACAAGTCATCGATCCTTGGTAAGGGGTATCTGTTCTTCACCGTCAGCTTATTCAGCTCACGGTAGTCGATGCACATCCGCATACTACCATCCTTCTTCTTTACGAATAGAACCGGAGCACCCCAAGGTGAGATACTCGGTCGAATAAACCCCTTATCCAGCAGCTCCTGCAACTGATCCATCAATTCTTTCATCTCCGTCGGAGCCAAGCGATACGGTGCTTTTGCGACAGGTTGGGCACCCGGTATCAGATCGATCTGGAATTCGATCTCTCGGTCAGGTGGCAATCCCGATAAGTCTTCAGGAAACACGTCTGGAAAGTCACACACCACTGGCACATCGCATAGCTGTGGTGTTGGCGTCTCTACATTCTTTACATAACATAAGTAGGCGCTACATCCGCGCCTCATACACTTTCCCGCCACCGCCATCGAGATCACCTTCGGAATCGTCGTAACTCGATCGCCATAAATTGTCACCGGACTTCCGTCGGTCGCCGTCAGTCTAATCATCTTCTTTCGGCACACGATATTCGCTTCGTAGGTTGCTAACCAGTCCATCCCTTACACTACATCAAATCCTCCTAGGGGCATCACATGTAATCTAGCAGCAAACCTATGACCTTCTAACTCCATGGTACAGTCCTCTATCACATCAGTAACTCTAGTGGACTTACCAATAGCAGTTTCTACATAAAAAGGCTCACTTGTCACACCCCAACCTTGACGGCGGAAACGTCGAGGTGTGAGAGTTAAGATCGTTCATAGCCACATAACGCTAGCCTTAAATGTATATATTATTATTATGAGATGCAAATGCAATTACAATCATAAGTTTCAACATGAAATAAGTCAAACATAAAACAAAAGTAATCCAAAGCTTTTCATTCTTTAATCTAGGTCCAAATCCTAGATTTATGCAAACTTCAAATGATGACTTCAAACTTGGCATTTCCTGAAACATGTTAAAAATAACGGGTCAACTATAAAGTTGGTGAGTTTCCAAGGGTTTCATATACATAATATCCCATGGGTTTTCAAGTAGCAATTCATGTCATAGGTTATGAGTTAGCAAGTTTATAAAGCACATATAGTACAATCAAACCTCGACTAGATTATATGTTTATATGAGTGGCTAAGTGTACTTGGTTCCCTAGTGCACAAGCATACGGCTCCTAGGAGTCGGCAATACATCGACTTTAGCACCAAATAGGCTTGTCAGGCCCAAAGATCTAAGACGTCGCCAGGCTAGCAATAGTTAATGATTGTAAACAATATATGTAACTCATATAAAACTTACAATAACACAAATAACCATGACAAAATAAAAGTATGAATTGCATGTGCTTTTGTAAGATCTAAACGTTTATAAGTGTATGTTGAATAATGTAACATGTTTCACCCCAAAACGGTGTGAAATAGCATAAAAAGGGGCAAGGAAACTCACATGATGTATGAATATAAGATGATAGTAAGAATTAAACGATATTCCAACGTATTCCTTTACAAGGCACCTAATCATATATGTTACAAGATTCGGGTTAGTAATAAGATTAACGCTCAGACGAGATCTAGGGTTTTCTATAGGATCGTGGGGTGTTTGACAAGTAAATAACTTTATATGATGAAATCATTAATATTTTGACTTAAATGGAAGAATTATAATATTTATGTAATTTATTATAAAGGAATGGAATTTAGTCATTTATAATAATTGGTAAAGTTCAAATATAAATTGTAAATAAAATTTTATAATCTTTTGGGATAAAAATGATTTAAGAATGATTAAAATAACGTATTGACTAATAATAACTTATAACTCTAAACCATTAGTTAAAGTACATTTTATAACCTAAAATAACATTGGTAAACAATTTGTTAAATTGTATATATAATTTCTACAATTTTCATGATTAATCCATAATTAACATAATATCGTGTCCATAAATAATTTAATGATTTTAAATTAATACTTCAAGTCCATTTTGTAAATAAAATTATATTTACCATTTGCAAATAATATTTTATATAAAAAAAACAAATGTTAAAGTGTTTTATTAAATATATTTCCACAAACACATTAGGTAGCTATCAAAATAAAGGAAATTTATAAAAGTTATTTTTATAATTTTTTTAGGAATTTTTAATATATTTTTAAAGGCTAAAAAGGCTTTTAAAAAAAATATATACACTTAAGGATTCCCGGGTTCGAACCCGGGACCTCAAGGTTTGAAAGTGGGCGTGTAACCAGTAGACCAGGGCTGTAAGCCGTGGTTTGTCTCTGTTTCTAAGCTTTCAAAAAAACATAACCCAAGAAATCCCCCATTCTTCCCAAGAACCCTAGAATTGTTTGATCCCAAATTGAACTGCGATTATTATTTGATAATGAAATCGACATTGGGGCTTTGATTTCCCATGTGAAACCGAGTATGTAGGTGTGATTTTCTTACTTGATTAAGATCGAAATGATGATACACGATGGTAGGTCCGATCGCGACTAAGGATGAGGCTGTTCAATACGTAAATGATGATGGAAACCAAATTAACTTCGTGTGTAGTTGCAGGAGGTAGTCGCGAATCAAAACCCTCTTACAATATTAGTGGATATCGCGTAAATGATGATGAACACCACCGAACAGATCGCAAAGAAAAAGGTATTCGTTTGGGTTGATTGATGTTGTTTCAAGTGAAATCAGATGTTGTGTTTGATTAAGTGATGTTAAACGGTTATTTGGATTCCAATTAATTAGGTTATCAATAGGTTTTAATGGTCGATCGATTCGAAGGTTGATGGCGAGCGGTTACTCGAATCAAACGTTCATCTACCCAGCCTTAAACTCCAATTGAAACTCACCAGGAGTTCGAAACAGGTCATGCGAATCGATTACGGTCAAAAGGGGTTAAGATTTTAACGTTTGGGATGGTTTTAAGAGTCACCGGTGCCGCGCCGGAGCTTCGCCGGCCGGCGACCGGAAAAGCGGGACTAGAAGGGGGGAAAAGGTTGTTTTTTTTTAAAAATTACAGCTTTAGTCCCTGAGTTTAAGGATTTGTGTAATTCCTTTCCAAAACTCAAGTTTAAGTTTAAATTAGTTTACAGTTTAGTCCCTGCGGTTTTGAACTGTTATTATTTTATGTTAAAACTAGTTATCTACAAGTTTTAAAGTAATAAAACTTATAAAATTTTTATTTGTTTACAAGTTTATTATTATTATTATTATTATTATTATTATTATTATTATTATTTAACTTATTTTATTTTTATCTTTATTATTATTAGTACTATTATTGTTAGCATTATTATTATTATTAGGATTATTATTATTGTTATTCTTTTATCATTACTATTATTATTATGATTGCTATTTATTTATTATGTAAATAATTAATATTATTAACTTTCAATTTAAAGGATTAAAGCCAAATTAAATAAAATAGACATAAGTAACACAAGAGTTTCATAATTGGCAACAAAGGTCCTTACAAGATTAAACGACGTTAACTTTTATTTCATGTAAAATACGAGATGTTACAGTCTCCCCAACTTAAAAGAATTTCGTCCCGAAATTAAGAATAAAACTTAAACGAACAAGAGGGTTTAAATAAAAGATAAGTGTACAAACGAGCAGTGGTTGATGTGTAATTACAGATGAAACGCTTCACTTTATGGAATCTTACAAGATTCTTGGCATATTGCATGCCAATTTGAACCCTTTCAGTGAAATGTGAGACGTTTTGAGATGAAATGTTGGAAAACGATTACGAGTTACTGTGATCTGTTAGACTTATAAATCACAACTTCCAGAATATAATTTCGTGATAAAGTGATGTCTAAAAATCAATAAAAGACCAACAATGATAAGAAAGGTTAACAGTCAGAATCTAAGAATCCCTAACGTCGCTATATGAAACGATCTTAACGAATATCTTGTAAATATGTATTTCTCCTTTGACCAAACATCGATCTAAGAATAATACGATATGCGAAGAATTTGGAATGAGTTCACGATGATGATTAGGAACATTATTAAAAGCAGGAAATGAATCGGTCATCCAAAATAACGATCGATGTTTTAACGTCATACCACGGCATACGAATATTTGAAACAGATACAAGTAATTTTCTCACCCGTTATCCCACATAAGTCAATATGAAATTAGCCAATCGGTCTATAATGCACCAATTGTCATCATGACCTTTAAAATAAGAAGCATTTAGTGAATGAAAAGTTAAACAGGAGATTCACAGGAACACGGAGGTTAGGTTTTGTCATATGTAAAGGTAAGACGTTTGGACACATGCCAAGTTATGTCTTTTCTTTTATGCCAAACCCATGACTACAAATTACGAAACTTTATGAACCATTATATCCACATCGCAATGAGGATAATAACAAGTCTTGTTGTTCAAAACCACGATAGAATTTCAATGATTTTCAAGGTGAAAAGTTCAAAAACGATTCAAGAAATGACGCAAACAATAAGAAAGGTATTTGTAAACATGTTTTGCAAAGTTATAAATTTTCAAGTACAGTTTGCATACGCAGTGCATCAAACCCATAAGCACCGCTGAGAACATTCGTGTGTCTAGAAAGACATGAACACAAGTTGATAATGTCTTTATTTAGCAGAAAGGTTGTTTAAGAAGGCTACCATCACGCAATCATGTATTGATGATATCTCAAAATGAAAGTTGATAAGTAAGGAATAAATGGTTCCATATAGCTAGATCAAATCAAAACATAAGGATAAAGGGAATGAAATCGATTTAAGAATTTAAATGCTCCAAGCTTGGAATCAAAATCAACCTAAAGTGATCGGGTCTCCTTTCAAGTTCAGAGACCATGCTTTGGCTTGCTAGGTCGAAACACTAATCATTGTTTCACCCTTCAAGTTACTACATGTTTCTCGTCACTTGATTTACAACCTTGATAAGTTGATGATCAAGAAATGTGAATAGTCATCAAGGTGTGGTTTTCACTCCTAACTTGATGGTGTACTCCCAAGGTATGACCACTAACTTACCAATCAAAAAGTTCGATCCCCAACTCATTGTTAAGGATCCATAGAAATAAGACGAGTTAACTCACCATTAAGGTAAGGGAAATCACTCCTATCTTAACGGTGAAGTTTTACAGAAACAAAATATAACAAGACGAACTTCCTCATCAAAATACAGAATTCACTCCTACTTTAATGAGGTCGTTTTATTTGAGAAGATACAATCCATGAAAATAAAATTATCATCAAGGTATGGAACTCATGCCTATCTTGATGATTGAATTTCATAATAACAAGAAAACAATCGGAAATTGACAATTGTCACCAAAGTACGGGTTTCAACCCTATTTTGGTGAGATCATGTCATTCGTGAAATGCAAGTTCCAATGAGAATAATTGAAGTCAATCCTCAAGATAAGGAATCACCCCGATCCAGAGAATGAAATCTCCTAAAACACACAATTGGAAACCATTTATCGAAACAAATAGAGAACCATCAAAGTAAGGGAATCACCCCTGTTTTGATGAGTTAGAATCATTTAGGAGGTACGAATGTTCTTAGTCATAGCTTGACTTACAAACTCTTGCATCTCCCATGGTGCAAACGGTACGAAGTTTGACTTAACAGCGAAAGGAAAAGAATATCAATTAGAAGTTCAGGAAATTTCAAGTTTCATCAATGTAACAAAAGAGAAAATCATGCTTACAAGCTTAAGATCAAAGTTCGAGACAACAGAATTTGTTATGGTGTTCAAATCTTGGATGGCTTAAATCGGGAAGACGAAATCAAGGACAAGAATGATTCAATCATCATAGTGAGATGTGAACATTCGATTCACAATCGAAAGGAATACATGGACTTCTCAAGATATGAGGTCAGCCATAACCTTGTTGAAGACACGTGTACTTATAAGTGGTAACAAAGTTATAATTAGTTTATTTGATCATTGGGGTGAGTGACCACTTATAATATTTGAGTTAACAAAATTAACATTCAATTAGCAAAGTATTCCGAGATGTAGGAATTCCACCTACAACATTGAATGTATTTAGTTATGGGACACACCCTTATGAAGATTTGAAAACCATAAGTAATGATTTAAAGTTTTAAAGATCTTTCGGTTTAGATTCCCAATATCTTTGGGTATAACAAGAGTCATGTACACGTTGATCAAGGTATAGAAATAGCTACATGAAACGCCTAACGTGTAACGATGTTTAAACGTAGGAGTTGAAAGGTAAGACGAGTTCAATATCACAGGAACATTATGTATGATAGGAATGAGAAGAAACCAGTTCAAGGAATCAAAGATTTTTAAGATATAAAGAGGATGGTTCCATTTAGTAACGCATTACCATTTGGAATCGTTGACACGTCAAGGTAAATTGACCCACTTGCCTTAGAGACTTGTGTATGTTGACCATAGTTTATCACTCATCCCAGAAATCCCCAGGTAAGCATAACTGGTCTCGCAATGAGATTTATACGATATGCTTGCCTTAGCCCGAAGGCCTTTTGCCAGGAAGTCCAGAATACAGGTGTCTATGGTCACACAAATTTCTTAGGTTCATGAAATCAAAACCTTGATGAGATTTTCAATGATTAGACATAGAGTCTAAGGAATTAAACCCATGATAGGTAGTGTAGATTCCACACGACGTCGAGAATAAGTTTAGGAAGTGTTATTTGTCGGGGAGAGTCAAAGAGTCAAAGTTAAGTTTAGGGAGACAAGTAACTAAGTTTAAGCATACATAAGGCAATTCCTATGCTAAGGCATCAAGTTGCACAAAAGGCATAGCATTATGTAGCACGCAGACAATAAGTAAGCACAAAAATATAATGATCTTTCTATGAGGTTCATGCATAAGCTATAGTCTAAGTCACCATTTCTAATAACCTAAATCCCTATAGTTATGGGCTCTGATACCAATCTGTCACACCCCAACCTTGACGGCGGAAACGTCGAGGTGTGAGAGTTAAGATCGTTCATAGCCACATAACGCTAGCCTTAAATGTATATATTATTATTATGAGATGCAAATGCAATTACAATCATAAGTTTCAACATGAAATAAGTCAAACATAAAACAAAAGTAATCCAAAGCTTTTCATTCTTTAATCTAGGTCCAAATCCTAGATTTATGCAAACTTCAAATGATGACTTCAAACTTGGCATTTCCTGAAACATGTTAAAAATAACGGGTCAACTCTAAAGTTGGTGAGTTTCCAAGGGTTTCATATACATAATATCCCATGGGTTTTCAAGTAGCAATTCATGTCATAGGTTATGAGTTAGCAAGTTTATAAAGCACATATAGTACAATCAAACCTCGACTAGATTATATGTTTATATGAGTGGCTAAGTGTACTTGGTTCCCTAGTGCACAAGCATACGGCTCCTAGGAGTCGGCAATACATCGACTTTAGCACCAAATAGGCTTGTCAGGCCCAAAGATCTAAGACGTCGCCAGGCTAGCAATAGTTAATGATTGTAAACAATATATGTAACTCATATAAAACTTACAATAACACAAATAACCATGACAAAATAAAAGTATGAATTGCATGTGCTTTTGTAAGATCTAAACGTTTATAAGTGTATGTTGAATAATGTAACATGTTTCACCCCAAAACGGTGTGAAATAGCATAAAAAGGGGCAAGGAAACTCACATGATGTATGAATATAAGATGATAGTAAGAATTAAACGATATTCCAACGTATTCCTTTACAAGGCACCTAATCATATATGTTACAAGATTCGGGTTAGTAATAAGATTAACGCTCAGACGAGATCTAGGGTTTTCTATAGGATCGTGGGGTGTTTGACAAGTAAATAACTTTATATGATGAAATCATTAATATTTTGACTTAAATGGAAGAATTATAATATTTATGTAATTTATTATAAAGGAATGGAATTTAGTCATTTATAATAATTGGTAAAGTTCAAATATAAATTGTAAATAAAATTTTATAATCTTTTGGGATAAAAATGATTTAAGAATGATTAAAATAACGTATTGACTAATAATAACTTATAACTCTAAACCATTAGTTAAAGTACATTTTATAACCTAAAATAACATTGGTAAACAATTTGTTAAATTGTATATATAATTTCTACAATTTTCATGATTAATCCATAATTAACATAATATCGTGTCCATAAATAATTTAATGATTTTAAATTAATACTTCAAGTCCATTTTGTAAATAAAATTATATTTACCATTTGCAAATAATATTTTATATAAAAAAAACAAATGTTAAAGTGTTTTATTAAATATATTTCCACAAACACATTAGGTAGCTATCAAAATAAAGGAAATTTATAAAAGTTATTTTTATAATTTTTTTAGGAATTTTTAATATATTTTTAAAGGCTAAAAAGGCTTTTAAAAAAAATATATACACTTAAGGATTCCCGGGTTCGAACCCGGGACCTCAAGGTTTGAAAGTGGGCGTGTAACCAGTAGACCAGGGCTGTAAGCCGTTGTTTGTCTCTGTTTCTAAGCTTTCAAAAAAACATAACCCAAGAAATCCCCCATTCTTCCCAAGAACCCTAGAATTGTTTGATCCCAAATTGAACTGCGATTATTATTTGATAATGAAATCGACATTGGGGCTTTGATTTCCCATGTGAAACCGAGTATGTAGGTGTGATTTTCTTACTTGATTAAGATCGAAATGATGATACACGATGGTAGGTCCGATCGCGACTAAGGATGAGGCTGTTCAATACGTAAATGATGATGGAAACCAAATTAACTTCGTGTGTAGTTGCAGGAGGTAGTCGCGAATCAAAACCCTCTTACAATATTAGTGGATATCGCGTAAATGATGATGAACACCACCGAACAGATCGCAAAGAAAAAGGTATTCGTTTGGATTGATTGATGTTGTTTCAAGTGAAATCAGATGTTGTGTTTGATTAAGTGATGTTAAACGGTTATTTGGATTCCAATTAATTAGGTTATCAATAGGTTTTAATGGTCGATCGATTCGAAGGTTGATGGCGAGCGGTTACTCGAATCAAACGTTCATCTACCCAGCCTTAAACTCCAATTGAAACTCACCAGGAGTTCGAAACAGGTCATGCGAATCGATTACGGTCAAAAGGGGTTAAGATTTTAACGTTTGGGATGGTTTTAAGAGTCACCGGTGCCGCGCCGGAGCTTCGCCGGCCGGCGACCGGAAAAGCGGGACTAGAAGGGGGGAAAAGGTTGTTTTTTTTAAAAATTACAGCTTTAGTCCCTGAGTTAAGGATTTGTGTAATTCCTTTCCAAAACTCAAGTTTAAGTTTAAATTAGTTTACAGTTTAGTCCCTGCGGTTTTGAACTGTTATTATTTTATGTTAAAACTAGTTATCTACAAGTTTTAAAGTAATAAAACTTATAAAATTTTTATTTGTTTACAAGTTTATTATTATTATTATTATTATTATTATTATTATTATTATTATTTAACTTATTTTATTTTTATCTTTATTATTATTAGTACTATTATTGTTAGCATTATTATTATTATTAGGATTATTATTATTGTTATTCTTTTATCATTACTATTATTATTATGATTGCTATTTATTTATTATGTAAATAATTAATATTATTAACTTTCAATTTAAAGGATTAAAGCCAAATTAAATAAAATAGACATAAGTAACACAAGAGTTTCATAATTGGCAACAAAGGTCCTTACAAGATTAAACGACGTTAACTTTTATTTCATGTAAAATACGAGATGTTACATCACTAATGCATTTGCTACTAACAGGCAATTTAGCACAGAAAGTAGCAGAAATGAAACTCCTACTAGCACCAGAGTCAAATAACACAGAAGCAAGAGTTTGATTTACTAGAAACGTACCTGACACCACATCGGGGTCCGTCCTAGCCTCTTCCTGCGTCATGGTGAAAGCCCTAGCCTTTGCCCTTGGTGCTTCTCCTCCCGTCTTCTTCTCCCCCGAGCCCTCAGCCCTCGGCTTCTTGCAATCTCTGCTCATATGACCACTTTCCCCACAGTTAAAGCACTTGCCCATCCGACAATCCTTGGCCATATGTCCAGTCCTCCCACACTTGAAGCAGATGTTGTATCCCCACTTGCACTCCCCTGAGTGCTCCTTTCCACACTTACCACACTTCTTCACCCCAGCTCCAGACACGACCACTCGGCGGTCATCCACCCTTGCTTTCTTGTTGTTTGTCGAAGTATCACCCCGACCAAATCTCTTCCCCTGCCAGTTCTTCTCTCCACTTCCTCTTCATCGTCAGATAGTACCGTTTCTGCTTCTGTCTGTTGCTGTCTTCCTGAGGACCGATTCCTCCCTCGTCTATCGTCTTCACGTACGGCCTTTATCACTTCAGTCACTACAGACGGTAAAATCGTCTGCATGACTTGGTGCACCTCCTCGATCACCGTCTCTTTCACCGAGGCTCTCACATTATCACTCTCATCCGCTCCCCCGAGGGAGTAGTATTAGGTTCTTCGGGAACCTTCTTCTCTTGTCTAGGCCTACCTCTTGTGGCTCGTGGTTCCGCACCACTTCCGCCACTGCCTCCACCAATTGGGGCTTTAGATGATCTACCACCGACCATCTTCTATCACACTGAAAGATTTAAACACCAACACGGTCATTCAAGGAAATAGCTCAGTTTATGTCAAGTACAGTAAGTCCCTAATTACAGTGGCCAGTTGTGATTAGCCACTTACTCTACTCTTCACACCCCGAGCATTACCTGTCCTGACTACATTAGTATCTAAGTCTAACAGTACACATAAACACATAACATGCGCACGTAACACTGGTTAACTTTCAAGAAAATACCTGATGGCACGCAGCTACTCAGATGGCATTCTCATTCTCCCTGTCCCATTCTCAGTTTAAGTTTTAGGTTTGTTTTAAAAATTTTACCCATTTCACTTAAACTTTGGCTCTGATACCAACTTGTAAGGCCCCGTTCCCGGGCACCTCACAGTTGGTCGTCATTACCCATAAAACATACATTTAATACAATTTAATAAAAACCATGCAGCGGAAACTTTAAATTTACTATAAATGCTTTTGCAAAGTAATACAACACCCGTTACAAAATATCATTTGTTTGCATTACAATACAAAAACATTAACAAAAGAATGCCATCCCAAAAGAGCAGAGTAGCCGCCTCGTGCCATCCTCAGCAACACTACCTGCCAACTGGAAAATACATAAAAGTCAGCGTTGCTGAGTGAGTTCTAGTTTTATAATAAAACATACTTTTACTTATTTAAAAGTATCCTTTCGTGCATGCGTTCATACATCATACGTACACAGAGATAATATTCGTTATTATCTTCATCATTCGTTATTCATCGTTATCTTTAACTTCTCGTATGGATTCTGTCAGGCTTTACCCACTTCATAGCACTTGGCTATGATTACTGTGGTCGAATGACAAGAATCCCGTTCATACTTACTTGCGCACATTGAAAGGTGAATTGTACCAATACCATATGCTACACCCCGAACGTTATTAGCTACCGGGCCGAAGTCAACATATGAACAACAAAACGTATGCCACGGTACTAGAGGTAAGCGGTAGAGGTACCATGACCATGGTCAATCACATAGAAGGACCAATCGCGTTATTCAATGTTTGCAAGACATAATTCGTTCGTTCATTAATGCATGTATTCATCATCATTCTTCTTTCATTATCTTTCATTTTACGTTCATAATACTCATACATCATACGTACATAGAGATAATATTCATTATTATCTTCATCATTCGTTACTACTTGCACATTGAAAGGTGAATTGTACCAATACCATATGCTACACCCCGATCGTTATTAGCTATCGGACCGAAGTCAACATATGAACAACAAAACGTATGCCACGGTACTAGAGGTAAGCGGTAGAGGTACCATGACCATGGTCAATCACATAGAAGGACCAATCGCGTTATTCAATGTTTGCAAGACATAATTCGTTCGTTCATTAATGCATGTATTCATCATCATTCTTCTTTCATTATCTTTCATTTTACGTTCATAATACTCATACATCATACGTACATAGAGATAATATTCATTATTATCTTCATCATTCGTTACTACTTGCACATTGAAAGGTGAATTGTACCAATACCATATGCTACACCCCGATCGTTATTAGCTACCGGGCCGAAGTCAACATATGAACAACAAAACGTATGCCACGGTACTAGAGGTAAGCGGTAGAGGTACCATGACCATGGTCAATCACATAGAAGGACCAATCGCGTTATTCAATGTTTGCAAGACATAATTCGTTCGTTCATTAATGCATGTACTCATCATCATTCTTCTTTTCGTCATTCGTTAATACATGCATTCATCATCATGTTCCTCTTTCATTATCTTTCACTTTACGATACATAATACTTCATTAATTCATTTCTCGTTATTCGTAAAGTTTTAGAAAGATAAGCATACACAATCACAAGGAACATACACACATCATACATATTCATCATACATTCATCATCATACATTCATCATCATACATTCATCATCATACATAGCATCATACCTTACTTAACAATATTTTAATAATATTGTTAACAATAATATACTAATAATAATATTAGTAACAATTAGGGTTAATCATACTCATCATTATATGCATGAGACATCATCATTTATTAACCCTAGTCAACCCTGGTCAAACCTCGAACTTCGGACTTACTGGAAATTCCTGAAAATTTCTAAGTGTTTAGGCGTTTTAGCCCTATTGGGCGTATAAGCCCTCTGGGCGTATGAGCCCTGTTAGCCGTATGAGCACTGCTGGACTTTTCACTTAACACTTAGATTTATCAACCGGTCATACGACCACACTATTGGTCGTATGATCACTGGTAGTCGTACCATCCCTGGACTTGGGAACATATTTGGATCATACGACCACTGTTGGTCGTATGAGTCCATACTTAGAAAATATCACTTATTCATACGACCACTGTTGGTCGTATGAGTCCTGTGGGTCTCATACTTAGAAAATATCACTTATTCATACGACCACTGTTGGTCGTATGAGTCCTGTTAGACTCATCAACACTTAGAAAAATATCTCCTAGTCATACGACCACACTGTTGGTCGTATGAGCACTAGTGGACTCATCAACCTGTAAATAATTATTCTAAGTCCCATTTTCAGACATATTTGCAACCTGTTTATGTGTCTAATACATAGTCCAAGTCCCAAACATCATAATGCCTAGTTCTAAACATATACATATGATTCTAGGCATAAATCTAACATATACATAATCATACATACATTCATTTCATACGGGTATCAAACCAAAGTTTATAAAAACATACTTACATGCATTTTCCAGCCCCAAAACGTTTAAAACAGGTAAAAAGGGGTCTAGAACTCACCTTTGTTGCCTTCTTCAAATGTCACACTCTTCACCTGAGCCTCCTCAACTGTTCTAACACCTAGAACACACACACCACACCACCCGAACACACAAGACACATTTATAAGCTCACATACGGTTCTAGAATCATCTAAACTTCAAGAATTCGAGATTTCTTACCAAAAACTTCGAATTCTCCTTCTTTCTCTTTCTAAAACTCGAATTCTGCTTTCTCTCTCTGAAATGTCCGAAGAAGGTAGTGATGTGAAACAAGGGTGGGCGGCCATACCACCTTTTTGTGCCAAATAAATATAAACTTTGCATATTTGGCACTTTTGGCCCCTTCACTTTGGTTGACTTTTGTTTCTTTCTCTTTTTCCTTCTTTTTCTTTTTAAAAGAATATACGGGTGTTACACGTGTTGGATGTTGTTCCATTAGTTTATTTGGTTGATTGTTGCAGGAAGTTAACATTGAGAATTTATATTAAATTTGCCTACTATCTCTACTTTCAAGTTCCAAGATTGTTAAATTTCAAGTGGGTTTTTGGTGTTGAAATCAAAAGTTGAAGCTTTCCCTCATAGGGTTTTGATTCATTAATCTGATATGGGAGATTTTGAAAAAAAGGGCATTGATGATGTCTGGGGGTGTTTGTTTTAGATGGTTTAAGTTTGATTGAAAAAAGCTTTTTTGATAAATTAATAGATTGTAGAAGGGTTTAGCTTTATTTCCTATTTGGAATCGTTTTTCATGATGGGTCTGTAAGTTTTTAATGATTTGGATTAGAATTTGAGTTTGGGTTTTAAGGTTTCCTTTGTTTTTTGTTTGGTTTTTGTAACCTAATTAGTGATGGGATTTCATGAGATAAAAATGTACAAGTACAACTACATGTCTAAATGTTCTGGTCAATCTGAAATTATAGGTTGGTCTTTATCTTATTTGTTTACTTGACTCAAGACACCAACAAAAGTTGTGTCAAAGCTAGCCATATACCCATATCGACTGAGTTCAGCTGGTACTGTAATATGTTATAATTTTAAAAGACGTGTTTATTCATGTTGTATCACATTTAGTTTTGTTGTCTGCTCAGATTATGTTACTGTTACATGTAGTATTGATTATGTTTGTATCTTTTAAATGATCTCCTAATGGCTGTTTGCGTTTGGGCATGACCGTATTTTAATTTATTTATTGAATTTGAATGTGTTAAGCTGCATAAAAACATAACATACCCAGTAAGTCCCACTCAAGAGCAGGGTCTGGGAGGGGTAGGTGGCGGTGAGTCTTTCCTCTTTCTAGTGAGATAGAGAGACTGCTTCCGAAGAGACCCCGTTAAGCTGCGTACAAACTTTTTAATAAAATGCCTCAAAGAGAACAAGCATTAAGTTATGGAGACTGAGTATTTAATTCAAGTTCACTTGGGTTTGTTGGTTATCTCATTGATGCAATAAGAATATGTTAAACAATGTTATGTGAATTAGTTATATTCTTGATAGCATTTTGATCTATATTTTGAACACAATTTCATTTTGCTTGGATATGGTGCTTCGCTCATGTAAACTTTTATCTGTTCTCTGTGACATTGTGATACTTGAAAACTCAATTTCTGATTAGTGTGTTCCGGCGTTGAATGTAATTAACATTTTAGAAATAAGAACAAGGGTTGGTTGTGAAGCCTCGAGTGAAGACGTGTAAGGCTAAAGCAAACTCATGGCAAAAGGGGCAGCAGGTTTTCTTTTCAAATGTCAATTCTTTATTTTTTTAGTTCATGAATTTACTTATTTTTTATTTTTTGTTGTTGTAAGAGGTTTTTAGAGAAGATATGCTAAAGAGGCACATTGAGGACCTTCAAAAAAGATGCCAAGTCTACCTTTAAACAACCAAGTGCAAGAAAGTTGTTTATGATCCCTCTTATCTGCCTAACAAGGTACAATTCTTCTGGCTTTTGTCTATTATTAAACAACCATGATCTATTTTACCCTTGGTCAATTGTCATTTTAAGTGGGCTTTAATTCTGTTAGCATCTGCCTATGTTGTCTACCATGTATCCGTAACAATATTACTCATAAGAAAGTAAGAATTTGGGTCGTTGTGTGATATGGGTAACACATGTTTTTTTAGTATGAAATCATTGTAGTTGTTTTTTTTAACTGTAGTTCAAAATTATTTAAGCATGTTCCCTGACAAATGAGGAAGGTTGGCAAGGTGGCTAAAGCAATTTGCATCAGGAGCCATCCCATTCCAAATACCAACAACTCACACTTAGTGTAGGTTATTCTTCCACAGAAGCAGTGGGTTGCAAATCCGATATGTGAGTTTAACATAGTATTTGAATATTTAATTGTTTGTATATACAAGTTTTGATTTGAAAGGCAATAGTTAAAATATGGTTGTTCATGCTATTTGACTTACATATACCATAATGACTTACATTCTGCAAGTATCTCTTTTGTTATTCATACTCCTGTAATGTTGCTCCAAAAGGGAAACTTATTGCATTTGTATCTACAGAGTCAGAAAGTGATCAAACTGAAATCGAATTAAAAGCCATGGCTTGATCTTTTGGGTCCGGTTGATGAAATTATTTATGATGTTTATGATAGATATGAATCAGTCAATGAGCCATCTTTGGATAATTGCTTTATATCCATATTAAGTTTATTCTTATTTTTATAAAAAATCATATATCATTACTTATTTTATTTGAATAATATGATGATGTAATTCTCCCCTATTTTGAATAGAGTTATGATGCCACAACTCTTTTTCAGTCCACTGTAATCGATATGCTCAACATGTATTTTATGATAACAGAGAAAGTATGTAAAAAGTCCTCCTTTAGTAAACTATTTGTTTCTTTTTGGGCTTCTCTAATTTCACCTCAGGACCCTCCCTCTATTCAAAATTCATCTCATCGGCTCATCGCCTGCTTCGCGTTACAATCATATGTGGCAAAACAGGGTGAAATTGTGTTGATGTGCTTACTTTAGTCTTTTTTTGAACATCATAAATATCTAATATTCTATAAAACTATTATCAAAATAAAGCCTTATCTTTTTTTATTTTAGCAGTATAGAAGGTTGTAAACACTTGGTTGTGACCATGAACTGCTTAAATAACACATTTCTTTTAATTAAGTTCTTTTAAATTTCACTTGTTTGACCCGTTATAACTAAAAGTAAACCCAAATTTGCCTTTTGTTAAACAACCTTCTTACCTAATTATTTGCATGTTCCCTGATATATTCTTCTCGGGTTTCTCTAACTTCATAGTACCTTTTTTTCATATTTCTTCTTATCACTGCTTAGTGTTTCAAACAAGTGGCCAAATGGGCCAGAAAATGCTACTGAAGCATGTTGCTCTGCACTTCTTTTTTGGTCACAAGTGTTTGTTTTGTTCAACATACTAGAGGCCCTCCTTGAAGCAAGTTATGCCGGTATGTTTTATAAACTTAACTTTGATAAAATTTCAAGCCCCATGTCACTCATTATTTTACAAAACAGAGTGTTGAGTTTGGGCATTTATATTTTGTTATATATCAGAGATGAAAAATAGGTTGAAACGGGTAGGCCACAATGTATAAGTTTTTGAAATGGGTTGGGTTGGGTTGGCTTGACCCACTTGCACTTTTCCTCTTAAAAATTAAGTTTGGTTTGTAGATAAATGCAATTTAGTAAGTTGTGGTCATTACTTGAGACTTTTAAACAACTTAATTGTACAAGCTTGCCTTGTTAGACATCAGAAAAAGAGTAATTTATAAGAAAAATACATTAAAAATAAAAACACGAAACCATTAAATATCACAAATGTTCGTCGCATCACACGGGTTTCTTTACTATACCTATATAAACATGAAAGAGTGACATGATTGTAATTTTCACATGGATTAATGTTAGTTACCATTAACGCGCAATTCATTGCAGATGCATTCGATCAACAAGATGTTTACTAATTTGTATTAAGTAGGTGTTTAGAATTTTTCTGTAATAGACAATTTAGTATGCGTATGTAAGATGGTGTAAGGTGACTGTAATAGACATTGCAGATGCATTCGATCAACAAGATGTTTATTTTTTATCTTTTTAAAAATATATATTTTTTGAAAATATTTTTAAGTAGCTTAAAAGATGTAATATGAAAAACTATTTGTAATAAAAAATACATTCTTTAAAAATGTTTAATATAAACTAGGTTTGAGACCCGCGCGTTGCAGCGACTATGTGAGTTTTAACGTAACCCTAAATCAAAATCAAAATGAAGGTTTGAAACCATAAAATCAGCAAAATACACAAGGTAAAACACACCAAAACCCCAAATTCATAACACACAAGAACATTCAGAACCCAAAACTAAATCAAAGTCCAACACCATAAACAAAATAGACGAAAATCAAAGCGCGACACAGTCCTATATAGAAAAACTGACGAAAATCAAAGCCCCAAAAAAAGCAAACAAAAAGAAAACCCAAACCTTAACAGGGTATCGATAACGAAAGAAATAAAGTAGGAACCCGGAGAAAGACAACGCCAATGAATACTATTAATGAACGTAATCAAAACATCCATTAAAAAGATGTGTCAAGAAACCAAAAAACTCACAAGAAAAACCCCACCCCAAACCTCAAACCTACAAAACAAACCTATAAAAACACACAATGTTTTTTAAACCGGAGCGGAAAGCGAACAGGACGGCCTAGAGGTTCATTGGTCAGACCGGTCGGACCGGTCGGACCGGATTACGAACCGGATGACGTCATAAATATTTAAAAAAATATAAAAAATTCCAAATATTTATAAAACTACAAACACATACCATTCAAGTAAACATAGTCCAATTTAGCAAAATACAACAACCCAAGTTTAAACAACCATAAACCAAAACAAAATATAACATCCAAAGTTTAAACAACCATAAATCAAATAGTGATTCGCCAATAATATTAACGAACCGGTGTTCCTTAATCCAAAACAACATCCAAAACACATACCATTCAAGTAAACATTGTCCAAATTAACGAACTGGTGTTCTTTAATCCATATCGAATAATATTTTTCTATTAAAATAAAAAAATTTCAAAAAACCGGTTCAACCAGGTTTGCCGGTTCCGGTCGGGCCGGTCGACCGCACGAACCGGCCGGTTCAACCGAAAACGGCCCAAAACCACCGAACCCAATTCATTGCAGATGCATTCGATCAACAAGATGTTTACTAATTTGTATTAAGTAGGTGTTTAGAATTTTTCTGTAATAGACAATTTAGTATGCGTATGTAAGATGGTGTAAGGTGAGTGTAATAGACATTGCAGATGCATTCGATCAACAAGATGTTTATTTTTTATTTTTTTAAAAATATATATTTTTTGAAAATATTTTTAAGTAGCTTAAAAGATGTAATATGAAAAACTATTTGTAATAAAAAAATACATTCTTTAAAAATATTTAATATAAATATCATGATGAAACAAAAAAAAAGTTAATGATTTATTTTTTTATTTTTCAAACTATAAATGTACTCAATTATCGAGGGCATGTATGTTCCTAATACACTCCTAACAACAATTAGGAGAGAAACGAGTCACACCATATCGTGAGACACTCAGGACCGACTCGTTAAAAACTCTAAACTAAACTGAACTTAAACAAGCTCGAACTCATTTTACGACTCATTTAATAAATGGTTTTGAGCCCGAGCTTCATATGTCGAAAACGAGCCGGCTCGCAAGACGAAACTAGCGTTGTATATATGATGTTTATTTTATTTTTATTTATATACTTATATAAATGATTATTACTATATATAAATTTATGTTTAAAACAATTATATAATATATATTATTATTTTAAAAAAGTTACATAAACCATTTAATTTCTAAAAAGGATATTTTTTATATAAGAACAAGTATTCTATAAAGAGACGTTAACAAAATAGTGATGACAGATGTTAAAAGTTATTGAAAATGTTTTAAGAAAATCTTTATAAAAAGAATAATAAAACATTATCTTTTTAACTTTACTTAAATAACATTATTAAGTGCTAACACCCTCGTTATATCATTTCTCTTAAATTACACACATTACACTTATGTACTAAAGTAGAATGATAGTTAAAATATCATAGTATTGATTAATAAAATGAAAATGCATATCTATATATTACTAGAAAAACAAGACGAACATGCGTCGTTAGTCCGTCTTGGCTACAAATTAAACCGAATACATTCTATAAATTACCAACGTTTCCTTTTTTTCAAAATTTTATAACATATTGGTTTTAGTTATGAATGAATCGGTTCATTTGATAATTAAAAAAAGAGGTTTGGTTAATTCGGTTAAACTCGATCTTTGAAAGTATGTGAGTTCAAATTAATTTTAATCAGTAAGTCCAGTTATATTTTTGTTAAATAAAATTAGCAATCTATTTGATTTATAAAAAAGAATAAAATACAACTAATATGTTAGTTATAGAAAAACATATAAAAAACTTTTTCGACATATAATCATATTATTATAGAAGTTTAAAAAGTATAAATATTGATTTATCTGTTCGGTTCAATTAATTCAGACTTAATAAATATATAATCATAACCAACAAACCATATAATCAGCTATCCAAAATTATCGATATCTAAGTTGGTTATGATTTAAGTTATATATATATATATATATATATATATATTTTCCTAAAAGCAAAATGTTTGCCAGAAGTTTATAAACATAAACTAGGATTGGAACCCCGCGGTAACATGGGAACCCCGCGCGTTGCCGCGGGGTCATTTTGTAATACTGTGAAAATCGTATTAGTACAAAAGAGTAAGAATTATCAACATATTTTCTGTGTCAAAATATTATAATTGTGTTAAACATTTGAATATAAGAGTACATCAATGTCATATATATAACCCGCACTCCGAGGCGTGCGGAAACAATTTAAAAATAACAAAAATGCTAAAAAATGCTTCTCAATAGGTTACAATCCTTTTTAAATAACGAAATGTGCACATCACAACGATAATCTGAAAAAGGAATAACCAAAAGAATCCAAAATTAACATTTCAAACCCAGTTTGTTAAACATTATAATTTTTAAATGATTATTTAGTTAAAGTAAAAAGAAAATTGTTAATTTTTAATAGCTATTTATTTAAAATGACATGAAGCATCAGTTTGTTGTCTCTCTTCTTCGGAACCTTCTTTTGAAAGGAGTGTGTGGGCTAGGACGTTTAAGCAAATTGAGTAATTTTGGTGGTGGAACTTTGAAACTCTCTAACTTTCACGTAGAAACCGACCTACGGAAATAATATATATTACAATAATACGGTAGTGATCGGTTAGGTGTTAGCATCAATAAAATAAAACTAGATGAACCATATATTATTTTTAACTTTAATATTAACAACTAGTTTTAGAAAACCCGTGTATTACACGGGTTAAATAAATAAAATATTAATATAATAAAACTTATGAAAAATAAAATGATATTTTAAAATATGATATGACTGAAATTACGTATAAGTAATTGCTATAAGTAATAAAACAGTGATATCAACATTTTATAACTTTGTTTTTAATTTTTTTTAAAAATAATATTTTGTTCTAAAACAAACCTTATAAAAATATCATTTTTTAAAATATTTTATTATCATAACTCCTAAATTAAATTATTTTTGGTTTTTAAATAATTTACTTTTTAAAAATAGTAATTTTATAATATATCATATTTTTAATAGATATGATTTGAAAAGTAAGGAGAAATGACATTTAGTTCTAAGTTTAAATTAAATAGAACCAAATGACATTTAGTTCTAAGTTAGTGGAGAAAACATATTGAAGGATATATTCCAAATATAGTTGATGCATGTGTTGAAGAGTGATAAACTGATAATTAAAGAGTCAAATATTGGAGATAGAACCAAATGCTACCAACCGCTTTAAAAGAGAAGAACCTCGTAATGCATGATTGTCACAAGGATTTTCAAGGTCAACTTTTACCTTATACTTATCGAGACTTTGAGCTTAATTTCTTTCATTTTTTTTTTCCTAATTTATGTGTTTACTTGGTTAAGGTAATTGAGCTTATTATATTTATTTTGCTAATATATCCTAATTTTGGCCTTTTTATCATTTTATTGATCCATACGTCAAACATTATAACTAATCAATTATTGTTTCAAAGCAAATTTTCAAGAAAATCACTAAAATAACATGTTAGTACATCTCTGTTTAACATTTCAACCAAAATGTTTTTGTTTATAACCATTAATTAGTGTTAGTCCGTGAGATTCCTACGCTATAACTAATATTCAACTAGTCATGTCAGTTTGGGAGATTCTAACCTTTTACAAGAATATAGTTTTCAAGATCCAATATCAAGAACCAACCCGATAGGACATGTTTCAAAAGCATGTTAAAGTTCCAAACTATCAACCTAAACGTTACGAGAGAATGTCAAACATTTTACGAGATGTCAAAATAATACAAAAAATGGATGTGCGTTGAGCCGCAATAACTTCAAATTTCAGAGTTAAAGGTCAAACTTGTGATTTCTCTTTGTCCAAGTGGAATTGGATATTACACAACTAACAAGCATCATATAGCAAACAAACGTATTCAAGATGATGATAAATGGGCAAGTAAACCCTAAACTTGTTCACACGCTACAAAGAATATCATATCTTGCTATTGTTGTTTTAGGTAACACATACACATATTTTTGTTTCATTTACATTCTTCCGTCATATACGTTTTGCAAAGATTTAGCAAAATCTTTTAAATAAGTATGGATATAAAGTATCAAGTGCAAGACAATCAATACAATATCATTTCTCGTTAGACCAACAATGTCAAACAGTCATACAAGTGATAACAAAACTCTAAACCCTAAAATCTAATACGCGTTCAACATTTTAAAAGATATTTTGGTAATTGCTACAAAGGAATCACGTAGCAAACATGCTTACCTCACGTGTAAAGTGGAAGTCAACTCGTGGAGAAAGACATTTCAACAAGTGCTTTGGTGACTAGCCACACTACAATCAATATCACTTCTTTGTGCTAAAATGCACCCTACTCGTGTTTCACACAACACACCCTCCTACTATTCCTTCATAAATATCTATATAGATGAGTGTACGTGTACTTAATTTATGAGTAGATACAAATTCACAAATTTTATTAAATTTAACAAATTATGTAATTACATTCACCAAATCGACAGTTACCTAATGCTACTATGCTTAGCGGTACAAAGGTGTGGAGAAAAAATGTTCCGCCCACATAGAGGTGCACAAAGAAACCGGGTCCCCGACCCGAACCCGAACCGGTTTGGAACCGGTAATAGGCCAAACCGGTTCCAACCCGGAAAAAACCGACGGTTTTGGACCGGTTTGGATTATTTTGGGTGAAACCGGTTTTTACCAAAACCGGTTTACGAACCGGTTTAACAAAACCGGTTTGGAACCGGCCCAAAAAACCGGTATGTGTATTTTTTATAATTTAAATATATTATTTATTGAATTAAAAAATAAAAAATACCGGTTTTTGGAACCGGTTTATGGACCCTAACCGGTTAGGAACCGAGTCGGACCGGTTCCAACCGGGTTGGGTTTTTTCCACCCAAAACCGGTTCCGACCCGACCCGGTTCTTGGTCAAAAACCGGTCTTGATTGTGTTGACCTGAAACCGGTTCGGTTCGGACCCGAACCGGTTCCAGAAAAAAAACCTGTTTGTGCACCTCTACTCCCACATAGTGCAGGGTTCTACTTGTCACGTATGGAGCCCTTTGCCAACAACTGGCCTGGCCGAGGCCCATATCGATTATGTTAGGTTGTGGAGAACTTGTTAATCAAGATCTTAACCTTAAATCAGTCTTATATATACTAGTCATATGTACTTGTAATTCCTTTAATAATCTTGAATAAAACCCTAGCTAGTTGCAGCAATCAGACATAAGTCACCACTACAAGAAAAAGGAGCTAAAGCAACCCCAGTAAATTGTTGCATTAAGCTTTGAAAAGTTGCATTAGATCTAATGTAACTTTTTATCAGGGGCTGCATTAGAAGCAGTTGCATTAGACCAAATGCAACTTTTTTGTTAGCTAATGTAACCTTTGTTATAAGTGTTGCATTTACTATTTAAATGCAACTTTTTTAATATGAAACCTTTTTACATTCTAACGCAACTTTTTAAATATGAAACCTTTTTACATTCTAACGCAACTTTTTTTACTTTAAAATGCAACTTTTCTAGTCCTGATATGCAACTTTTATTGTAGTTTAGTTACAAAACTAAAACTTTTTCTACACCTAAATGCAACTTTATCTATAATTAAATGCAACCTTTATTATAGTTTAGTTACAAAAGCAACCTTTTTTAGACTTAATGCAACCATTGTCATATTTTAATAGGAAAAATGCAACCCTTTTTCTTACAACTACTCAACGTTTTTACGGGTTTAGTTATGAGAAATGCAATCTTGCAACACAAATGCAACTTTGTAACATAACTTCAAAAGTTGTTAATAATAACATTCAATCACAGCTACACTAAAATAATAATAGCATAAATATCATTGATAGTCATTATGTGTACTTATCATACTTGTCCAAACTCAAATGACAATATAGTTGACACAAAGTATCAATTAAAACAATAGAGTAACAAAATATTCTACTTACCTTGATCTTCAACTGGTAGTGTTCCATAACTTTTTGTATCGTACCTTCTAAGTTTTCTTGTTGACTATTAATATATTGTCGTAGCTTCTAGCTCGGATTTATTTTCTTTCTTGATTCTCTTCAATCTTCTCCGCATTTCCAGAAACTGGTTTTTCTCAACGTCGGTGCTTGTTTTGATTAATTCTTCAACTTCAATGCTTGCATTTCCAACAACTGGTTTTTCTCAATTCCACCAGAATCATGCATGATGTCAAACACCTTCTACTTTTTTAGCAAATTATTTGTAACGCCTCTATCCTAAAGTGAACGATATCCATAGTTACCAACTTCAGAACTTCTCATATCCATAGTTATTTTTATTCATTATAACCATAAAAAGATATATCATAACATTGTTATCCTTGATAGGCCTATGCTCTGCATTTGTTCCTACATTCAAAAACTATCAGAAAATACTATCAAAACAATTTTAATTTGTCAGAAATAATGCTATGGGTGAATGTAAAAAATGCAAGTTTGTTTTCATGTTAGAAATGCATGACTGATATATGCTACTCTTATGATGTTGGATTGTTGTACACCCCTAAATACTCTAAGACTAAATGTCATATCATAGTGCATGTTCTTGAAACGAGTGGTCATGAGTGGATGCAAATTTATAACTCTGGTAGAGAAACAACAGACCAAGACAGAGAACACAGAAAAACATAATTTAAGGGAGACATGACAATTATGATATTAACATTGAAAGTAAAAACATAGAACACAAATCCATAAGAGTAGGTTTCTAAACGTTAACATCAAGATGAATTGATGGAATATGAAGTGATTAAAACAAAATCTTAATTATACAAATTAGAACTTAAAAAGCTCATGTATTTAAGAATATTTTTATTACATAATATAAAATAACAAATACCCATGTGAGCATGTTGCATTCATAGTTTCATAATGAGATGATAAGTAGCATTGAATTGGACAAATAATATGGGAGTAAACTCTTATAGTCGTGTCAAGGTTCCATCCAACAACAGTTACAACTTTCATGCCAATGTAGCCACCTACGGCTCTTTTAAACTAACACATTAAAGCTCATGCAAATAAACCTATTGTTGTTTTAAATCTCTATGGAGGACCCCCACTGTTGTTTTTTTTCCTCTGATCTCTAGGCCCCAAACCTACTTAGATTATTGTCAATCCATTTATATTACACAACAACGCATGTTTGTAATATGATTATAGCAATGTAGGTTCACCAATAGTTTATGAAATTTACATAAATAAATTCATTCAAAACTAACAACGATTACATATCAGTACTCATGTTTCAGTTATTCATGTTAGGTTGGGTTGGGTTTCGGGTTGGGTGCTACTGCTGTAAGTTGATGATACCATGATGAACCAGATACAAGTGTTGGAAGACCAAAACAAGGTATTTATCTAAGCAAAGAAAGTCTACAGAAATATCAAGAACATATGAAGTTGTACCAGGGGAGTTATCCACTCAAGCACAATCTAAAGTCCATCTGTTACTTCAATAGCACAAAAAGATTCCTGCCACATAAGTTCATACAAGATAAACACCTTATATAATCATAGAAAGGTGATCATGAACATGTGAATATGATGATTAATTGCAAGATGAGCTAACAATATGACATGTTTTGATCTTTATAAAAATAACAACTTTATGATATTTGATCTAGCTGTTAATACCTTAGGATGTCATAATTAGATTATATGTGAGAAAATTAGTGTAAAATGATGACATCAAAACAATAACCTGAGCATTTGTGAATCAATCGTACTAGTAGACTATGGTTATTTTGTGAACAATTGCTTCTTTCAAGCGTATTGATCAGCTGCGAGTGCTGATATAAAAAATACTGAAAAAATGAGATCTGCAAGATTATCAAATGTTAAACATGAGTCTCAATGAAGACAAGGTCTAAATTTACTATTGTGAATTGAAGTCTTTACCCAGAGCGTACACAATCTAGAGATACCTTATAGTATCATTCTTAATGAAGCCTCAAGTCCCAACTGATATTCCATTTCATAATCATAACTGTAACAAATAGAAACAATCAATGTTATACACTTCTAATTCATTGCAACAACATAAAAGTTATGAATCATGTAGGTACCTAATGTAGTAGAGCTTTGCTTTTATACTTCTTAAACTCTACAAATCAACATTCTTAATCTTAATCGTTGCATAACTGGATGTATCAGTTTCAAAATTTTCCTAAATACGAAATCATGTAGGAATGTGTGGTTATAGCTACCTGGATGAAGTCTGAATATGAAACAAATCCTTCTTATTTCGCCTCATACAATAGCTGCTGCGGTTGTTATCTTGTAGATAAAGAGGAGAAACATAGCAGTCGATTGCCGATTAAGAAATTTAGGGCTTCTACTATGTATATGGTGCTACTAAATATCAAAATTTGTTCAACCACATGTTCGCTCGTTATTTTCACATTTTCAATTTGATGCATGATTGAATAATCAGATTATGATTCAATAATTGAATCCTACAACCATACAAAATAAATTTTGATTCCGACTAACTAATCAAATGTCTGTGTCTGTTTTAAGAGAAGAAGAAAAAGAAAAAAACAAACCGCTTGAATAAGAGAGATGATGAAGCCAGAAGACCTAATACTGATTCTTTATTTAGATAATCGACGAGGCAAAATCTAATTGACCGATTTCTAGAATCAGATATATGACAAAGGCAGAAGATCTCGATACCTAGTTGCTTGAATCAGAATGAGAAGGACTGTCTGAGGCATGAAGATCCACTTATGTTAAAGATTTAGAGGGGAATAGAAATTTAGAGGGAATTTTCAATTTTTTCAATGAAGAATTAGGAGGCAACAGGTTATATATATAGTTTTATACAAATTACCATGTTTTATATTTAATGAATTCATCTTAAGAAAAAAATTGTTTTATTAGCTTTTAATAAATAAAATAAAAACTACTGTAATATCCTAAAAAAATAAGTTTACACTTCAACCAGTGAATAATTAGAGTTTTTGGGTAAATAATGATCGATTAAGGTCTTAAACAACAAATAAGGGTCATCCATGGTCATTTAGTGTATTTGATGTTTAATGCCTCTCACTTCGGGTTATTGATGTTCATATTTGTGGTTGATGTCCACTTCACGTCATTAATGGTCAATTAGGGTCATTAATGCCCCATTACAGTTAATTTGGTAATTAAAGAGCAAATAGTGTTGATTTTGAGTAATTAGTGATTGTTGGTGTTACTGAACTACGTTTGATGCTAAATTAATAGTTTTATACAAATTACCATGTTTTATATTAATGAATTCATCTTAAGAAAAAAATTGTTTTATTAGCTTTTTAATAAATAAAATAAAAACTACTGTAATATCCTAAAAAAATAAGTTTACACTTCAACTAGTGAATAATTAGAGTTTTTGGGTAAATAATGATCGATTAAGGTCTTAAACAACCAATAAGGGTCATCCATGGTCATTTAGTGTATTTGATGTTTAATGCATCTCACTTCGGGTTATTGATGTTCATATTTGTGGTTGATGTCCACTTCACGTCATTAATGGTCAATTAGGGTCATTAATGCCCCATTACAGTTAATTTGGTAATTAAAGAGCAAATAGTGTTGATTTTGAGTAATTAGTGATTGTTGGTGTTACTGAACTACGTTTGATGCTAAATTATGGTCAGCTATGGCTAATGACAGTCGATTAAGGTTATAAATAACCAAATAGGGTCGTCCATGGTCATTTAGGGTCATTTATGATTAAAGCATGTCACTTCGAGTTACGAGAAGTTCATATTTGGTCATTGGTTTGTACTTCATGTCATTGACAGTCAAACAGGGTCACTATCACCCTTTGAGGGTTAAATTATTGATTAATGACCAAGTTGTGTTAATTTCGAATAATTACTGTCTTTTAGTGTCATTAAATTACGTTTGATGCTAAACTACGCCAAAATACGGCTAATGACGGTTGATTAAGGTCATAAACAGCAAATCAGGTCCATGGTCATTTAGGTTCAATCATGGTTCACGATTGTCACTTCGGTTTATTAAAGTTCATATTTGGTGTCCGCTTAATGCCATTTAAAGTGAATTAGGGTCATTGATGTCTCACTAGGGTTAATTTAGTGATTAATGAGCATGAACTGTTAATTTTAAGCAATTAGGATCTGTTAGCATTACTGAATCATGTTTGATGCTCAATTATGGTCAGCTATGGCTGATGACAGTTGATTAAGGTCATAGATGACCAAATAGGGTCGTCCGTGATTATTTAGGGTCATTCATGATTAACGTGTGTCAGTTCGGGTTATAGAAGTTCGTATTTGGTCATTGGTTTCCAGTTCATGTCATTGACAGTCAATTAGGGTCATTGATGCATTGTTAGGGTTAGTTTAGTCATTAATGAACAAGTAGAGTTGATTTTTTATCAATTAGTGCCCATTAATGACATTAACAAACGCTTGATGGTATATAAATGACAAGCCAAGCCAAACACACAGTATGTAATTATTACAATCCACCTTTAATTTCGTATGATCAAAATGACCCGTACACACTTTATGAAGTGGTAGCAATCAAAATACAACATAAACGGGTCAAAATAAGCCAAACACGTAGTATGCAATTATAATAATCCATATTTAATTATATATAGGTCAAAATGAAGCATACATACTTTAGGAATTCATAACAATGAAAATACCGTTTAAAAACAAGCTAAACATGCCATATGAAATTATAACAATCCATATTTACTTTGGTATGGATCTAAATGACCCATTCACACTTTATGAAGTGATAACAATCAAAATACTATTTAAACGGGTCAAAACAAGCCGAACATGTCGTATGCAATTATAATAATCCTTATTTAATTTGGTATTGGTCAAACTGACCCGTTATCCATTTTATGAAGTAGTGACAATCAAAATGCTATATCAACAGGTCAAAACAAGTCGAACATGCCATATGCAATTATGATAATCCACATTTAATTTGGCTCGGGTCAAAATGAAGCGTACCCACTTTATGAATTCATAACAATCAAAATACTATTGAAACGGGTCAAAACAACCCAAACACACCATATGAAATTATAATAATCTACATTTAATTTGGTATGGGTTAAAATGAAGCTTACCCGCTTTATGAAAATCAAAATACTATTTAAACGGGTCAGAAATGAAATCTATACACCAGATCATAGCAGCTAATGCAAACCAACATAAATGAAGTGAAAAAAGCAAAAACAACCTGCAATACAAAACTTTAAAAAATCAATTTACAAAGAAACATATCTGATCTGCTCTTCCACTTGAACAACTTCAAGTCTTCATTGACTTTCAAAATTGCATCCATTGTTTGACATCAATAACATTCTGCCTATGTATCATTTTAGCAATAATATTTAACATCTTTCCATTAAAGATTTAAAGCAGTGAATTCCCAACTTCCTTTGACTTTTGTCAAAACAACTCTTTATCAATCTGGTTCAAAACAAAAAGAACATTCCAGGTAAACTGCTCGATGACTACTATTTAGATTGTTTACTGAACTAAAAAAGAAAGAATGCTATAGCTTTTTTTCACATCAGATATGTTCTATTTAAAAAAAGTCAAACAGGTTTGTAACTTCTGTTTGAACTTTGAAATATCAAGTTTGACCTACTTCATAGCTATGTTCATGAATAAGTCTTAATTTAATTTCAAAATTATAACCACAGAGATTTATACAGTGTGTGAACTCTAAGTTAGGTGAAGTTCTGCTAATTGTATAATACGCCACTTGTAAACTCTAATTGATTACATGATTTTGTTCATAAGAAACCTAAAATTCAATTTGAAACTTTGACAAAACCTGATCGATCAAGTATTGAGGGCAACAACATATCAATGGTGAAGAAGAATTTTATAGCTTGTGAAGTAACAAGTAGCTTGATCAATTAGTTTTGAGGGCACCTGGTCGACTGAGTTGAACACCAGATATTAACATAATCATTTGAACGATTTTGAGGGCTGCATAGCGATCACTAACTAATTTACACGGCTGACTTACGTTTAAATTTTCATGTACAACTTAACCTGCACCTTGTACAACTAAGGGAACATGAATGGCTTTTCCCTCAACAAATTTATTTATTTAAATTAACAAAAGAGCATTATAAATATTATTGGCCAGATGGTTTGTTCTTTACTCTTTACATGAAGATACTAGGTTTGAGTCCTTACTATACGTATATTTTTTTTTTCATATTCATAAACTAGTCACCATTTTTCTCCTAATTTCACAATCATGTTATTTTACTATAACAAAATATTAAATAAAATCAAATATTACAAGAATGCAATATTAGTTAAATGACAAAATATAACTAAACTGTAACATTTTTATTTAAAAGTTGTAATATTTTTTATAAAACATCGATCAACCTTTCTAACGAAAGTTACATGTTTCAATAAAAATTGAAACCTTTCAAGAAAATGGTTGCACTTATTAGTTAAATTTGCAACTTTTCTATTAAAAAGTTACAGTTTCCTTAAAATTATGCAACCCTTTATGTTTCAAGTTGCATTAGATCTTTTAAGTTTTAATGCAACTTTTATGTTGAACGAAGTTGCATTAGAGTCAAATGCAACTTAATTAGAAAAAGTTGCATCTTGAAAGTTGCATTAGACTTATTTTCTAGTACTGACTGGACCACTAATTAAATCTCCGTGTATGTTCTCTTTGATTATTGTATTTGAGTGTTTGTGTGTGCATACAATACCTAACACAACCAGCTAAGTTTTGTGATCTTGTTTTACTTGAGAATTGCTTAATATTCTGTTATAGTTGGATTGGATTGTGTCAATATTGACTAGACAATTCGTTGGTCTGCCAAATGAGGCGAGTATTAAAGGTTTGAAATGAAAAAATATCTAAACAATGAAAAGTATATGTGTGGTGGGAAAAAGGTTATGCACTCACTAACCTATATCATAAGAACTTAACTAAACTTACCAAATCACCAATTATTTGTTTTTCTACCGATCTTTGATCAGGAATTATGGTGCTTTTTTGGCTGATTTACGACATGGTTATAATAAGTTTGTTCGCTGATTGGTAGCTTAAAGGCCGTTACCGAAAACCTATTGTAGAAAATGTTTGTAAGTTTAGTGATGTTCATTTCGGCTGCGTATAAATGATACATATTAGATAATACGATTGCAAATCCAAATGTTAAAAGAGAAATTTATATACCCCTAAACTCTTGCTTCTCCAACCTATAGGTCAAAAGAGTATTAATCTTTTACGCATTTGTGTCACTAGACCTAGTTAAATTGTACCAATTTATACATAATCATCTCGAATTTATGTAATAACCATATTCAACCATATCACATATGTGCATATGAAATTCTAAAAATTTCCGAAAACTTATATGCATGTCCTTTTGACTTTATCTACATTAAATCGTTGTATACATATACTATTAGAGTATTAGGGACTATATCTGAAATAACAAACTGAATTAGTATTATTAACTAAATATAATATATATAAAAATCAAAAAACACACACACTATATTCGATTATTCGAATATACGAACATAAGTGAATCAACCTTTTGGGCCTTGAGCCTTCCTTGATCATTTGAATCAATCTTATGGGCCGAGTTTGTGTCATTTGGGCCCCGTATCATTCACGTCCGTACCACTTAATAGCTCTATGCCTCTATGCACAAATTGAAAATTTGAAACCTTAGAAACATTAAAAAATGAATACATAAAATAAAATAAACTTGTGAATTTCTACTTCGCCATGAATAACCATTAGGCTCTATTTTTTATAACCAAAATCTAAATTTGACGACTGGTTGCAAATCTTAAAGTTAAGATTTACAATATATAATCAGAATTAGACGTGTGAATAAATACTTAATTTGATGAGATACATACAAGCTCCACGTGTTTTTGCACTCAACACGAAATGACATAAATGATAAAATTCAATAAAAATCATTAATGACAGAATTACGAACTCTAAATTAACGCGTTGCATCTACCGTCTTTTGTTTTTAATAGAACGAGTCTAGCATCTAACTAGGGATGTAAACGAGTCGAGTAGAGTCAAAACTCACTTAAGCTCGAGTTTAGTTTGGTTAACTTAAGAGAACCCAAGCTTGACTTTGTCTCCTTTAAAGCTTTATTTGTAAAGTTCTAGCTTGGCCTATAAATAAGGTTTTCAAGCTCGTGTGCCACATTTTCTTGCTTTTTTTCTTTTTTTTTTCTCTTTTTGGTTTTTTCGACTTTCGTATGTATAATTTGGCGTGGGATATGTTCAAGCTGCGCTCCCTACGATCCGTCGAGTTATCAAGAATATAAAAGTTCTTGAGGTGAAAAGGTTGGATCGCGTGACTCCTGGGCTTTCTAGATATAACTAATATTTGGGCTTTTTAACCCTATTAATTTGGGCTTGGGCTTGCCTAGTTGTTTGTATTAGTTATATATTTTTTTAACGATATTACGTTGGGTGTGATGAGTAGAGCACATAAATTGGGTTACGATCCAAATTGGATCAGGTTGAAAATTGAAACTAGCTCAGGTTTGCTCAAAGATGGTCATGTGTTTTTGTTCAGTGCAGTTCGGGTTAAAACCGGCTTTTGCGGAAAATGGGTAAGGTTAGACTGTTTTGAAATAGATTTTAAATGGTTCAATTTAGGTTCTATCTAGCTTCAAAAAATTCTTTTTTCCTTGGCTTATTTGATCAAACAGATTACAATATGAATTCAACCCTATAACTCAGTCTGTGTCAGCTCTAAAGTTGTTTCAATATTAGGTTGGTTCGGATTCAAACTGGCTTTGATTCCCAACTCGTCTTTTTTTCCACCTCTAGACTAACAAGGATTAGTTATTTCAAGGTGAAGCGCATCAAAAGTTAAGTCAATCAACGGTATAGGAACACCCTGTTAAAACAGAAAGAAAAAAAGATAAAATTTTGGTTTTTTTATGAGGCTTGTAGCTTTTCTTATGTTAACATCACGTTAAAATTATATAGATCAATAACTGTTAATTGTTAAAGGGTTGAAAACATAAAACTACTTGAAATTATTTGAGCTTACTTTAATACATTTACTTTCATCTTTACAAAATGAAATATGATTTAGATTGTCAAATTTATATTCGTTTACACTTTTAAATTCCCACACATTTTCTAATAAATAATTGAAGATGAAATATTAATATAGTAGCATACGGCATAACCCCACTAGTGATATGCATGTGATGGTGGTGGTAGTTGGACAAACCAATTTAAAATATTTCTTACATCACAACACCCACCCGATCCTCCCTCTTTTTTTTTTTCTCTAAAAAATGTAAACACTTATCTAATCTTCATAACAACAGATCTATATAATTCTCTGGCACTAAAACTTAGAATCCATATTTTCATTAAAAAAAACATCATTATACACACATCAGATATCATTAAACTAAAAATATATATAACTCTCTGACATTAAAACTTAAATCCTATGTTGGTTTTGCGTAACAAACTCAAACGAACAACTTAAATAATTTACCAATCCTTTATGATTCTTGCATACATAGTTATCAAGAGTTAGTCTTCCCCGTGAGAAAACAAATTAATTCTTTTGTTCCCTCAAGTTTTCTTTTTAAACATATCTGGTCGATTAATCATTTACATAAGCACTAATTCAATAACTATAAATTTGTTGAAGTCGCATCAACAAAAACGCAAACACTACAAAATGTTAGTCATACATATTACAGAAATATATATAATAATACTTGTTTAAAGCTAACTTCGTGTGCATGTTTATGGACTTGATCATCCTTTTTCAAAATTAAATATTTGTTTTTTACTGTTTTGTCAAACTATAACACATTTGATTATTATTACCACTAGTTAACAAATGTTAAAAAAAACTATTAAAGGTGGAATGTTAATCTCTCAACCATCTGATGTATATAAAACACTATGGAAGGTTCTAATGTGTCAGCACCTAACACCATAAAAAAAAAAGTTGGTGAATTGACTTTGAAGTAGTGAAGAGGCAGTGCCCAGTGGCTTAGTTTAGGGTAAGGGCTACCAAATGATATCTTTTATATCACACTCTTAAACGGGCCTGCACACAAAATATAGTTTCTTTTTTATTAACGAGATTCATTTCCATCTTTTTTATTTCAATTTTCAATTGTTTACTCATCTTGGTAAGAAGTGGTTATGTATTTTTTTTATCTCCTTCATGTCTCCCCGCAGAAGTTTGGTGAGAAGTGGTTATGTGTTGCAAGTGTGGTCCTTCTAGAATCTTGCGTATTTGTTTATTGAACATTTAAAAACTATAACACAAATGTAATTCCCTGCGAGCATGAGAGAATCCAAAGCCGCATCAGACATTCAGACCCACACTCATGGAACGTTGCACTGCAGTGTCGTGACGAGGTTGTGACCCTGGTAGCCGTGGCTAGGTCACATTCGTGAGGGGGGAGATTTAATTTGTCCATTTCCAGAGTTCTACCCGTTGTCAATGACTACAAGACTAATAAAAATCGTTTTAAAATTATATAAATACCCAACTAGTTACAGCACTTCTCATTTTCTATTCTCATATTGAGTTTGATTATTCTTCATATTACTAAAAAAATAGATTCATCATTGTTGTCGTCATCATCATCTAAGGCTGATGATATTTTCATGGGTACGGTCGTAGCTATGGTCTAATTTGTAGGTTATCTTGCAGAGACTTCACATGTACAACAAGAAGGGCTTGACTAAACTAGATCATGAGGTTGCCAACATTCATCTAATACATGATTGTTTTTCTAATAAACCCGTATATGATAGTGATTTATCTAGTTGTTGTTTTGATATATACGAGTTAATGACTAATTTTACGAATAGTTAATGATTTGAAGCCAAAGGTACCTCATTTCCAACAACGGTACGATGCAAGAGGTAGACAAAGTTTTACCATTCTACAAATGTGTGTGTCCGTAGCTTGTCAATAAAGAAACGATATGCAGAGGGAATCACAGATTAATCTCATTCATGATTATTGTTATTGATCAAGAGTTCTTAAATACAAGAGAAACTAAATCAAGATGTAACAAGACGTGCTACAAAGAAGGAAACGATAAGATGATATGCATGCATGCTAACTAACTCCACGTAATGTGGGATCAAGATAAGGACGACTCCAATACTCCCCCTCAAGCGGGAGCATGCAAATCTTTCATGCCTAGCTTGACAAGGAGTTCTTTCAACCGCTGAGCTCCAAGCGGCTTCGTAAGCAAATCTGCAATTTGTGACTTCGTATCGATAGAAGCCGGTTGAATTTCCTTTGACTCTACCTTTTCTCGAACGAAGTAGCAATCCATTTCCACGTGTTTTGTTCGCTCGTGGAAGACCGGATTATTGGCAATGTTTCGAGCAGCTTGATTGTCACAAAACAAAGTTGTTCCCTCGTGCATAGTTTCACCAAGTTCGCTAAGTAAAAAACGAACCCAAAGAACTTCGCTAACGGTAGTTGCCATGGCCCTATACTCAGCCTCGGCGGATGATCGCGAGACGACTGACTGTTTCTTTGATTTCCAAGAAATTGGGGCCCCTCCCAAAAGCAACAGATAACCTGTTCTGGATCGTCTTGTTGACGGACAACCAAGCCAGTCGGCATCACAGTATGACACTAGTCGAGTTCCACCTTCCTTTGGTAAGAGGATTCCTTGACCCGGTGTGACCTTTAAATAACGTAGTACACGCATCGCGGCATTCCAGTGACTTTGACGTGGATCGGCAACAAATTGACTAAGTAAGTTGACTGAATATGCCACATCTGGACGGGTGGCTTGGAGGTACAAAAGCTTTCCGATTAAACGCCGATAAGACCCGGCATCCACCTTTTCTTCTTCAAGATCAGGTTCTAACTTTAAATTTTGTTCCATTGGAAATGGGCTTGGCCGACATCCCTCTAGACCAATCTCCTTCAAGATGTCTAGCGTGTATTTCCGTTGACTCAACACGAGGCCGTCTTCGGTTCTAGCCACCTCTATGCCCAGAAAGTACTTCAAGGTGCCTAGATCCTTGATGGTGAAAAGCTCATGAAGATGCTTCTTTGTGTGGTTGATCATTGGCAGACTGTTTCCCACGATGATGACATCATCGACATATATTAAAGCAGCAGTGAAGGTGTTCTCCCCTTTGCAAATGAAGAGGGAATGATCTGCCTTCGACTGTGTGTAACCGAGATGTACAAGGGCCTTGGTGAACTTGTGATACCAATTGCGGGATGCCTGCTTGAGACCATACAGTGACTTTCGGAGCTTACAAATTCTCGTTTCAGCTTGGTAGAGAAGCCTTGGGGCAGCTTCATGTAAACCTCTTCCTCCAAGTCGTCGTGTAGGAAGGCGTTGTTTACATCGAGCTGATGGATTAGCCAATTCTTCTTAACCGTCAAACTGAGAAGCGTTCGCATTGTTACGAGCTTGGCGATGGGGGCAAATGTATAATGATAATCTACCCCCTCCATTTGTGTGAATCCCTTTGCGACAAGTCGTGCTTTGTATCGTTCCACTTCACCATTTGGTTGGTATTTGATTTTGTACACCCATTTCGAGTCAATGGCTTTCTTGCCCTTCGGTAGTTGCTCCAAAGTCCAAGTGCCATTTTCCTCGAGTGCACGTATCTCCCGTTTCATCGCCTCTTGCCAACGTTCATCCTGTGATGCTTCATAAAAATTCTTAGGCTCATCTTGCGAAGAGATGGCCGTAAGGAAAGCTTCATGTTTATGGGAGAATTTATCATAAGAAATGTAATTTGCAAGGGGGTGTACCGTGGAGTTTTGTGGAGAGGTGCTGGGGCAGCTTGATCGGGAATCGAATGCGCATGGTCGATGGACGGTGGAAGTTGAACATTGAAGTCTTTGAATCGGATAGGTTGCGTTTTTGTGCGTTGTAGTCGAGGGGTTGTGTTGCCGAGATCGGTGTGATAAGGCTGTGTGACCGGGATTTCTCCAACACTTGGTGTGGAGTCATTTGTTGCTGGGCCGTCTTCAACGTCGGTTGAGAATGGGTTGTTGTTTGGGCTATCCATTGTTGGGCCATTGTTAGCCGTTTGGTGTGATGTGGGAGTTTGGGCCTCTTCTGGTCCACGGGGCCCATCAGTGGAGTGCGGATTCATTTCGTTGTTATGGGGTTGGTCTGGCTCGCAAGGGTCTGGTCCACCGGTTGTGGTTCCGGGGCTGGTTCCTCGGCTCAATCCGAACCATTTACCATATTGTTGTATCACCTCCTCATCACCATTGTGATTGCAATTCTTTCCATCAGCATATGGAAAAATATTCTCAACAAACCTCACATCACGACTTGTTATCATTTTCTTTCCCTCAATGTCGTAGATCTTGCAACCTTTCGTTCCGTAGGGATACCCCAAGAAGATACCCGGTTTGCCTCTAGGGGCAAACTTGTCTCCCATGGTGTCGGTGTTCCAAAAATAAGCCAAACAACCGAATATTCGCATGTGATCGTAAGATGGCCTTTTGTTATATACAATTTCATAGGGTGTCTTGTAGTTAATCACCTTTGAGGGTAACCGGTTGATGATGTAGGTCGCTGTCATTACACACTCCCCCCAAAATCGTATTGGCAAGTTTGCTTCAAATCGGATCGCACGAGCTATTTCTAAAAGGTGCCTGTGCTTGCGCTCCAAACCCCATTTTGCTGTGGGGTGTGGGGGCGTGTGGTTTCGAGCATGATTCCATGCTCGTTATAGAAGGACTTCATTCGGTTTGAGGTGAATTCTCCCCGTTGTCACAACGTATACGTCCTACTTCCCTTTTAAATTGATTTTTGATCAGCTTGATAAAGTTGATTAAACAATCACTTGCCTCGCTCTTTTGTTTAATAATATAAACCCATACAACCCTGCTGAAATCGCAACGATGGTGAGAAAATAACTCCCATTTGTGAGAGAAAAAGTACGATAACCTCCTCAGATATCGCAATGAATCATGTCAAAACAATTAACAGTCTTTATTGAGCTTAACTGAAAGGAAGTCTAGACATTTTAGCTTTAATGCAGGAATCACAAAAAATATTCTTCGTACTGGGAGAAACTTCCAAAAAATCAACATGAGACAGCTTAACGTTTGAAGGGTGACCAAGACGCTTATGCCATTGCTCAACTGTGGTTGCCACCATTGCTCTTCTTACTTCTTTTCCTGTCTTCATCTTGTATAATCCACCGTCACATCTACCCGACCCAATCAAGCTCCCCGTACCCAAGTCCTGCATCACAAAGAAATCCGGAAAGAAAGTGACGGCACAATGCAGTTCCTTTGTTAGTCGACTTACTGAAATCAGATTGCATTTAAAATTTGGAACAAACAAAACTCCTTTGATTTTTATGGCTCCTGTGAAAGAGACGTCTCCCTTTCCTTCGACCGGGACTCGGTCACCATTTGGAATAGTGACAGGAGCCTCGTTACTTTCGATGGATAAGTTTTCTAGAGTCTCTTTCACACAAGTCATATGTTCAGTAGCCCCCGTGTCTATGATCCACTCACCATTGTCGTTAAATATACCTGCCATGTTGGCCATTGGCCCGTTGGTTTCTTTCTTTTGATCGCCATGTTTGCCGAAGAGTTTGAGGAATGCCTCGTATTGTTCATCTGTGAGGCCTGGGATCTGGCTTGATGTCTCCACAGCCGCTGCCTTCGGCTTAATTGTTTCTCTTTTAGTCTTCCCGGGCCACCAGTCAGGGTACCCTATTCTTTTGAAGCAGCCTTCTGCCGTGTGGCCATCCTTGTCACACACCGAACAATGACCCGTTTTCTCACCATCCTTCTTGACTCTCGGTCCACTAGTCTGGCACTGTGACTGCATCGTGCGCATGGCAGGTTGAGTGGCTTGAAAAGCCGCAGCTTCTGTTGTGGTCGTTCCCCGCTTGTCGGACGTGATGTTGCGTTGTTGTTCGTCCTCGGTGATGAGATGGTAAGCGGTTCCCATTGAGGGAGTTGGCTTCATCGCTAAGATTTGAGTTCTCATTACGGAGAATTCTGGGTTTAGACCCATCAAGAACTCGTAGAGCCTCTCCTTGTCTTTTAGTTCGACAAGCTTCTTGCCAAGATCGCACTTGCAACCGCTGCATTCGCACCGTGGGTTGGGGAGCATTGAGTCGATCTCATCACACAATCCACGCAAGCGTGTATAGTAGGCTAAGACCGAAGACCCCTCTTGGCGTGTCAAAGAGATTGCTTGTTTTAATTCGTATGCTCTTGGTGCACTCTCTTTCCCAAATCGTTCGTGGAGATCATCCTATATTTCCTTTGCCGTGTTTGCGTACTTCACGCTCCCCCGGATGTCCTTTTCCATAGCGGTGGTGAGCCAACCCTTGATCATTGCATCGCAACGCATCCAGGGCGTGTATTTTTCGTCAGTCTTCTCCGGTTTCGCCAAGGTTCCATCGACGAAACCGATCTTGTTTTTGGCGAACAAGAAATTGGTCATCTCTTGAACCCAATTGTTGAAGTTGTTGTCGGTCAACGTCTCATTGACATGGAGTTGTTTGGGGTAGTCGGAGGGGTGAAGGTAGAAGGATGAGCTTGAGTCGATGGGTCCATTGCTGGATCCCTGCTCGGGCGCATCTGTTTTGTCACCCGCCATCGGTCGGTGTTCTTGATGATCTTAATCGTGACCGACCCGCTCTGATACCATAAAGAAACGATATGCAGAGGGAATCACAGATTAATCTCATTCATGATTATTGTTATTGATCAAGAGTTCTTAAATACAAGAGAAACTAAATCAAGATGTAACAAGACGTGCTACAAAGAAGGAAATGATAAGATGATATGCATGCATGCTAACTAACTCCACGTAATGTGGGATCAAGATAAGGACGACTCCAATAGTCAAATAACTTATGACACTTGCACCGAGTCCTGGAATGAATATTTGAATATGTTTGGAAAAACCTCACGAAATAGTATTTAAAAAATTTGTATTTGTAGAGATGCGATTAAATTAGTAATATTAGTACTATAATAACTACTACTACTATTATATATTTAACTATTGTTTCAATTATTTTATAAAGGTGTGATTCATTTTTATGGTACGAGATATTTGAGTAAACCGACGTAAAGTGGCATTCAACATATATACAAAGTGCATGAAGCCACCAATGATTTTAGTCCAGCTGATTAATATGAAGTACTCATGATATGTAAATAAAGGGTGGTTTATGGGTTCAAGTTTTACTCTGAGAAAATACTCAGAGTTGAGACAGTAGATTTTCTCAGCAATGAGTTTTCTTCTGAGGGGGTTGGGGGTGCGGTCCCGACTGGGACACGGATAGATGGGCCCGATTAAGATAACACCTATCCTCCAAAACAGGATCGTTAATTTGTCGTTTATTAAAAAAAAAGGATATTGAGTAGGCATTACATATGTTTAGTGGGTGTGGAGGAAACCCCTCTCACTTATGCGTACTGCACTTTTCACCTTCACTCTCTTGGGCACTACATATACTCCTATGACACCCGCCTCTATCATATTATTATATTTAGGAAAGAATATATAAATGATTCTCTTTTAATATGTGAGATATCTATACAAAACTTTAAAATTTACACTAACACACAAACACAATAAATTATTCACTTTCTAATCTAAAAAGTTTTGCAAAAGGTGAAATGCAATTTTTATTTTTCTCTATTTAGATTAAAAATTATCAAAAATTTTGTTTATGGCTATCACTTACGCATATATGAGTCATTTTTAGATTATATAAACCGGACTAATTACTAAAAATTCAAAAACATATGATGAATTGGTTGATAGGTTTTATGTATATAAACATATACAATGTGTAACAATTACAAAATTTAAAAACCATAAATTATTGATAAAAACGGATTGAAGTTTGTTTATTTGTTCTTCCAATATTTTGGTATTTTGTAAAAAAACCTATCTGTTGCAATTCTAATAGTGAAATGGTTACTGATGCTTGATCACATATTTGACGTCTAAGACTACTCTAAGTGTTGTTGAATTTAGTAGGTAAAGTAAGAAGAGAGAGCCTCTGAGGAGATATTTCAGAGGTAAAATATCATCCCAAATCAAAAGTTGTAGTTCACATTCTGTTGTGTAGATATACTGATTTTATAAATAGAGTAAAGAATACGTGTGTAATCAGTGGAAGAAAAAAAAACTTGAAGAGAAAATTAAAATTTAATTATTCAAAAAAGTTGGAAGGGGGAAAACTTAAAAAAAGTAGTTAGAATAATTAAATGGTCAATAATTGAAAAGTGTGATGGTTGGTTGGCTCATGGCCAGATAATAATTGTTGGGTTGGTAGAGATCTAGAAAGATAAGGGCGCCATGGGACGTTTTTTGTGTTTCACTCTCGCTCTCACTTTTTTTTTTTTTTTTTTTTTCAGAAAATCAACTATATATAATTTTTTCAAGTGGTGTCCGGATCGGATACAATAATAAAGTCGAGCTTTATCTATAGTAGATTGCCGTTATTTAATTGCGGTGTAATTAGGAGCATATAATATAAGTGTGAATTATCGTTTTAAAAATTATAAATTTATAAATTTTAATAATAAACTTTTTAAAATAATATTAACTTTTAGTATCAAACATGCTCGGTGAAAAAGATTATGAATATTATTTTCGTAATTACCATAAGAACAAGTTATGTTAATTGTTGAATTGAGATAAACTCTCAATGGCAAACCTGACGCTATAAAGTTCCCCTACTCACGAGGACTAGGAGGGGGCTTGACGTGTGTAATATTAATCGGCATTTCTACAAAATGTTGTTTTCATGGCTCGAGCATAACTTCATATCAAATGACAACTTTACTGATGTTTTAGGTTCATAACAAAATAATATTAAACCCTAGAGGGGAATGAAACACCATGACATTTTTACCTCAACTAAAAACTACCGGGGAAAATAATAAAGCTTTCTTGATATATGTAATTCAATAATTATTTATCTCATTATCCGTTTGACGATGCATTTTCGGAAAAAAATAAAAAGTTTTCATATTTCTCACTTTTTGAAATTAGACCTTAAAGGGGAGTGAAACACAACAACATTTTTTTAACTACTTTTTATTTTTAAATAAATTGCAATAAAAAAGATAAAAATAAAAATATCATTCATTTATTTAAAACATTACTTAATTGAAAAAACCTTATGTAATTATTAAAAAGATATATACAGAAACTACATATAGCGTCTTTCAATGAGGTTTTAAGGGGATCGATTGGGGCAGACAATGTTATAAGATCCTCTTGCTTGTGCATCTCTTCCTTCAAAGAGAAGAAGAATCAAAGGCAATTCCACGAGAAACTGAAAGGTGACATAAAATTAGAATCGATACTTTGAAGCAGACTGGCTTGAATTCATGTCATGCTTGAATACTGCTTGAAAGCTAATCTTACTTTTCTTCTTGCTTGACTGACTTTCAAAAAAAGAATTTTAGAATCCACGAATGCCCTCGCTTGCTAGAAAGATCGTTACAACGACAAAAGGAAAGAAAATATACTCCCATAAATCGTAGATCCGTCGTCTACCTGCACTGACTTCCTTGCCCTACGAAAAGCATTTCAAAAGTTTCCGTTTTGCACAGAATAAACTCAACCTTTTAAACTTAAATAAAAACTACTGATAGAAAGATTTTTATTTGATGCAGAAAGACTTTTAGGTAGAACTTAAGCTATATTTTGGTTCAACAATGGTAAGCTGATTCGCTTCTAGGGGATAATTCATCGATGGACAAATCAATTCAAAGCGGCTTAAAAGCATCCATGAGAAAACCATAAGAAAGTCTCCTAGGATAGTGTGCGAATAGATTTTTTTTTTGAACGGCTAAATTGGAATCACTTACGGATCACTGGAGTATCATCATGTCACCAGTGTTACCACGCGATCATATTCCACCACCAAGTCACCAATTTAGGAGGAAACTCATAATTATGAGAAAAACCCCCATTTGTGAGATTCGAACCCATGACCTAATAGGCCCTAAGTCTTATCCCACCACCAAGATGCCGCTGGGCTATAATGCCTTTGGCAGACGAATGTGTGGGAATAGATGACTTCTTTTACAAAAGCGAGTGTACAATCCTACAGAACAACCATCGTAACATGAGTCTCAAGCCCCAAAGGAAGGGGTCCAACCGTATGATAAGACGATAAATAATATGATTTATATAGAAGTAAAATATATAAATTTAAGTTGAATTTTCTTTCCAAAGTTACCCTTGTGAAAGTAGCAACCTTTTTATTAGTTATAGCCAGTGTTTTCACGACCGGTCCGACCGGTCGAACCGGGGATCGGCTTGGTGGCCGGTCCGGTCGTGTATGAATCGTTTTGTGGGGGTCGAACCGGCCGGTTGTACCCGAGTCGGTGGTCGGACCGGGGAACCGGACCGGTTCGGACCGGTTTTGAATTTTTTTTTACTTTTTTGAGTAAAAACAGGGTGTTGAATTATAAACTAGTGTGCTAGATCAAAAAGTAAAACCGAATTCAAAAAACGGGCTCGCACGGGCACACACGAGTTCGCTGGAAATCCAACCTTTTTCCCATTTTTGCACCCCCCCTGCGCGCGGGTAGTACTTGCAGTAAAATATGTCATAAAGATACACTAGAGTGATAAAAAATTACTTATAAACCAAACATCACTTTGTCCTCACATCAATGTGGGACAAAGTGTTCACCATAATCTTAAACATACATTCACACACACCCAAATATACTTAAATTTTATATATAACTATAAAATACATATATAAATTACTTATATTTAATTACATATATAAATATAATTAAATATAGTTAAATCCGGTTCAACCGGTCCGACCACCAAACCAGTAAGACATCCGTTCGACGTCCGATCCGGTTCTGAAAACATTGGTTATAGCTCATCCTCTAATACTTATCGCTAACTCCAATAATATATATCTTGTTTTCTTTAAATTAATAAAATAACATAATAAAAATCCAAAACAGGAAAAAGGATAAGTGAAAGGGCCAAAATTATCCAATCAACTACCACCTTTGGTGTCACATGTATCAACTTGCCCGGCCTACACTTTAAAATCATTACATGACACGGAGTGAAAAACGGGACAGGAAATATCACGCCTCGGGTGGGAAAACCATCCCCGAACATGATATGTAAAAAGTTGTCATGACGTTCACCGGGAATTAGGGGTGAGTAGATAACCAATTTAACCGAACCATAACCAAATTAACCGTATTAACCGAACCAAATTAACCGAACAGAACTAACCGATTAACCGCACATTGCGGTTCGGTTTGAGTTTTGATGTGCAAATTAATCGCACTGAACCATATGTCATTACTATATAATAAATTAACAATACTTCTCATGTATTTACTAAAATTTCATATATTCATCCTTTTAATTCTCATTTATAAAAATATATTTACATAGTGGATTCCGTTATATATTGAATAAACATCATAAACAAACAGTAGCAATACAAAATGCGTGCACACATTGTTGTATGCACACCCCGACTTTGATTTCGGTTTTGGCAATACCTTAAAAAGAACCATATCGTGCACACCTTATAAAATTGATACAAACTTAGCCTAACGATATTTTATTAGTTAATATTTTGGTTTGGTCAATTAACCGAAATGAACCGCAAATTAAACATAACCGGTGGTTAACTAAAGTTTCGGTTACGGTTACGGTAAAAAAAATGATATTAACCGAACTCGCGGTTTCGGTTTCAAAAATTGTATTAATCGTATCGAATCACACCAGGCGCACCCTACTAGAAATCACCGTAAGTTCAAGGGTACTAAATGGTAGTTGGCGCCTGTGGTCAACTCAACAATAAAGTGCATGTTAGTTTTGTTACCGTTGTTTGTTGTAATTTTATTATTGGGTAAATTACAAATTTTGTTTTTTAATTATGTTTTAAATCATGTATCTTGTCCTTAAACTTTGATAACTACACTAATCGTTATTTATTTGAAAATTTATCACGCTTTACGTTCTTTCTACTAACTAAAATTAATTTTATCTGTTAGTTTTGTATGAAATAACCATATTTCTCTTATCCGTTAAAAGATGAATTCTGCAATTTTCATTAATATTTTGCTTTTTCTATTTTGTTTTTATTTTATTTACTTTAGATTTTTAATCACTTTTTATTTTTATAAACTTATCTAAAATATTATTGCTTAATTACTTTAATCTTTTTTTATAAAATATAATTTTATCTATAGGCTTTTAATTTATTATATCGTTTTTATTTTTAAAAATTAGTTATCTACCTTGTAATCGTACGAGAAAAATTGGAGAGCTTAAATATATTTTTTATGTTATAAAATTTAAACTAGTAATCGATTTTTTTTCACCGTCGCTTTTCTTGTTACATTTTTTGTATAAGAATTTTCAACTATGATAAACAGTTTGTCTTATGGTTTATATTAAAAACATATTAGAGACCGTATGATTTTAATATAGTGACTTTTTATATTTTACTTGGTCATAATTATTCTAAGTTGAGCTTTACGTATAATTAAGCTTTGATTAATACATGGGGTGTTTAAGTGTTTTTACCGTAAAAGATTCAATAAGCTTAATCCTAAAACCAAACCAAAGCAAAACTCTTAATAATTGTTTGGTTTAGTTTCGTTTTAATTTTAAGTGGTTTGGTTTTGATTTACATTGATAAAAAATTATTATTAACAGTTTGAATAAAATCTTAAATTAAAGTTCATTTAATTAAAAAAATTTGAATGATTTGTTTATTTAAAAACTCCAAGTAGTTGTTTAGAAACCTTTTAGTATATTTATTTTAAATTAAAGTTACGAGCTATCACACTATATTTATATTTAAAACAAACCATTCGATTGAATACGAAAAACTAAAAATTCATATCATAAACCAAAATATTACTTTCCTCCAACCGGTTTTGAATATAAACCCGAAATCATATAACTTCCAACGACTAAAAAATCTTGTACCAAAAAAGTTAAAAACAAAAAGGGAAAAATAAAAGATTAGTGAATATTACAGATTTCATCCTTTAATGGGTAATGGTAAAATTGTCTTTTACAAAACCGGCCAACTAAAAAAGTTAACTTTTGTTAGTAGAAGAACATAAAATATGATAAGTTTTCAAATAAAGCATGATCAATGTACTTATCAAAGTTTAAGTACAGATCCATAATTTCAATTATACTTAAAATATAAAATTTGTAATTTACTCTTTTATTAATTTTTCTGTATTTTATTTTATTTGTGGGTGGGTCAACCCAACAAACGTGTATTTTCTTATTAACCGAATATGACATTTTAATTATTCATTATTATAAATATATTAGTTATTATTTGTATAGTATTTTAACTTTCAAGCATTATCTAACTTTATTATTCTTGGTATGTTTTAAAATTAATTTAGTTATAAAAATGAAATATAAATACAAATTAAAAAATAAATTAACTTGAAAAAAATGTCATACACTAAAAACTAAAACGACATTTTGCAAAACGAAAATCTAGGAAAAGCTAGGCAGAATAAAAAAAACTAACGTGACGCTGTGTCGCAATATAAAGTTAATATTTTGCTCTCTTATTAAGTATTCTTTTATTAAAAATTGTTTTGTTCATCACCATTACATTTTTTAGGATAAGATCTTATAGTTCAAATAAAACAACAAATATATATAATGATTTATTAAAAATGTTTTACTTTTCTAGAGGCACTTGTGTACTCTAATTTATTTGATGTTATTCGAGTTTATACTCTCTCTTATTGTCATCTAAGGGTGAGATCTATGAGAACATTAATTATTCTGATCCATGTTATCACTATTAGCTAGGTGTATTCATGAATTGTCTTATCACTACAAGAAAATAGTTTTTTTTCGATGATAATTATCGTCGCAAAAAACTCCACATTCGTAGCAATATGTCATTTGCTACGAAATTTTGGCCGTAAAAAATTCGCCGTAAAAGAGTGGTCGCAAAATATTATTTGCGACGAAATTTGCGACGATTTCTTTTGTGGGCTCCACTTATTTTTAAAAAGTGAAATTCTTTTGCGACGATTTCTTTTGCGACGAAATATTCTTTTTTGCGGCGATATATCGCCGCAAATTTTTTGACCAAAATCTTTTTTGCGGCGAAAACTTTCCATATGATTTACTGTTTGTTGCGACGAAAAATCGCCGCAAAAAAGAACCTTTTTTTAAATAATTGTGCTGCATTTGCATTAATCCACCCAGATTTTTCTGGGTACCAAACTAAACCTGTTGTTCAAAATCACTAACACTATCAAAACCATCAAACCATTCGCAAAACATAGCATATAAACAAAATATTGTCATACAAACAAATGTTTGAAAATATTCATAACAAACATCAAACTGAAAATATTCATAACAATCACCAAACACTATCAAAACCATCAAACCATCCTATGACGACCCACCTTCATCATCTTCTTCATCTTCATCATTTTGTTGAGAATGACCACTTCTCTTCAATGCGCTCTGGACTTGGCTTTGGATTTGACTTTGCATTTGTGCCATCATATTAGCCATCATCTGTGACTGCCATTGTTCTTGCTCACTGGCCAGTCTCGCTGCTATCATCTCCTCAACCTCAGATTGTGAGAACATCCGCTGATCTGTTTTATGAGGTGGAGGTGGGGGTTGTGAAGGCACGCTCGGTATTGGACCGATGCCACGTTCCCACCCGGGCCGCTCCCCCAACACCTGGCGCATGATCTGTTTCTCTGACATTTCTGGATGTTGTTGTTGAAGCGCGACCATTTGCTCCTTTATAGTTTACAAAAAAAATAAACAATGTTATATATATGATGATGTTATATATTACTTTATTTTTATAAAATTTTAAGACATGTACATTACTTACATAGTATGCAGCGGGTTCAGGTTGATAGAAATTACCGCTTGAATCGGTATAGAAGCGACGATATGCTAATATGACACTCCCAGATTCATCAAAACCTTCTTCCCGCTGTAAACACATTATATAGTTATATTATAATATAAAAGTAACTTACACACACATAAAACAAGTTATAAACACATTAGATTAAAACAACTTACAAACATATAACGACATTGGGCTAAAGATGTCCGACCGTCATGTCCCTTGATCGTCTGCTTCCCTTTGTTGGACTTGTTAGTTGCAGACCGAGCCTTGACTTCAGGAGAAGTGTAGTAATCCACATAGCCTTTCCATTCAGATTCTTGCATATCAGGTGGCACAACATCAAAATATCAACCCTGTCCTGCCCACCTATTTTGCTAAAATGCTTTTGCTTGAACCGGTATTTGTGATCTTTATATCGGTTTGCAGCATATTTCTCAATGCCTGCCCTCAGGCCTTAGTGGGGAGTCATATCAAAATACATCTGCAAATTATGAAAACAAATAGCTTAGTGTATATATATTTAATCACTGAATTTATTTATAAAAAACTTAACCTGTAAGTCAGGCCAAATAGTCGCCTTCAACTCTGCAGGTATCTTTCCCCAGCTCTTCTAGTTTTGAGAAATTTGTCAACGAGTGTGCCAACCAGTGAAGCAAAGGTCGCCTGATTGACACCCACAGGTTTGTAGGTATCATGCGTACCTTGCTCAAATTCAATTGTGAGCAAATTTCCTTGTGGATTTCTCTTTCACATACCTTGAAGTGTGGTCTTTCCACGCTTGCCTTGTCCTGCAAATTGATAATAGTATAAAAATTCTATGTAAATTATACATTTTCATTTTAAAAGATAATACTATAAAAAATTCGTCATACCTCGTCCGATGCCGCTGCAGGAGTCATCACTGGCCTCACACTGTCGTGGCGGCTGCCACGATCGATCATCATCGGGAGGACCACCACCAGGTGGACCACGGCCATAGGTAACCCCACCGTGACCTCGGGCCACGTCTGCCATCTGTAAAAAAAGATTATATAAGTATACAAATATACCGCAATTGAATCATTAGCTAAACACACAATTGAAAAAACAATTCAATAAACATAGTAGATCAAACATAATAAATGATTCGGTTAAAATTAAAAATTACAATCAATCGGATTCATCGGTGTGATAAGAATCTTCTCCACAATCATTATTAAATTCGTCTAATTCATCATCTGAATTATCAGAAACGTCAACAGCTTTGTCTGCATTGTTGTCTTCACCCTCATCCGTATCTTCATATGTCTCGTCCTCTACATTGACATGCTCAAGGGAAACATCGACTTCTATAGCTTCATCTCTACTCATACCATCATAAGTTAAATTATCTAAGTCAGCAGACAACAAAAGCTCAGATGAAGTGCTGCCATGAATTAAATCTGCTTTGTTATTTTTCATTATAATATCTCGGTCCCAAATCTTCCGATGATTCACCTCTTGGACGACCTTCCAATGTCTGATTGATTGAACTCTTTGACTGGCTTTAGACGGTTCGTCAAGATAAAAACTTGCTCTGCTTGTGTTGCAAGAATGTATTGGTCATTTGTAAACCATTCAGTTTGGGTAGAAATACTGGTTATGTTATTCTTAATGACACAAAGTTTGTTGTTATTAGTTTTAAACCATTTACATCGAAACAACACAACCTTACAACGGTGTAGATAGCCTAGCTCCAGAATCTCTTCCAACAAACCGTAATACTTTGTTCCATCTTGACCAGTTGTTGAGATGCCGCTATTTTGAGATGTACGACGTACGTCTCGGCTATGAACTACAAATCTCACACCGTTAACTATACAAGCGGTGTAAGAGTTTGCATATCGTGGTCCATTTGCTAAAGCAAATAACTGAGGACTAACACTAGATTCATCATTTACTCGCCGACGGTTGATCTATTTGAAATAAGAGAAAATTAGGAAAATTTGTATAATCGTTTGTATAATCGGTTTATACACAAATGAGTTTACCTTCTGTTTAAACCAGTGAGGAAAATTTGCTTCCAAGTCAGTTCCATGCTGCATTTGAGTAATAATTCACTATAAATAATGTTACTTGCGTTAATAATAATCACTATAAAGATAACTTACGAAAACACAAATACGCATGTACATCCATTTTAATCACAATTCAACATACATATACACATACACATATACATCCATACATAAATACACATATACATCTTAAATATCCATTTTTTCATAACCATAAAACTTGCTAAACCTAATTCAAACAAATACATACATATTAACACATAATTAACATTCCAAATACATACATTCTTATATTCATACATACACACATGTTATTTCAACTCAACTAAGTTCAACATCCATGATTTCAAAACAATATAAACTTCAAAACCCCAAATAACTACAAATTAACACAAAATTAACACACTAAATACATACATTCTTAATACATACATACACACATAATACTTCATCTCAACTAACTTAAACACCCATGTTCATAACCATATAAAAACAAAATTAGGCATAATACATACATTCATCTCATTTTAAATTAGGCAAAACACAAAATTAGACAAAATACATACATTCATAACCATATTAACACACTAAATACATACATTCTTAAATACATACATACACACATAATACTTCATCTCAACTAACCTAAACACCCATGTTCATAACCATATAAAAACAAAATTAGGCAAAATACATACATTCATCTCATTTTAAATTAGGCAAAACACAAAATTAGGCAAAATACATACATTCATAACCATATTAACACATTAAATACATACATACACATATAATACTTCATCTCAACTAACTTAAACACCCATGGACACAAAATCCCTAATTTTAAAATATTATCTACAAATTAACATAAAATTAGGCAAAATTGAGGTTATTTACTTGAAATCAGAAGTGGTGGTGGTGGCTATGGTGCAAAGGAGCCGGCGACGGAGGTGGAGCAGCAGCGGTGGTACGTGGAGCAGCGACGGTGGTACGTGGGGCCGTATATGATGGTGGAGCCTTGCGACGGTGGAGGGGGCGTGCGTGGGGTCGGCCGACGGTGGAGCCGGCGGTTATGGTCGTGCGACGGTGGAGGGGCGGTGCGCAGTGGGGTGTGGGGTGGGGTGCGCAGTGGAGGGTGTGTTTTGGTGTAAATGTGCGCTTCAACATTTATGATTCCCGACTTTAAAAGTTGGGTCGATTTTTTGCGGCGATATATCACCGCAATAAATCAATTGTGACGAAATATTTTAATTATTTAAATATTAAACGATTTAATATTTAATTAATATTTATTGCGATGAAAAGTCGCCGCAAATGATTAAGCGGGATTTTTCCCGCCCTTAAAAAAGGTTTTCATGATATTAAAAAAAACAAAAATAATTAATTTTTATTTTATTGTGACGAAACATCGCCGCAAAAAAGTCCTTCACTTTAAAAGTCAAAAAGTTAATTTTTTTTGTCGTTTTGTGACTTTTTTGCGACGAAACACAGGTCGCCGCAAAAAAATGGTCGCAAAAAAACATTTTTCTTGTAGTGTATAGTCCCCTTCGCATAGGCTATGTCATGTCTCGTATGTTGCTTAATTTGAAGATCATGATTCATCACACTAGGGTTTCTACTTTCTAGTTATCAAGATGTTTTTTTCTCTACTAGCTAGTATGAAAGACCAAAGTGAATTTCCTTTGAGAGAGAAAATTCCCTGCGTAGAGCGTTATAAACTTATACTACAAATCCAAGAAGATATTATAATCTTCCAAATTCTTTCATCTCGAATTCTAAGAACGTACAGAAGCACAGACATAATTTCTTATGTTTGAATAATGATCATATCATCTATGTAGATGATTAGATATATATGTTAATTTATCTCATTCTTTTTAGAAAGAGTGTGACCATATGAGTTGCTTTGTGTGTACCCTTATCTGTCATTGCTATAGTAAACCACGCAATCATGCTCTTGGTGTTTGTATGAGACTATAGTATGCATATTTCTCTCTTTTTAAATCCGCTCTAAATTCAGGTGTTGCTCTTTTGTAGACTTCTTTTTTCATATTCAAAGAATGCATTCTTCATATTGGACATGTAATATATCGAGTTAATTTGGCTACTCGTGAGAAGGTCTTTAAGGAGACTATCTGCTAGGTTTGTGTAATATTGCCTTTTGCTACCATTCAAGCTTCATATCTTTAATTCAGTTTATCCATTTGGAGTGTATTTTTTTCCTTCAAAACTCTCTCCATCCAACTAGTTTGTTCCTTCGCATAGTTTACAATATTTCTAGTTCTCATTCTTTTAAGGATTGAATATCCTAGATGGAAGTCTTGAGTAATCGTTCATGGTAATAAAATCGTCCAATTTTATTCACAGGTTTATTCAAGTGTATTGTTAATGTTAGCAAATAAGTACAATAAAGTAGGGCTATAACTATATACCTCAAGGTTATTCATAGAAGGTGATAGGATGGATTGTAACAGCAAGTTAGAGTGTACTCTGTTAATGATATGCTTTGGCTTGAGTTTGCTTTAAAGTTTTACGTTGTAAAACCTTAAAAAACTAGAGTTTATAATGTTCTATCATGAATGAATAAAAGCGAAGTGAATTGTTATAAATTTAAATTTTAGAATCATTGTGTTATGTTGGTAAAAGTGGGTAACACTCAATTCCAAACAAACATTGGTTAAAAGAATAATAAGACAAAATAGAATCTTTAAAATTTGTGTTATTGTTGCGTATAATAGTTAAAATTGGTTGCATAATTAATACCAAATTACATAATTATAATAACTTGAGTAATTATATACATTTTGTGCGTAATTATGACTCGGACGAATTATTCATTTCCACCAATTGCACTTGTCACGCGCTAAAGACTTCACACATTTTACACGGTTTTAACATTTTGTATAATAACTTGTCTTGATATGTCTATATATAATAGATAATAGATAATATTAATATAGTAGTAGTTTAATCTATTATTAAGAAGTACCAACCAATCAAATTCAAGTCCTTGATCATAGCAATCGCCCAAGGCAGATTAATTACCCATACAACGCATCAAAATCCGGTAATGATATTCAGGTTGGACCATTTTTATGTTTTAGCGTGTTTTTTTCGGGTTGCATTTAAAACAACTAGTAAGATTGTTACACTATGCTTTTTAGATCACTGGTTTAAAACATGAATAACAATGCTACATAAAATGTATAATGCGTAAATGATATGTAAGTTTGTACGATTATTTCTGTTGTGTTTCTCGGGCAACATCTATAGCAATTAATAAAGTTGCTATTTTGTGACTATAAAGTTATTGGTTTAAGCTGTAAAAAAATATCATGCATAAATTGTATGATAGAGCTATGTAAATCTGGTCGTCAATCGTGAGGCATCACCCCCTCCCTAGCCCTATATCCTACTAGAAGAATTTAATCAAACATCAAAAAAAAAAATTTGAACGGCATTAATCAAACATCAAATACGCTTGTATTTTTAATCGATGGCAATGGATTTTAGTTACATAGTAATTTAGATGATAAAAACAAAGATAGCAGACAAGCTAAACCGGTGTAAAAAATAATAATATCAACAAAATTCATCTTACAAAATTTGGTATTAATCACTATTTACTTTTCTATTAACTATCTTAGTTACCAATATACCGTAATTATACAGAAAAACAGCAAATTGCTAGAAAAGATTTTTTTATAAAAAATAGAAAATATTATTGTTAAAATATAATCAGCCAACTGAATAAATTATTATTTCATCTCCAAGCTTCTGTAGTCCAAGGCAACATTTTTCAAACCCAAGAAATCATACCCACCGCTGTTACCACTTGTACCACTCAAACTGATGGTACAACTGCACTCTTTGCTGTTCTCTATCCCCAAACTGCACGAAAAACATATGATGGCACCACCGGAGTTCCTCCCGCCGGTCACCAACGCCTGACGGTGATACTCAACGGCCGGTGGTTGTTGCTGCATGTATGACGACGGTAAGCCGTTGCTTTGATTATGATGATGTGGTGGGCCGATTCTCAACTCCAAATTCAAATCGGGGCATCGTTCTTGATTTTCCGGCGATGTGTTCTTGATTTTCCGGTGGTCAGGGGAATTGTTGAGGATTTTAATGTCTTCTAGCTCTTCGTGTTTGACTAGATGATGGGTTGCACTTGCAAACGAGATGGTGGTTGTGGTGGTAACATTATGGTTGCCGTCGACGGCGGCGGTGGCGGTGGCGGTGGCGGAGGAGGGAATGTTATTGGTTTGATGAACGTTTTGATCGGAAATCGGCCGGTGAGTCGTCGGATCAATTCCCCGATTCAAAAGCTTTCTTCTGATATGTGTATTCCAGTAATTCTTTATCTCATTATCTGTCCTCCCCGGCAATCTTCCGGCGATCAAAGACCACCTGTAAATGATTCCCAAATCGAAAATCAATAGAAAGATACAAACTTCGCAATTGGGATTTCTTTGTAGACAATCAAAAAACAAGAATTTGAAGAAATCTTGAGAAAAGATAAGATGAATTGACATACTTGTTGCCAAGGAGGCTATGGAGTTTGATGATGAGTTCATCTTCTTCTTCGGAGAAGTTGCCCCGTTTGAGGTCGGGTCGGAGGTAGTTGATCCACCGGAGGCAGCTTTTGCCGCAGCGGAGGAGACCGGCGGCTTTGGGAAGAGAGCGCCAGCAGCCTTCGCCGTGAGCTCTGATATAGGCGATGAGACGATCATCTTCTTCTTTGGTCCATGCACCTTTGTTTGTGTGTGATTTCTCACAACAAGGAGATCTTCCCATGATTATTGTTATTATTATTATTTGATTTGCTTTGCCTTGCTTTGCTTTGCTTGCTTCTTTGTTATTTATAATTTTCAACTTTATGAGAGAGATGGGGATAGAGATATATAGATATAGAAGCCGGTCGTTTTTGAGTACAAGTTGATATGGGATTGATAAGCTTTTGACTATATAGGAGGCTGTGTGCGTGTGTGTGTGTGTGTGTGAGAGAGAGAGAGAGAGGGGGGGGGGGGGGGGGATGGAGGATATAATTGCTTCTAGATGCAAGTTGGTGAGGCAGGTTTGAGGAGCGGCTGGTGGTCTTGTTTTTATGATGGATAATATAAAAATAAAAAAGCTATTTGGTGATTGTTGTAGTTATCTATGATATATATTTCTTCTAAAATCTTTTTACCAAATAGTATATATGAATACAAGAGGTTGTTTTCATGGCATGTTGTGGGGTTTTGGTGGGAGGTATAAAGCGGCTACAAGGGTTGAAGAAAATAGAAAATGAATAAAAAGTCATTATATAAAGGTTGATGGAGTGGTAATTACATGAATAAGGGGTTATTTGATAGCTTTTTAATAACCATTAAACGGTTACTTTTTAATAGTTCATAACCTTTGAATAGTTAAACATAACACTAATGTTGAATAGTTAAGATGTACAATTAAAATTTAACATCTTAACCATTCAGTATTAGAGTTATATTTTAATCATTCAGAGGTTATGAATAATTAAGAGATAACATCTTAATAATCATTAAGAGGCTACCAAATAGCTCCTCAAAGTATTCACGTTAGATTTTATATTTTTATTTTATAATTATACTAAAATTATTATTTTTTCTTCTCTTTTAATCAAATAATGTTTTTAATACTTCTATTATTAACTTTTTTCTTTCTTGCATTCACAATCACTTTCAATAATATTAAAAATTTATAGCAAGTGAATAGTGTTTTTTAAATATACAAATTATCATTATCATTTGTTATCTTTTCACTCAAATTCTGTATAATTAGAAACACACTCATAATAATATACGGAACCTACTTTGAATGCTCTAAAGATCGTTAATTTACTAATGGTAAGGAAAAGAAATGAGAACTCGTCTAAAATTAAGTGTGGCTTATCATCCTTAAATATATGGACAAAGTGAACGAATCATCAAAACATTAAAGGACAAATGGGTTGTGTTACTGAATTCAAAGGAAATTGGAACGTGCATTTACCCCTAATTGAACTCTTATATAACAATAGTTATTCACAAGAGTACCAAGATGACATCAAAGTGAATGATAACATTATAGGTAAGTCACTCCAGACTTTGGACAGACAATTCAAGAAGTTACAAAAGAAGCAAATTCCACTTGCATAAGTGAAATGGGATTTCAATCACATTCCTATATTGACATAGGGAACTAGAACCAGAGACAATAGATAGATATTCATATTTCTTACACCTGAATTTTGAGGATAAAATTCTTTGAGGCGTGAAGGATGTAACACCCCGTCTTAAATAAAGAAAAATAAATAAAAACAAAAATATCACGGACCACAACATTAAATTTTACCGTCTGTAACTTAATGGGTGAGGTCACCTTCTCAATTAACATGCGTAAAGGATGACAAGGACATGGTTACAGACCATAACCTTGGTTCTTCCGGTTGTAACGGTTCAATAAGAAGTGTCAGACTCGACATTGGTGTAACGACCCGAATTTCGTATTATGTAATTAAAATACAATTAATGTATCATGTGTTAAATATTGTAAATATTTAAGACTTAACTAGAAGATTTACTAGTTAGTTAATAGTGGTGGAAACATGAAAAAGATACTAGAGGGGTGGATCTTGCCATTGATGAACCTAAACATGGATATGTATGGCTTGCCATACATTTGGTGAGCATTGTCTTACTCACACTCACGTTTCACACAAGAGAAGAGGAGAAGAGGGTTTTTGTCATCTCATTTCTCAATTGTTGGTGATTCAAGTGCAAGATCCGAAATTGAGCCCTAGAAATCATTCTTCATCTTATCAAGAGCTACAAGTAAGTGTTATTTGATGTTCTTGAGGTGGTAAAATCGTCACCCCATGATGGGTGGTAAAATTGGTGGTTTAAACATGAAACCCTAGTGTTATAGTGCTAGATGATCCTGTGTATGTGTTATTATGGTACTAGATGGTAATTGCTCCTTAATTGAAGATTTACATGAACCATGGAAATGGGTTTAGTTACTAGAAGGTTAAACTAAGGATTCTTCATGTAAACTATTGCTAGTTGTAGAATCCATGTTCATTCTTGTAGAAATGTGATTATGTGCATAACATTTGTTGAAATTGATGAATCACATGTGTGATATGTGATTTAGGTGTAAAATTAGCTTGATGATGTTTAAAAGCTAGTAAATAACCAATATGTTAAGTTATGCACATAAGGTGTTTGATGAAATGCCCAAATTAGATGAAAAACATGAATGACTACTTATTGCAAGAAATGTGCAATGTGAAAGCCTAGATTGTAGTTAAATGTGACAATGGTCAAATAGACCATATGTGTGATTAAATGAATGTTATGTGTTAATGGGTCCTTAAAATGGTAATAGGAAGTGGTGTGGCAAGCGGATCCAAGGGACCGGCAAGGAACACGTTGATTGACCACTAAACCTTCCGCTCAAGTAAGACATTCTTTAAATTGAGCATAACCAAGTAAAGCATGAGTCACAATGTGTGTGACCATGTGCTCATAAGCTCAAACAAAATGAAACCACGTTTAAAAAGGATAAATAGTTGACTTGCACCGTATGTGAGCTTCTATGACAAATGATTCACGACGTGCGTGACATAACGGAAAATGACACTTTAGTGTTATACCACATGGTTGTGGACAGAACGAGTCATGACGTGCGTGACCGTCCCATGAAATGGGAAGAAAGGACAAACCCGGATTAAAGTGATCACATCGTGTGTGAACACTAGGGTAAAGGGTTATCCTACGATTTGCAATGTGGTGTGGACGTTGGTAACGCCAAGGAAAGCGGTCGTTCGCGAAAGAATGGCAAACCGCTCATTAAAATGGGTTTGACCCTATAAGGGGCAAATTCGGTATGAAAAGGAAAATTGTGCGTTATGATAAGCAAATGGGATGGGTTGGTCTAAGAACTCACCAAACATATGTAATATGTTATAATAGACCGGTTCCATGGTTGTCGGAACGGTCGGGAACTCTAAAGAACAAACGAACCATAAATGGTTATTAAGGATTAAATACCAAACAAATAGAAAAATTTTGGTATATTGCCAAGAGTCGGGTTAGACTCGTTGAAACTCCATGGGAATCACGTATATGATAAAATATGTTATTTCCGGGTTTTGGAACAATCGGGATCAAAAGGGTGTTTCGGGAACGCGAAACGCCCTTAACGGGTCAAAAATAAGGAGTTGCTGCAGGGACTACCGTAAGTTACGTCCATAGGGGAAGTAAGCTACGTCCTCTCCTCGCACCTGGGGAGTCCTGAGCTACGCTACTGCCTTACGTCCACAAATCAGGGGAGAGGGTTAAGGACGTAAGTTACGTCCCTAAGGACGTAAGTTACGTCCCATATATAAAAAAAAAAAATTTTTGCCTCCGAGTTCTTTGTGTTTTTCGTTCTTCTTCGCGTTCCGAGACCGTTTAAACCCCCGTAAAGACCCTAAATGATGTTGAATGTACTTACTTAGTTCCTATGAACTAATGGATTGTCTAAACGTGTGTTTTCAGGTGTTACGGGACCGGAAGGCTAAAGTGATCGATAGGGCATACAAGGATCGAACGGGACTTGCATACACGTTTCTTTTGTAGAAACTACGCGTTAACATTATTTTGAAACTTCCTATCACGTTTGTATGTAAATGATTGTTAAACTTCATTTTGAGTGTCGGTTGACACGAACACATATTTTGGGAGTTAAATGTTAATGATATTTTCTGACCAAATTCCGCATGTTTATTTAACTTAAACGGACTTTTGGAGGTCCGGGTGTTACAAGTTGGATCATCACCACCACGTTTGAGAGATTCAGTGCGTCGCGAACACTTGGACTCAACTTTTGAGCTCTAGATATGAGAAATGCAAACGTTCGATCCAAGAAGCCGATCACTGAGCCTAAAGGTACAAGGTTAGTGTGCCGTTTATAAACGTAACAAGCTTGACACATGTATGATATATGTATGATATATGTATGATATGTCACCATATGAACTGATTGAACCTAGCTTCTTGACTTAAGTTTGGAATAAAGGAACTAGAAGGCATCCGTGTGGTGAGCTTGTTGCTAGGCCTGGCCAGTCTAACAACAATCAAAGGCACGCGAATGGGTTCTTAGGATGTTGTTTTAAACTTAAGGATGGAATGGGTATTGTTGAATAGGGTTAGGCCCTAGTGATAGTAGAATCATAGCATCGGTGTATATGCTATAGATTACGTACATGGTACTAACGTAAATTTAATGGTCACAGTCTTAGGTCATGGCTGGTACCGATCACGTGATTAATATAGAAATCACGAGACCCATCCTGATGATGCAACACGGGAAATGGTCAAGGAGGAAGTTGGCAAGGCTTTGAGGCTTTATTGCCGGCTACATCGAGGATGTACGCAAAGATCTACGGGATCTCATTCAACAAGAGTTTGTGGCTCTGAAGGCTGACAAAGAAACCGAAAGGCCAACAAAGAAAGTGACCTATAAGGAGTTCGTTACATGCAACCATACAACGTTCAAGGGTGAGGTAGATCCACTACTTAGTCAAAGGTGGATCAAAGATATGGAAAGTGCCTTTGAAACCTCACACTGTGAAGAATCTGATGAAGTGAGGTTTGCTGCAAGCCAACTCCTCCGGGAACGAGCTAAAGACTGGTGGGAATTGCAACGGGATGAGAAGGGGCGGAAGGTATCAAAAGTATGACTTGGGAAGAATTTAGAAGTTGTTCACAAAGCGGTTTTGCCCACAAGCCGCTATCAACAGAATAGCAGAAGAATTCCTACAGTTACGACAAAAAGATGAAAGTATTGATACCATCACGGCCATCTTCTACGACAAAGCCAAGTTTTGCCCACAGTTGCTCCAGGATGAAAGGATGTGGATTAACCACTACTATGGCATGTTGAGTGCCAAGTATCGAGAGTTTCTTACACCGTCCAAATGTGAAACTCTAGCAGAGCTTATCGATTGTGCTAGGGATCGAGAAGCGGAATTGAAAAGGCAGTTGATCGTGGGGAGAAGCGTGCGGCTGAAACGGAGACGGTTTCGTCTAAGAAAGCCAAGATTTCATCTTCATCAAACAGTCTGGGGAATGACAAACCACAAACATTGCAAGATTTGTAAAAAGAAGCATGGGGGAGTTTGTAGATACGAATCTAAAAATTGCTCAAGTGTGGGAAATCGGGTCATTCGACATCTCAATGCACAAGCCCGCTAAGTGTGTGCTACAACTGCTACAAACCGGGCCACAAAAAGAGCGAATGTCCGGAACTAAAGAAGGATGGTACAAGTCAATCCTCGTTTGCTCAAGGTTCGGGGAAAAAGGGTGATGGAGGAAAAGCTAAGGCGAGAACCTTCTTGATTACGGCGGAAGAAGCCAAATCTATAGCCGACGTTGTGACGGGTACCTTTCTCATCAACTCACTACCTGCTTATGTGCTATTTGACTCGGGTGCTAATAGATCGTTTTTTCGGTTAAATTTGCGAGTCATTTTTCCATGGTGTTAGACAACTTACCTAGTCCTTTAGAGATTGAGGTAGCGGATTCAAAAAACGTTCTTAGCGTTCAACGTTTATCGAAATTGCATACTTACCATCGAAGGTGAGGATTATTCGGTCGACTTAATACCCATGACACTCGGGGAGTTTGATGTAGTAATTGGTATGGATTGGCTTTCCATGTACCACGCCAATATAGTTTGCAATCGCAAGTGCATCCAATGATATCTCCGAGTGTTTATGAGGTAATAATCCAAGGTGCAAAACGCGGTGGCGTAGCTTTATGTTCTTTGGTTAAAGCAATGAAATACATGAGCCATGGAGGACAATCGTTCTTAGCCTATGTAATAGACACGGAAACGAAAGTTCAAGTGTTGGAAGATATTCCGTTGTTCGGGATTTTCCAGATGTCTTTCCGGAGGATTTGCCGGGAGTCCCACCGGAACGGGAGGTCGAGTTTCGAATCGACCTAACCCCGGGAGCTAAACCCATTGCAAAGGCTCCCTATCTTGGCGCCATCGGAGCTCCCAGAGTTAATGACACAATTGCAAGATCTTTTAGACAAGGGGTTCATACGTCGAGTACTTCGCCATGGGGAGCACCGGTTCTTTTCGTGAAAAAGAAGGATGGAGTCTTCGGATGTGTATCGACTATAGAGAGTTGAACCAGGTGACGGTTAAGAACCGTTACCCATTGCCTAGGATTGATGACCTATTCGATCAGTTGCAAGGTGCATCGTGGTTTTGGAAAATCGACTTACGGTCGGGTTATCATCAGTTGAAGGTAAGGGAAGAAGACATCCCCAAGACGGCATTTCGTACTAGATACGGGCATTATGAGTTCCTTGTGATGTCTTTCGGGTTGACAACGCCCGGCAGCATTCATGGATTTGAGGATAGGTGTTGCCGACCCATGTTAGACCGATCTGTCATTGTATTCATAGATGATATCCTTATTTATTCTAAAAAGAAGGTGATCATGCTTGTCACTTGCGTGAAGTTCTCGAAACGCTTCGTCGGGAGAAATTGTTCGCAAAATTCTCCAAGTGTGCCTTTTGGTTGCGAGAGGTACAATTCTTGGGTCATGTGGTAAACTCGGAGGGTATACACGTAGACCCCACAAAGATTCACGCGGGACCAAATGGAGTCCACCCAAGACTCCCACAGAGATTAGAAGCTTTCTTGGGTTAGCCGGATACTACCGAGATTCATTCAAGACTTTGCTAAGATTGCTTCTCCTTTAACCAAGCTTACCAAGAAAGAGGTGAAGTTCCTATGGGGTGAAGAGCAAGAGAAGCCTTTCAAGAGTTAAAGTCGAAATTGACTCAAGCTCCGGTTTGTCTTTACCCGAGGAACCGACGATTTGTGGTATACTCGGATGCTTCCTACTCCGGTTTGGGTTTGGTTCTAATGCAAAGGGGCAAGGTGATTGCTTATGCCTCGAGACACTGAAAGTGCATGAAAGGAACTACCCAACCCATGATCTTGAACTAGCCGCGGTGGTGTTCGCGTTAAAGATTTGGAGGCATTATCTATATGTTGTAAAGTGTACGATTTACACGGACCATAAGAGTTTAAAGTACTTCCTTACGCAAAAGAGTTAAACAATGAGACAAAGGCGGTGGATGGAATTGCTAAAGGATTATGATTGTGAAATCCTATATCATCCGGGAAAGGCCCAATGTCGTGGCTGACGCCTTGAGTCGAAAGGAGGATCATACTCCTATCAAAATACCGCAATGAAGATAACCGTTATAATCCGAAGTGGTTGAACGAATCAAGGAAGCACAACTGAAGCGCTAAAGGAAGAAAATTTGAAGAAAAATCGAATCAAAGTCAAACTCAAAACTTGGAAGAGATAGTCAAGGATTGAAAACAAGATGGGGTCGGGTTTGGATACCACCTACTTGTACCTTGAAGAATGATCTATTGGATGAAGCCCAAAATCCAAGTATTCAATTCACCGGGAAGCGACTAAGATGTATAGAGACCTTCGGGTTAAACTATTGGTGGCCGGGCATGAAACGCGATATTGTCAAATCCGTGGAGAAATGCTTAACTTGTTTGCAAGAAGACGGAACATCAAAAACCTCATGGTGAATTGCAACGTTGGATATTCCGGAATGGAAATGGGAAAAGTTAACAATGGATTTGATTATAACTCCAAGACAAAGAAGAAGAAAGTACGATGCGATATGGGTTGTTGTCGATCGATTGACCAAGAGCGCTCATTTCTTCCTATTCGTGAGACTTACAATTCGGAGAAAATGGCGGAGTTTACGTGAACGAAATAGTGTCACGACACGGGGTGCCCGTGTCGATTGTGTCCGATAGAGACACACCGGTTTACTTCCAATTTTGGAGGAAATTTCAAGCGGAGATGGGGACAAGCTATTCTAAGCACGTCATACCTCCCCACCACCAAAAACCGACGGACAAAGTGAAAGACCATTCAAACATTAGAAGATATGCTACGAGCGTGTGTTCTTGACTTGGGGTAGTTGGGATGAGTATTTGCCTTTGGCGGAATTTCTTACAATAATAGAGCTACCACTCCACCATCGAGATGCCTCCGTATGAAGCTTATAGAAGCAAAATGCCGAACTCCATTTGTTGGGGAGAAATTGGTCCGCGGGAACTCGCGGGCCACGATACGATAATGAATACGGATGAAAGATTAAGCAATCCGTGCTCGCATGAAGGCGGCGCAAGACCGTCAGAAAGCTTACGCGGAATAACGTAGACGACCCATCGAGTTTGAGGTGGGCGATTTGTTTGTTAAAGGTTTCCCCATGGAAGGGTATTATACGATTCCGGAAGCGGGGAAAGTTGAGTCCGAGGTTTATCGGGCCATTTAAAATCATCGCACGTGTAGGTAAAGTTGCTTATCGGCTGGAATTGCCGGAAGAGCTTCAAGGAATTCACAACACGTTCCATGTATCTTACTTGAGGAAGTGTTTGGCTGACGAGTCGGCCTATGTCCCGTACGAGGATTTGGAAGTTGATGACAGATTGAACTATATCGAGAAGCCGGTGCTATCTTGGATAGAAAGGTCAAGCACTGAGAAACAAGACACTCAATCAGGTGAAGTGCAATGAAGAATCGTAAGGGATCCGATGCACTTGGGATCGGAAAGATGAAAAATGAGGAAGTCTTATCCTCATCTATTTGATTAGTATGTAAAGTTTCGGGACGAAACTCTCTTTAGAGGGAGAGACTTGTAACGACCCGAATTTCGTATTATGTAATTAAAATACAATTAATGTATCATGTGTTAAATATTGTAAATATTTAAGACTTAACTAGAAGATTTACTAGTTAGTTAATAGTGGTGGAAACATGAAAAATGATACTAGAGGGGTGGATCTTGCCAATGATGAAACCTAAACATGGATATGTATGGCTTGCCATACATTTTGGTGAGCATTGTCTACTCACTCACGTTTCACACAAGAGAGAGGAGAAGAAGGGTTTTTGTCATCTCATTTCTCAAATTGTTGGTGATTCAAGTGCAAGATCCGAAATTGAGCCCTAGAATCATTCTTCATCTTATCAAGAGCTACAAGTAGTGTTATTTGATGTTCTTGAGGTGGTAAAATCGTCACCCACATGATGGGTGTAGAAATTGGTGGTTTAAACATGAAACCCTAGTGTTATAGTGCTAGATGATCATGTGTATGTGTGTATTATGGTAACTAGATGGTAATTGCTCCTTAATTGAAGATTTACATGAACCATGGAAATGGGTTTAGTTACTAGAAGGTTAAACTAAGGATTCTTCATGTAAACTAGTTGCTAGTTGTAGAATCCATGTTCATTCTTGTAGAATGTGATTATGTGCATAACATTTGGTTGAAATTGATGAATCACATGTGTGATATGTGATTTAGGTGTAAAATTAGCTTGATGATGTTTAAAAGCTAGTAAATAACCAATATGTTAAGTTATGCACATAAGGTGTTTGATGAAATGCCCAATTAGATGAAAACATGAATGAACTACTTATTTGCAAGAAATGTGCAATGTGAAAGCCTAGATTGTAGGTTAAATGTGACAAATGGTCAAATAGACCATATGTGTGATTAAATGAATGTTATGTGTTAAATGGGTCCTTAAAATGGTAATAGGAAGTGGTGTGGCAAGCGGATCCAAGGGAACCGGCAAGGAACACTTTGATTGACCACTTAAACCTTCCGGACTCAAGGTAAGACATTCTTTAAATTGAGCATAACAAAGTAAAGGCATGAGTCACAATGTGTGTGACCATGTGCTCATAAGCTCAAACAAAATGAAAACCACGTTTAAAAAGGATAAATAGTTGACTTGCACCGTATGTGAGCTTCTATGACAAATGATTCACGACGTGCGTGAACATAACGGAAAATGACACTTTAGTGTTATACCACATGGTTGTGGAACAGAACGAGTCATGACGTGCGTGACCGTCCATGGAAATGGGAAAAAGGACAAACCCGGATTAAAGTGATTCACATCGTGTGTGAACACTAGGTAAAGGGTTATCCCTACGATTTGCAATGTGTGTGGACGTTGGTTAACGCCAAGGAAAGCGGTCGTTCGCGAAAGAATGGCAAACCGCTCATTAAAATGGGATTTGACCCTATAAGGGGCAAATTCGGTATGAAAAGGAAAATTTGCGTTATGATAAGCAAATGGGATGGGTTGGGTCTAAGAACTCACCAAACATATGTAATATGTATAATAGACCGGTTCCATGGTTGTCGGAACGGTCGGGAACTCTAAAGAACAAACGAACCATAAATGGGTTAATTAAGGAATTAAATACCAAACAAATAGAAAAATTTGGTATATTGCCAAGAGTCGGGTTAGACTCGTTGAAACTCCATGGGAATCACGTATATGATAAAATATGTTATTTCCGGGTGTTTGGAACAATCGGGATCAAAAGGGGTGGTTCGGGAACGCGAAACGACCCTTAACGGTCAAAAATAAGGAGTTGCTGCAGGGACTACCGTAGTTACGTCCATAAGGACGTAAGCTACGTCCTCTCCACCTGGGACGTCCTGAGCTACTGCCTTACGTCCACAAATCAGGGGAGAAGGGTTAAGGACGTAAGTTACGTCCCTAAGGACGTAAGTTACGTCCCATATAAAAAAAAAAATTTTTGCCTCCGAGTTCTTTTTGTTGTCTTCTCGCGTTCCGAGACCGTTTAAACCCCCGTAAAGACCCTAAATGAATGTTGGAATGTACTTACTTAGTTCCTATGAACTAATGGATGTCTAAACGTGTGTTTTCAGGTGTTACGGGACCGGAAGGCTAAAGTGATCGATAGGGCATACAAGGATCGAACGGGACTTGCATACACGTTTCTTTTGTAGAAACTAACGCGTTAACATTATTTTGAAACTTCCTATCACGTGTGTATGTAAATGGATTGTTAAACTTCATTTTTGAGTGTCGGTTGACACGAAACACATATTTTGGGAGTTAAATGTTAATGATATTTTCTGGAACCAAATTCCGCATGTTTATTTAACTTAAACGGACTCTTTGGAGGTCCGGTGTTACAAGTTGGTATCAGAGCCAACGGTTTGAGAGATTCAAGTGCGTCGCGAACACTTGGACTCAAACTTTTGAGCTCTAGATATGAGAAATGCAAACGTTCGATCCAAGAAGCCGATCACTGAGCCTAAAGGTACAAGGTTAGTGTGCCGTTTATAAACGTAACAAGCTTGACACATGTATGATATGTATGATATATGTATGATATGTACCATATGAACTGATTGAACCTAGCTTCTTGACTTAAGTTTGGAATAAGGAACTAAGAAGGCATCCGTGTGGTGAGCTTGTTGCTAGGCCTGGCCAGTCTAACAACAATCAAAGGCACGCGAATGGGTTCTTAGGGATGTTGTTTTAAACTTAAGGATGGAAATGGGTATTGTGTGAATAGGGTTAGGCCCTAGTGATAGTAGAATCATAAGCATCGGTGTATATGCTATAGATTACGTACATGGTACTAACGTAAAGTTTAATGGTCACAGTCTTAGGTCATGGCTGGTAACGATCACGTGATTAATATAGAGAATCACGAGACCCATCCTGATGATGCAACACGGGAAATGGTCAAGGAGGAAGTTGGCAAGGCTTTTGAGGCTTTATTGCCGGGCTACATCGAGGATGTACGCAAAGATCTACGGGATCTCATTCAACAAGAGTTTGTGGCTCTGAAGGCTGACAAAGAAACCGAAAGGCCAACAAAGAAAGTGACCTATAAGGAGTTCGTTACATGCAACCCTACAACGTTCAAGGGTGAGGTAGATCCACTACTTAGTCAAAGGTGGATCAAAGATATGGAAAGTGCCTTTGAAACCTCACACTGTGAAGAATCTGATGAAGTGAGGTTTGCTGCAAGCCAACTCCGGGAACGAGCTAAAGACTGGTGGGAATTGCAACGGGATGAGAAGGGCGGGAAGGTATCAAAAGTATGACTTGGGAAGAATTTAAGAAGTTGTTCACAAAGCGGTTTTGCCCACAAGCCGCTATCAACAGAATAGCAGAAGAATTCCTACAGTTACGACAAAAAGATGAAAGTATTGATACCATCACGGCCATCTTCTACGACAAAGCCAAGTTTTGCCCACAGTTGCTCCAGGATGAAAGGATGTGGATTAACCACTACTATGGCATGTTGAGTGCCAAGTATCGAGAGTTTCTTACACCGTCCAAATGTGAAACTCTAGCAGAGCTTATCGATTGTGCTAGGGATCGAGAAGCGGAATTGAAAAGGCAAGTTGATCGTGGGGGAAGTGCGGCTGAAACGGAGACGGGTTCGTCTAAGAAAGCCAAGATTTCATCTTCATCAAACAAGTCTGGGAATGACAAAGACTCCAAACATTGCAAGATTTGTAAAAAGAAGCATGGGGGAGTTTGTAGATACGAATCTAAAAATTGCTTCAAGTGTGGGAAGTCGGGTCATTCGACATCTCAATGCACAAGCCCGCTAAGTGTGTGCTACAACTGCTACAAACCGGGCCACAAAAAGAGCGAATGTCCGGAACTAAAGAAGGATGGTACAAGTCAATCCTCGGTTGCTCAAGGTTCGGGAAAAAGGGTGATGGAGGAAAAGCTAAGGCGAGAACCTTCTTGATTACGCGGAAGAAGCCAAATCTATAGCCGACGTTGTGACGGGTACCTTTCTCATCAACTCACTACCTGCTTATGTGCTATTTGACTCGGGTGCTAATAGATCGTTTGTTTCGGTTAAATTTGCGAGTCATTTTTCCATGGTGTTAGACAACTTACCTAGTCCTTTAGAGATTGAGGTAGCGGATTCAAAAACGTTCTTAGCGTTCAACGTTTATCGAAATTGCATACTTACCATCGAAGGTGAGGATTATTCGGTCGACTTAATACCCATGACACTCGGGGAGTTTGATGTAGTAATTGGTATGGATTGGCTTTCCATGTACCACGCCAATATAGTTTGCAATCGCAAGTGCATCCAATTGATATCTCCGAGTGGTTATGAGGTAATAATCCAAGGTGCAAAACGCGGTGGCGTAGCTTTATGTTCTTTGGTTAAAGCAATGAAATACATGAGCCATGGAGGACAATCGTTCTTAGCCTATGTAATAGACACGGAAACGAAAGTTCAAGTGTTGGAAGATATTCCGGTTGTTCGGGATTTTCCAGATGTCTTTCCGGAGGATTTGCCGGGAGTCCCACCGGAACGGGAGGTCGAGTTTCGAATCGACCTAACCCCGGGAGCTAAACCCATTGCAAAGGCTCCCTATCGCTTGGCGCCATCGGAGCTCCAAGAGTTAATGACACAATTGCAAGATCTTTTAGACAAGGGGTTCATACGTCCGAGTACTTCGCCATGGGGAGCACCGGTTCTTTTCGTGAAAAGAAGGATGGAAGTCTTCGGATGTGTATCGACTATAGAGAGTTGAACCAGGTGACGGTTAAGAACCGTTACCCATTGCCTAGGATTGATGACCTATTCGATCAGTTGCAAGGTGCATCGTGGTTTTGGAAAATCGACTTACGGTCGGGTTATCATCAGTTGAAGGTAAGGGAAGAAGACATCCCCAAGACGGCATTTCGTACTAGATACGGGCATTATGAGTTCCTTGTGATGTCTTTCGGGTTGACAAACGCCCCGGCAGCATTCATGGATTTGATGAATAGGGTGTGCCGACCCATGTTAGACCGATCTGTCATTGTATTCATAGATGATATCCTTATTTATTCTAAAAATGAAGGTGATCATGCTTGTCACTTGCGTGAAGTTCTCGAAACGCTTCGTCGGGAGAAATTGTTCGCAAAATTCTCCAAGTGTGCCTTTTGGTTGCGAGAGGTACAATTCTTGGGTCATGTGGTAAACTCGGAGGGTATACACGTAGACCCCACAAAGATTCACGCGGTGACCAAATGGAGTCCACCCAAGACTCCCACAGAGATTAGAAGCTTTCTTGGGTTAGCCGGATACTACCGGAGATTCATTCAAGACTTTGCTAAGATTGCTTCTCCTTTAACCAAGCTTACCAAGAAAGAGGTGAAGTTCCTATGGGGTGAAGAGCAAGAGAAAGCCTTTCAAGAGTTAAAGTCGAAATTGACTCAAGCTCCGGTTTTGTCTTTACCCGAGGAACCGACGATTTTGTGGTATACTCGGATGCTTCCTACTCCGGTTTGGGTTGTGTTCTAATGCAAAGGGGCAAGGTGATTGCTTATGCCTCGAGACAACTGAAAGTGCATGAAAGGAACTACCCAACCCATGATCTTGAACTAGCCGCGGTGGTGTTCGCGTTAAAGATTTGGAGGCATTATCTATATGGTGTAAAGTGTACGATTTACACGGACCATAAGAGTTTAAAGTACTTCCTTACGCAAAAGGAGTTAAACATGAGACAAAGGCGGTGGATGGAATTGCTAAAGGATTATGATTGTGAAATCCTATATCATCCGGGAAAGGCCAATGTCGTGGCTGACGCCTTGAGTCGAAAGGAGGATCATACTCCTATCAAAATAACCGCAATGAAGATAACCGTTATATCCGAAGTGGTTGAACGAATCAAGGAAGCACAAACTGAAGCGCTAAAGGAAGAAAATTTGAAGAAAAATCGAATCAAATGTCAAACTCAAAACTTGGAAGATGATAGTCAAGGATTGAAAACAAGATGGGGTCGGGTTTGGATACCACCTACTTGTACCTTGAAGAATGATCTATTGGATGAAGCCCATAAATCCAAGTATTCAATTCACCCGGGAGCGACTAAGATGTATAGAGACCTTCGGGTTAACTATTGGTGGCCGGGCATGAAACGCGATATTGTCAAATACGTGGAGAAATGCTTAACTTGTTTGCAAGTGAAGGCGGAACATCAAAAACCTCATGGTGAATTGCAACCGTTGGATATTCCGGAATGGAAATGGGAAAAGTTAACAATGGATTTGATTACTAAACTTCCAAGAACGAAGAAAGGGTACGATGCGATATGGGTTGTTGTCGATCGATTGACCAAGAGCGCTCATTTCCTTCCTATTCGTGAGACTTACAATTCGGAGAAAATGGCGGAGGTTTACGTGAACGAAATAGTGTCACGACACGGGGTGCCCGTGTCGATTGTGTCCGATAGAGACACACGGTTTACTTCCAAGTTTTGGAGGAAATTTCAAGCGGAGATGGGGACAAAGCTATTGCTAAGCACGTCATACCATCCCCAAACCGACGGACAAAGTGAAAGAACCATTCAAACATTAGAAGATATGCTACGAGCGTGTGTTCTTGACTTTGGGGGTAGTTGGGATGAGTATTTGCCTTTGGCGGAATTTTCTTACAATAATAGCTACCACTCCACCATCGAGATGCCTCCGTATGAAGCTTTATATGGCAGAAAATGCCGAACTCCCATTTGTTGGGGAGAAATTGGTCCGCGGGAACTCGCGGGCCACGATACGATAATGAATACGGATGAAAAGATTAAGCAAATCCGTGCTCGTATGAAGGCGGCGCAAGACCGTCAGAAAGCTTACGCGGATAAGCGTAGACGACCCATCGAGTTTGAGGTGGGCGATTTGGTTTTGTTAAAGGTTTCCCCATGGAAGGGTATTATACGATTCCGGAAGCGGGGAAAGTTGAGTCCGAGGTTTATCGGGCCATTTAAAATCATCGCACGTGTAGGTAAAGTTGCTTATCGGCTGGAATTGCCGGAAGAGCTTCAAGGAATTCACAACACGTTCCATGTATCTTACTTGAGGAAGTGTTTGGCTGACGAGTCGGCCTATGTCCCGTACGAGGATTTGGAAGTTGATGACAGATTGAACTATATCGAGAAGCCGGTGGCTATCTTGGATAGAAAGGTCAAGCAACTGAGAAACAAGACACTCAATCAGGTGAAGGTGCAATGGAAGAATCGTAGGGATCCGATGCCACTTGGGAATCGGAAGATGAAATGAGGAAGTCTTATCCTCATCTATTTGATTAGTATGTAAAGTTTCGGGGACGAAACTCTCTTTAGAGGGAGAGACTTGTAACGACCCGAATTTCGTATTATGTAATTAAAATACAATTAATGTATCATGTGTTAAATATTGTAAATATTTAAGACTTAACTAGAAGATTTACTAGTTAGTTAATAGTGGTGGAAACATGAAAATGATACTAGAGGGGTGGATCTTGCCAATTGATGAAACCTAAACATGGATATGTATGGCTTGCCATACATTTGGTGAGCATTGTCTTACTCACTCACGTTTCACACAAGAGAAGAGGAGAAGAAGGGTTTTTGTCATCTCATTTCTCAAATTGTTGGTGATTCAAGTGCAAGATCCGAAATTGAGCCCTAGAAATCATTCTTCATCTTATCAAGAGCTACAAGTAAGTGTTATTTGATGTTCTTGAGGTGGTAAAATCGTCACCCACATGATGGGTGTAGAAATTGGTGGTTTAAATATGAAACCCTAGTGTTATAGTGCTAGATGATCATGTGTATGTGTGTATTATGGTAACTAGATGTGTAATTGCTCCTTAATTGAAGATTTACATGAACCATGGAAATGGGTTTAGTTACTAGAAGGTTAAACTAAGGATTCTTCATGTAAACTAGTTGCTAGTTGTAGAATCCATGTTCATTATTGTAGAAATGTGATTATGTGCATAACATTTGGTTGAAATTGATGAATCACATGTGTGATATGTGATTTAGGTGTAAAATTAGCTTGATGATGTTTAAAAGCTAGTAAATAACCAATATGTTAAGTTATGCACATAAGGTGTTTGATGAAATGCCCAAATTAGATGAAAAACATGAATGAACTACTTATTTGCAAGAAATGTGCAATGTGAAAGCCTAGATTGTAGGTTAAATGTGACAAATGGTCAAATAGACCATATGTATGATTAAATGAATGTTATGTGTTAAATGGGTCCTTAAAATGGTAATAGGAAGTGGTGTGGCAAGCGGATCCAAGGGAACCGGCAAGGAACACGTTTGATTGACCACTTAAACCTTCCGGACTCAAGGTAAGACATTCTTTAAATTGAGCATAACAAAGTAAAGGCATGAGTCACAATGTGTGTGACCATGTGCTCATAAGCTCAAACAAAATGAAAACCACGTTTAAAAAGGATAAATAGTTGACTTGCACCGTATGTGAGCTTCTATGACAAATGATTCACGACGTGCGTGAACATAACGGAAAATGACACTTTAGTGTTATACCACATGGTTGTGGAACAGAACGAGTCATGACGTGCGTGACCGTCCCATGGAAATGGGAAGAAAGGACAAACCCGGATTAAAGTGATTCACATCGTGTGTGAACACTAGGGTAAAGGGTTATCCCTACGATTTGCAATGTGTGTGGACGTTGGGTAACGCCAAGGAAAGCGGTCGTTCGCGAAAGAATGGCAAACCGCTCATTAAAATGGGATTTGACCCTATAAGGGGCAAATTCGGTATGAAAAGGAAAATTTGCGTTATGATAAGCAAATGGGATGGGTTGGGTCTAAGAACTCACCAAACATATGTAATATGTTATAATAGACCGGTTCCATGGTTGTCGGAACGGTCGGGAACTCTAAAGAACAAACGAACCATAAATGGGTTAATTAAGGAATTAAATACCAAACAAATAGAAAATTTTGGTATATTGCCAAGAGTCGGGTTAGACTCGTTGAAACTCCATGGGAATCACGTATATGATAAAATATGTTATTTCCGGGTGTTTGGAACAATCGGGATCGAAAGGGGTGGTTCGGGAACGCGAAACGACCCTTAACGGGTCAAAAATAAGGAGTTGCTGCAGGGACTACCGTAAGTTACGTCCATAAGGACGTAAGCTACGTCCTCTCCACCTGGGGACGTCCTGAGCTACTGCCTTACGTCCACAAATCAGGGGAGAAGGGTTAAGGACGTAAGTTACGTCCCTAAGGACGTAAGTTACGTCCCATATATAAAAAAAAAAAATTTTTGCCTCCGAGTTCTTTTGTTGTCTTCTCGCGTTCCGAGACCGTTTAAACCCCCGTAAAGACCCTAAAATGAATGTTGGAATGTACTTACTTAGTTCCTATGAACTAATGGATGTCTAAACGTGTGTTTTCAGGTGTTACGGGACCGGAAGGCTAAAGTGATCGATAGGGCATACAAGGATCGAACGGACTTGCATACACGTTTCTTTTGTAGAAACTAACGCGTTAACATTATTTTGAAACTTCCTATCACGTGTGTATGTAAATGGATTGTTAAACTTCATTTTTGAGTGTCGGTTGACACGAAACACATATTTTGGGAGTTAAATGTTAATGAAATTTTCTGGGACCAAATTCCGCATGTTTATTTAACTTAAACGGACTCTTTGGAGGTCCGGGTGTTACAATTGGAGGCGGTTTTAGATTGTAACCCTGTAACAATGGCCAACGAGGCCTATGAATGGATACTCTTCTTTAGCTATTTTCATTTAAACCAAACTCTTAAAACCCAATCTAACATTCCATTTATAATGTGTTTGCAAGGCACAATCAACGTAGACGTGCAAGGAATACATTAGGTAAGGTTTCATGCGGTTGAGCTTGCTTAAATAACCATACTAGTCATAAGAACTAGCGATAACCTACTCTTAACATATTATACAAATCTTTCACAAGGATAATCGTGGGGGTATAATAGATCACCATCATACAAGACTACATCATACCAATATGAGTTAATATTATCAAGATACATATGCTTTCAATTGTAATTTTGGTGTTATGTTATGCACATGTAACATTTAAATTGTATCATTGATTATAATGATACAATTATATTCACTACGGGTTCTTGGTGGTTAGTGATGACGGGGCGGTGTGTTAACAGTGTCAGGATACATATGCTTTCAATTGTAGTCTTGTTTTATGCTTTGCATATGTAACATTTAAACTTATACATTGATATAACGTACTATTATATTCACTACGGGTACGTCTTGATGGTTTGTGAGGACGGGGGCGTAATACATTACTAGCGTATGCGTAAGCTAAAAAGTGGTGTGTCCTGGCAACTAAAGAATGTAAAATTAAGGCATGTATAGTATTAAAATGATTGTATATGTGAATAAGCTTGTACATAACCAAGATATAAATGCCAATCAAGATCGGATATAGCTGTTTTTCCACGAAATCTATTTTAGTAGAGCGTGTAATGTCGGTGGCCGGAGGGTTGTTGCTGCTTCTACTACAGAGTATTCTTCTCCTTGGTTCCTCTTGAAGCTTGGGGATGTTTACATGCTCATGAGACTACTGTAGTCGACTTAATAGTAATGTACTTTATAATATATTTTTTGCTACCTTGCTCCCCCAAAGGAGCTTTCTAGCTACTGATCTCCTCGACCATCTTCCTTCTTACATAAAGGAAAGAGCTTCCTGAGAGCCCCTATGCGACCTTCCACTTGTAGAAAGTCCTGCCGCTGTAGCTCTTGTTCTTCTTTCTTATCGAGATCTTCCCTTCCTTTGATCAACAATGAAAAAAATATTTATGAACATTATATTAACTTACCATCTTTTTTCGCTAACGTGTATCTCACGTGATAGTTAAAAAGCAAATTAAGGATTTGAATCTAAGATGTATTAAAGGAAATCATTAAATTCGATGTATGTGTTATAAAGATTAATAAAAGATTGAAATTTTGCTGCCATGATGGTATCAATTCTTCACAAGTGTATTTCGTCATGAGGAAGGTGTAACAATTATGTTATACCTAAGCGAGTTGATCATCTCGTCTCATTTAAATCATATCCTACTTAGTCGCTTATATTGTATCACTTAAACCTCAAGAAACTAAGAAAAAATCTCATTTCTTATTCCATCAAAGGTGTCCACTTCATTCCTTTGACAATATAGTCACGCAATAGAGTTTTTTTTTTCTTTTTTGACATTTCTTTATCATATGCCATTTTGTTGCTTGCTAGCTAGAGTATCTTGTCACAATATGTGATCCATATCGTTTTGACAGACACAAAAGTAGCATTTGGATATGTGAAAAGGATGCGCTCTTTCCTCCATGTACCATGTTAAAAAAGGCTTCAAAGGAACCAGTCGTGCATGGAGCTCGAACACGGGTGAAATGAGGGAGGTGGGATAGCATGTGAGTTGGCTTGAGTTTTGAGTTTTATTTCCAAGTGAGTTGTTCTAAACTAAATGGTAAATATTAATTGGTTAGGGTACCAGTTTTTTTTTTAATATTAATAGAACTATTTTAAAAAAATTGTATACTGCACGAGTTGAATGGAAATATTAAATTGATAATCGTTGTTTAAATTTTAAAAATTATAATATATTTTTTAAGATAAAATATGACTAAAATAACGTATTATTAGTACCTTAAGTAATAAAACAATAGCATGATTTTTTAAAATTTAGTATTTTAAAATCTTTTGTTTTAAATAAATGTTTGTTTAAACATTCTATTTTTCTAAAACTGCTTTTTAAACAACATCATTTTTAAAGCTATTTGTATTAAAACACTTCTTATTTTATAAAATTTTCTTTTTAAAAAGTTAAGTTTTTTAATAAAAATTTTTTTTGATTTAAAAAGAACTATTTTATTATTTAAAAATAATATAATAATAATAGCATTTAATTTATGTAAATGACATGTGTTAAAGTTAATATGAGGAGATAATATATGATGAAATATTATTTTGAGCTATTAGTATAGATTAATTTTGACATTTAATTTGCAACTTTATTATTATTTTTATTAAAGTCATTATTATTATTATTATTATTATATTATTATTATTATTATTATTATTATTATTATTATTATTAGTGTTAGTATTATTACCAGTATTATTATTTTATTTTATTTATTATTTATTTTTCTTGAACACAAATGTGCAACACTAATTTGAATGATAGGTGTTATCTTAATCAGGCTTACATATCCGTTTTCCAGCTGTGACTGCACCATCCCCTCGGGAGGAAAGTGATTGCTAAAAAACCTCATGCCTCAACTTTAAACATTTTACTTATAGTAAAACTTGAACCAATGATTTTCTGATATTTACATGCCATTTGTACCTCACTTTCTCATGTTTTTTATTTTCTTTTTACACGTTAATCCATCTATCTAATAAATTAAAATAATTATTTCCATGTTATAATTTTTACAATCATTTTATCACATGTTATCTTTTCACAATCATTTTAACACTTGTCACTATCGTAATGAGCCAACTCTTTAATGATAATATTAAATGCTAATGATGTTGTATATCATTTCTAAATTGTTAAACATATATTTAATAAATAAAAAACATGTTTCTTTTTATTAAAATGTAATTTTAATAAAAATCGTTTTTAACAAATAAAATGTTTAAAAAACATTTTTTTAAACAACATTATTTTGAAAATTTTGAAAAATATTGTTATTGTTTTATTACTTGAGATAGTTAATTATACATAATTTTAATCATATCTTTCTCAATAATAATTTTAAAATTTATAAATAAGTAGCTTTTAATTTAATATCTATATTCAACAAGTGTGATACACAAGATTTTATACTAGGGTCCTAATAAAGACAAAACTTATAATTCTTAGCATAGGAACTCTATCTTTAGCCCATCCATTTTCTCTCATTTTCATGGTCATCGAATTCATGTGATGAGTAGAAAGAGAGGGAGGCCATAATACCATCTTCTTCAATGTTATGTTATCAAAGTACAACTCTGGTTCCATGGACATTTATAATGTACACATGTAATTTTAAACCCATAATATGATCAATTCGATCTTGTTCTTTTCAATTATCCAATAAAACCACACAACGATATTTTGATTTTATGTTGTTTTGATTCATGTGCTAGTTTATTACTTTTTAATGTTTTTCAGATCAAACATCTGCAAACACCCAAAAGGAAAATGATATAAATCAAAGCTTTATGATCGGCTCTTTTATTGACTCTTTTATTAAACTGAATTATAACCTTTGCTGATTACATGCCTTGCAACACATTAAATAGATTAAAACCTCAATCTTAACTTAATATTCAAGCTAAATAAACTTACCAAATATTTCACTCTTACCATAAAGAGTACTAAAAGTAAACAAACCCATACTAAAATTAACACAAAAAGAAACCGACTAACTAGAAGAATATCAACTGACCCATGACCCATTCGATTGACCCATGACCTGTTTGACATCGCTTTTTACATATGAGTACTGTGACCTGACAAAGATTAAGTCCAATAATCTATGCATGATATAATGAAAATCAAAGATAACAGTATGTGCTTTTAGATCTATAATTTACCGCCATATTGTATATATTGATGTAGTTAATCATTAAAATTGTTTAATGGGGCATGAAAAAAGAATTTTATTTAAAGTGGAGTCTTTAATGAAAAATGGATAATTTAGTGTATCTTTGTGCTCCTAATAACGATAATTGAGGATACATGATGTTTGTTTGAGTTCCTAAAATTAACTAATTAAGTTGGTATTGTTTTTTTCGTCTAATGCACAAGATTAATATCTTTGCAGAAACATTCTTAATATATTAATGCGACTTCAAATTGGTGTTCCAACCACATAGGATTATCGAGTGTATGAAAAACACCCATATGTGTTTCTGCATATATTATCAAGATCCTGCATATGAGCATGTTACTACATATGTATCAAAAGCATATCAATATATTCATGTATATCAGTATCAATGTATCATCCTGCGCGCATAATAATATATCGTCATACATGTCAAGATACTTTAGAAGCATACCAACAAGATCCCTAAATTCTAATCTAGAATACCTTGAGACAAACCATGTGATGTTTTTACAATGAATTCAAATACTAATCTCTCTAAGTTGCCATTGCTGTTGCATACGAACATGTTATAGCTACGAAAGCTTTTTACCTTTTAATTGAAATATTATTCACAATTGCTAGGTAGCCGGCCGGAAAGTCAATAACCGTTACAATAACCATTGTTTAAAATTGTAACTAATCTCTCTATAATGCTATAGTTTCTTATTTGATTAGCTTGGCTTTATCATTAGTATTGATCTCTTCCGAATCTTCATGAGATAAATTGGATATCCAGTACTTGATTTAGCTCACATTTTGCGCAGGGTTTGGCTATATGCAACTTTACCGTACACTTTGCAAGAAGTTGCTTCCCTGATCTTGACTCTATGATCACTTTAAGGTTATAAAACATTAACCTTACTAGTTGCTCAATGATTCGCCCTCATTTCTACACTTTTTGTAAGATATTTTTTCACATGACTTAAACCTATAGCCTCATGTGACACCCTACACATATCCCACATCGGCCGTGGACAGGAGAGATTCCTGGTTCATAAGGAATGTCTGGCCTCTAATATCAACAACGCGTTTTGGGCGTATTGGCTGTGGATGAGAGGAGAACTCCATAGTTAAGCGTGCTCAGGTGGGAGCAATCCAGGGATGGGTGACCTCCCTGGGATGTTTTTCTCCCGGGCAACCAAAAGCAAATCCGTGAGCTCCTCGTGGGCAAAGCGGACAATATTGTTGGTGTGAAGGGCCGGGTGTGACAGAATGGTATCAGAGCCACTCCTGTGCCGTTCGGGGTGTGGGACATACCTCACCAAGGATGGTGACTTCTCGGGCTCATCGAGGACGATGAGTCCAAACAGGGGGTGCTTGTGACACCCTACACATATCCCACATCGGCCGTGGACAGGAGAGATTCCTGGTTCATAAGGAATGTCTGGCCTCTAATATCAACAACGCGTTTTGGGCGTATTGGCTGTGGATGAGAGGAGAACTTCATAGTTAAGCGTGCTCAGGTGGGAGCAATCCAGGGATGGGTGACCTCCCTGGGAAGTTTTCACCCGGGCAACCAAAAGCAAATCCGTGAGCTCCTCGTGGGCAAAGCGGACAATATTGTTGGTGTGAAGGGCCGGGTGTGACACCTCAAGGTCATCTTATCAGCGCTTTCAATCTTTGTGAGATAGACCATTTACATATCTAAATCTTCATTGCGTTTATTTACCTATGAGATATTTGTTGTATCTCATAAGCAGCAAACGCCTTATTGCACCAGCCTTTTTATGTGGTCAATGTATTAGTCCTTGCACCAAACTCATTTAGTCCTATGATATGCCATCCTCTTGTCATCTTGTGGTCGTCGTATAAAAGTACTTGAAAAGAGTATTCGCCTTAAGCAGGTTAACGAATAACCTACCACTAACTCGAAAGGTTAGCGTGAAGAAACATTTGGGGATATTAAGTTTCAATTGCCTCTGTAGTAGCAAGAGGTTAGTGCATATATGGTACATTACACACTTTGTCGAATCTAGGGCTTTTACATTGATAAATTAACATTAGCGTACGTAGTAGTATTATTTGCATCGCTTTTAACTCTTTAGAGTGAGTTTATTTTCACTATGGAGTAACATTAATAGTGACAAACATGATTCGGATCATAGAGAAGAGGGTGGTGGTAAAGATGATGTTGGTGTGAAATTATGGAATCACATAGAAAGAGTCAAAATATTATAATTCAATCTTAAAAAACTCCCCATATATAAACGATTACCAAACCCTAATATGCATACTATATCTTAAACCTAAAGATAATGATAAACATTAAGGAAAAAAAAAAAGATAAACTATCATAGATCATGCTCTTGAATCATATACCCTTCTAATTTTCATTGTACTCTACTAAAAACATCAAAATCAAATGAATCATTTATTATTTTTTTTTGTGTGTAAATGAAAGAATTTTACTGATATGAGAACTTGAATTTTACTGATATGAGAATTTCAAGAGGAGTGCATCAGGTAAAAATTTAAGAATGGTATGTTTAGTATTACAAACAGTTTTTAAGGGCCCTCGAACTTATATTTTTAAGAGTAAATTACCATTTGCGTCCCTGACTTTTGTTCATTTTGACTGTTTGCATCCCTATAGTTTCAAAACCTTGAATCGACCCCTAAACTTTGATTTTTTTCCTTGTTTGCATCCCTGTGGCTGACGCCGTTAATATGGACTGTTAAATGCCCATATTTTTCTCTCTCCTGCAGGGACATTTTCATCATTTCCTCTTTCCCCCTTCAATGCGCATAATATGTACCATTATAAGGGTTTCTTCCCCCTCAACTACCCTCCCCAATCTCACCCTCTCACCTCTCCCTCTCTCTCTATCTGTCTCGCCGTCGCTCTCTTCTCAAAGGAAAACGATGGTCAGATGTGGTAAATGTGGGTTTGAAACTTTTGTTCGAACATCATAGACCGTAAAGAATCCAGGCCGCAGATTTAACTGTTATGCGAGAATGGGGAAAAATTGTGGTTTCGTTAGTTGGGCTGAACCTGCACTATGTTCAAGATCTACTGAAATTATTAATGGTTTGTTAAGATCAAGCAATATGACAGAAGAAAGAGCCGAGAGGTTGGAGCATCAAGTGAAAAAGTATAGAATGTTGTTAATTTTTAGTTGGTTGTTTTTTATTGTGTACTTGATTTGTTAGTGAAGTAGTAGAAGTTAGTTTGTACCAATTGACCTAATTTTCTTCTAAATATTGTAAAGGTCAATTAGTAATGGTTGTATAAGTTTAATGGATGCTAATGGAAAACATGTTGTAGTACCAAATACATGGCTTTTGATTACATCTAAAAAGCATGAGTGGCAGTAACATTATCTGGACCTGGTTCTGCCCCTTGATCTGGACCTGGTTCTGCCCCTTCATCTGGACCTGGTTCTGCCCCTTGATCTGGACCTGGTTCTGCCCCTTCATTCGGACCTTGTGCTGCCCCTTGATCCGGACCTTGTGCTAGGGGAACCTCCTCTTCAAACCACTCTAGTAGTAATTGTCTACGACAAGGATTAGATGGTCCACTATCATCAATCTCTTCGATTATCACCTTTGACCCTTGGTTAGGAGACTGCAAATAGGTCTTTAGCTTTGTAACTTTGTGTTCTATGTACAGTTCAATCACCTTAAATATATGCACGTATTGTTGCATGTTATGCACATCCATATCACCACCCAGAGCTCTTAAACCAAAATCCAAGTCCTGATCAGGAATCTTAAAGTTGTAATACATTACCTCATCCCCATCATAACCTAACTCTTCCATCATAGCATCAACATCATAAGTTGAAAACACATCAATGTCTACCATGTCCACGTATGTAACTTTGCCCTTCACATACCTTCTTCCTGGGAACTTCATAAATTCTCCACCATGATGGATTTTAAGTGTAAAATAAGTAGGCTCATTAGCTGTAACAATGTATACTATAATATTAGAACATACTGAAACTAAAATAAACCCCTAACTTAAGTTGATTTTGAAGAAAACATACCATATACTTTGATCGGATTAAACCCTGGATCATCTGTGTCACGAATGTACCAGGTAGGATAAACCATCTTTCAAGTTTAAGGCCACGATCACTTAATGATTATGGGTTAAGGCCACGATCACACAATCGGGTTTGAGCTTCAGTTGAAGGTTAGAATGTAAAGTGAAAGAAGGGGGAAAGAAGAGGGTGAGATTAGGGATTTACAAGAAAGAAGGGGGAAAGAGGAAATGACGAAAATATCCCTGCAGGAGAGAGAAAAATATGGACATTTAACAGTCCATATTAACGGCGTCAGCCACAGGGATGCAAACAAGGAAAAAAATCAAAGTTTAGGGGTCGATTCAAGGTTTTGAAACTATAGGGACGCAAACAGTCAAAAAGAACAAAAGTCAGGGACGCAAATGGTAATTTACTCTATTTTTAAACTTATTTTATTTGTATTAAAACAAACCTAATTTATAGACACGCAATAATAATTTGATACGTAATTTCAGCGAGAATGAAATCAAACCTACTCTCCAACAATTTATAAATTAAACACTTAATTTTCGTCATCTCATGTAGAATAATATAAGATAGGAAATAAAAAAAGTAGGATGAGGTTCAAGTAGGTGTAAAGTGAGGTGTAGGTAATAAAGTATAGATGGCACAAAGTGTGATCCTTTTGAACAACTTTTAGGCCAATAATTTTATAGAGTAATTAGCTAACCTTCCCTAATTCTTCAACTACATTTGCATTTATTTATTACCAATATTTAGTTAATTATGTCGTTGGAACTAACTCCCACTTTGTTTTTTTCCTGGTGATCCTTTCTTTTGTCATGCACTTTACACATATTTGTATGATGGAAAATATTTACAGTTTAACAGATAAGATCTAACGTATATCGTATCATAATTAGGTAATAGTTAAGTATTGGGTTTATATTTTAAATATTTTAAGGTGGCCGGTTCCCTTTTCTGATTTTGACTCTCCATAAATTATTATAAAATATTTTTTTTTCACAAAAGTATTATATTTTATGTATTTTATATGTCCGAAAGATGTTTATTTGGATACATAGAAAATGATTATAAAATTTATAGTTTAGAAAGCTAGCCACCTTATAACAAAAAGGTGTTGCAAACTTTTAAGGATGGTCCTTTTCTAGTTGGAATTCAAAAAATGGCATTATTAGAATTCTCATGTCAATTCGTTACATAAAATAATAGAAGTAACCCAATGTTTACATTAAATTGATAGAAGTTATCATAAAACGGCATTGTTATCTTTGTTTTAAGCATGCATGAAGAGGATAGTTTCTCTCATATTTACACACACACATACACACACGCACACACACATATACATACATACATACATACGTACGTACGTACATACATACATACATACATACATACATACGTACGTACATACATACGTACGTACGTACGTACGTACATACCTACATACTGTCACACCCCAACCTAGACGGCGGAAACGTCGAGGTGTGAGAGTTACGATTGTTCACAACCACATAACGCTATTATTAGTTCCAAATATATTAATCAAGATTCAATTGTAACAATACAAGTAAATGTTCAAACAAAGATACATCCAGAATACAAGTATAAAAGTATCCAGATCATTCGTTTATTTCTCTAAGTCCAATCCTAAGTGTGATAAGCTTCAAAGAGTAACCTGAAACATGTTAAAAATAAAAGGTCAACATAAAAATGTTGGTGAGCATTCCACAGTTTTCAATACATAAGTATATAAAAGATGACAATTCAAGTTGTAAATTTAGAGGGCGGGCCTTGGCGCAGCGGTAAAAGTTGTTCCTAAGGGACCGAAGGTCTCAGGTTCGATCCGTGGAAACGGCCTCCCCACAAAATGTGGGGGAAAGACCACGTACATCTTCCCTTAAATGGGACGGACCCTCCCTGGACCCTGCGAAAACGCGGGAGCTCTTTGCAGCACCAGGTACGCCCTTTTTAATTCAAGTTGTAAATTAGTGAATAAAGTGATTAGTGATGTTATGAACAATGCAAAAATCAAACCTCGACAAAGTTTTATAAGTATCAAACGACGTTAATATTTTATTAACGTTAAAAGTATATACGATCAGCTAAGTGTATTTGGTCCCCATAGTGCTCAAGAATACGACACTAGGGCCACCAAATAGGTTGTCTGTCCCATAGATCTATGACTTCACTGGGCTAGCAATAGTTAATGATTGTACATATAACGCCATAACGTGGTAAACACAAAAGTTCAACTAACCACAACTCACAAGTAAATTGCCATAAGTTTACAAGTCTCGAATAAGTTTATAAGTGCAATGATATAAGTTAACATGTTTCACCCCAAAGTGTAAGAAAAAGGGGTATAGAAATACTCACAATGACGTAGCATTACAAGATGATATAAAAGGTTAAACGATGATCCATAGTATCCATTACAAGCACCTAAATATATAATTTACGAGATAAAGATTAAGGTTAATATTATAATTAACGTTCAAATAAGTTTGGCTTTCAATAGTTTTAAGGTTTTTAATAAGTAATAAGTTTATAATGTAATTATTTATATTTTTAGTTCATTAAAAGAATTATATAAGTAATTATTTTAGAATTGACTTCAAGTATAAACTATTGATATGATTCACTATTAATCAAGCTTTATAAGTATTTACAATTAATAGGAATAACGTTAGGATTAATAATAAATTATTAATCTAAACCTTTAGTTAGTAAAAATAATATTTGTAAATAATTCATGAATTGTAAATTATATAGTTTCTACAGTTATCATGACAAAACCTTAATTAATAAAATGTTAAATACTATCATAAAGATTTATTGTTTCAAGTTCAATAATCATTTAATTATTTTAAAAGGGAGCAATTTAAATATAAAGGTTAGATATATTAAAAAAAATAACATTTGGATCAAATGTTTTATTATTTATTATTTGAATAAGAATTTAATAAGCTAAAACAAGAAAATAACCCAATTGTAATGTTTTGTTAAGGTAA